>JAJLWT010000002.1:0-423139 GCA_030570835.1 Suhomyces tibetensis
GGCAAAGCCCAAAAGATTTCTAATCTTTCTCCTTAACCACTCGGACAAGTTGCCTCTATCTGTGTTCAAAGTCTTCATAAAACAATAAGAGAATAGACGGCACTTAAATAAAATATTTTATCTACGTTTTTGCCGTCCTTTTAGAGCGTTAAATTAACTACTGCTGATGTTGAGTTCACATATTTGCTGACACTATTAATCTTTTAGCATGTTAAAATATTTGAAATCATTTTGCAGTTACCTCTATAATTCGGTACCAGCACGCCACTAACATGTTTTTAGCACCAATAGTTACGATGGATGAATCTTGACCCAAGTAGAAAATATAGTCTGTACAACTATATCTGCTCTCTTAGTCTTCTAAGTTTGGCATGTAGTAAAATTTTGTATATATAACGATCTTGAATATAGTATGTGAGATTGTAGTTGAGTGTGAATAAAAATCTGAGTCTCGATATGAGATAGAGGTCATTACAAGTCGCTACCTCATTATAACCAATAAGATGGCTCTTTGGCCGAGTGGTTAAGGCGGTAGACTCAAGTTCTACTATCGTAAAGATGCACGCGTTCGAACCGCGTAGGAGTCATTATTTTTTTTCTTTTTGAAATATTTTGAGATACCTGACGTACGTTTCTTTTTAAACTCCAAGTAAGTCATGATCGAATTATATTTAATCAGGCAATAAAGATGGTAATTATCGAAAATATAAGAAAATATCACTGAAAAAACATGCGTTCTTGGTATTATGATATTAAGATGAATTGAAGAAAGCGATAGAATAAAAGAATGATTTTATTAGAAAAAGGTGAAAAATTGAAGAAATTTAAGAAAGATATAAAAAAGGTGTAGGGAATCAAGAATCCCATGCGATGGAAATGAAAGAGGATCAAATGGGTTCAGAAAAATACTCCTGGTAATTATAAATAACAGGAGGAAATGTAGTTACTAAATGTTGTAAACCACATCTTGGTGCAAAACAAAAATCAAAGAAATGTAATGACTTTCAATGCAACTGAAGAAGGACCTGTCTATAATTATACGAGATGCTTAGTTTTGTACAAGATAAGAGAAAAATTTTCAGATTAAAGCGATATAAACATGAATAGTAAAAACGGAGAATTTTCACCCACAAGTATGACGTTATACAAGGCTTTCAAAATATGGGGATCCTGCGCGCTGACGTAACCGATGTCGCAATAATAAAGGACTTAAGAGATATTACTTTATTCTTCTGGGATTAGACATATGATGGAGGAAAGCAATGATAGAACCTAGCAGGAACAAAGGATCAGTCCGTAGTAATAATTTGGGTCAAAAGACTTTCTATCCCTAACATAAGTACTACATTTTTCTTTTGTATTAGCTTCTGGCATGATCTATTGATGTAGCATTTGCCAAAATGCAACTATTGCCTATTTAGAAAAAGCAATAACAAGCTTCTAGTTTATTCAACATTGATTGAATGACTTTCAAGTAACGTGTGCCTATATACAGCACGCATTTTACATGTGTCATTCATTGGGAAGGAGATTTTTTTCGCCTATTCAGTATCAGAAAAACCGAGGAGAGTAGTGTATATATACCCAAATGTTTATATATAATAGTTGTGCTCACTTGATAATAGTGGTAGGGTTTGTTACCAATTCCATATATATATATATATATAATCAAAACTTGATCTTTCTTATTCGATGGCCGAAAGACGATTATTTAAAGAATATAATCAATACAAAAAATCCCCTCCCCATCTATCAAACCATCAAATTGTGTCATTAGAGCCAGCAATTGATTCTGACAGTAATCTAGATATATTTCTGTGGACTGCGGTTATTGGTAAGCCATCCAAACAGGATTCTCCATATTATTATACCGGTCAATGGAAATTACAAATCACGGTCTCTGAAAAATATCCAATCCATCCTCCTAGCATCAAATTCATAACTTCAATAGTACATCCCAACATTAATCAACAGAGTGGGGAAATTTGTTTAGATATATTAAAACAAGATAATTGGTCTCCTGCTTGGAATTTAGAGCATCTAGTGGCAGCAATTTTGATGCTATTAGACGAGCCAGAGCCTGATTCACCTTTAAACATAGATCTGGCCAATTTATACCGATACGACAAAGTAGCTTTCGAAAGCGTTGTTCAATATAACATTTGGAAATCCGGTGCATTCAATAGTTCCAAAATGGAAAGACTACCCAGTGGAGAAAAGACCAACGAAGTAGGGGAAAACGAGTTTAAGAGAGAGGAAGAAGAAGAGGAAGAAGAGGAAGAAGACGAAGAGGAAGTGGAGGTAGAAGAAGATAAGAAAGTTGAAGCCAAATCTACAGAAACAGCAAACAATGCTGCTAAAGCAATTCATGAAATTCAAGACGAAGCTAAAGTAGTAGCACTTGATAATAAACTCGACTCAACAATAAATCAGTTAGAACTACTCAAACATCAAATACAGCCAGCTGCATCTATCCCCGTAACAACCAGAAAAAGCCAAAAGAATAGTAGTAACTTGAAAGTAATCCACGATGTTGGTGAAGAAGTCAGAAAGCAATTCATTGCCAAGGTCAATGAAATTGGTCACACACATCATCTCCAAAATAGCCAATTCAACAAAGGACATTCCTCTGCATCTTCACACGATTTGTCTGACGATAATGATCTAGAACCAGTAAGAGAACAAGTTGCCAAGAATGTCACCAAACAAGTGGAAAGATTATGTTCTCAATCTGCATCGCCAGATCCAGAAGTACAGGAAGAGTTAAAACATGAACAAGCAGTTGTAGAAGTGGAAAGTAAAACTGATGCTGAGCAGAAGATAATTGACGAGAAAGATGAAACAGTAGAGAAAGTCAGACAACAATTTATAAAACAGGTTGATGACAAAGTAAACGAAGTTAGAAGAGAACAAGAACAGTATCAAAGGGCAAGAAAGAGAATGCATTGATATATAACGTAATACAAAGAATTTTTTTGGTTAGATTGTAGCGCAATAGGTATTGAGGGGCAATATTGTTTCCAAAAAGCTCACCAACATCCAAGTTAAAAGGGTTTAAAGAGGAATACCCAATCCATGAAATATAACAAAAATAGACGATTCTTTGAATAATGAGATGAAATCGAGTTCACCATCGTAATATTTATTATCATCAGAGTTCAATAATTACTGTATCAAAAAGGACCAAGCCTGACGAATGGTTATTTGGGAGGAGGAGTGATTCTAGGAATATTCTGTTGCTCTACAATAATAACTGGCGATGATTCCTGAAAGTAGAGATAGCTATGTAATTTAAGACAAAAATAGATAGAGGTGGAAGATTAGAGATCAATCACCCCGGAAATGAGACAATAAGAAGCCCGGGAAGAATATAAGGAGAATTGCCCCAGCCTCCTATCTGCCTTGTGAGACTAGTCAAATGTTAAAGTTCAGCAAACGACAAGTCATTTACACGTATGTACAATTTGTTACCTTGTTGTCAAAAACATGTTAGATATACAATTAATAAGTAGTGAAGGAGTATTGCTCACCTTACACACGGCGAAACCCCTATAGTTAGTGTTTATGAGAAGTAGTTTGAGTGGCCAAATTGAGAATTTATTATGGGAGTATCCACAATTGTAGGTTAGCATATCATAGGAGTCAGTTAATTGTAAAACTACAGCCTAGTTATACTGTAAATGCCAACTTTAGATAACTCTAGTTAATTTCACTGAATCAACACGACTAATTTTACAATAATCCTACTTCCTACCTCAACTCTTAATCATTAGTGTTTATTATGTTCTATACGTATATAAAAACATACCCATGAGCGATGATGAGTCTCATAGACTAATTTACAAAATCATCATCTCAGCCAGTTAAGCAGTTTTCATTGATTACTTAACAAAGACCAACTTGAACAAAAGTATGCCAGAGAGCCAAAATCGGCCAACTTAACGCAATCTTCTGGCTTCTCTTTCGGATTCCATCAAACAGAGAACATCGTTTTCTCTGACAGGACCCTTCACGTTTCTAACAATAGTTCTGGAGGCGTCTTCCAAAAATTCGACTCTGACTTGGGTGACACCACCTCTTGAACCGGTTCTTCCTAAGACCTTGATGACTTTAGCTAATGTGACTGGGGTTTTAGTGTCCATGTTGTATAATTGTCGATATGGTTAGATGTAGTCAGGTGAACTTTTTCACTTTCTTTTTGGATGTCGAACGGGAATGGTCGTGCGAGTGGTTTTTTCTTCTCTTTTCTCTTCACTTGTTGGCCATTTTAGTGCTGCAACATATAAGTATTATATGGGCCGGGTAACGGTCTCTTCCTGGCAAATCAAAAAAAAAAAGACAGACAGATGCAGCACGTGATAATGTTTATATAAGCCACTTTAGTGTACAGTGGCACGGCAGTGAATCAAAGTAGACGATATGGATGTGTCATACATATTACGATAGAATGCATCGATAGTTATCATGGATCGACAAATTCATTCCTAACATTCTGTGAATCTTTTCCAGACTCGTCTTGCCCCACCAAAATACCTCTTTTATTCGGCTTTTCTCTGATATTTCTACCCCTTACAGTTCACGATAGGTGGATGTTTCTTTGTATTACATCTATATTGTGGTACTATGTACAGGATCACAATTTGTATATTTACATAACAAACATCAAAAACTCTACAACTCTCTTCACGATAACCGCCTTGTTTAATCAGATTGCACGATGGTTGGAGAATCCAGATCGGAGTTGTTACAATGGGTCAATAATACTCTTGAACTCAATTATAAGCGAATAGAAGAATGTGGGACTGGGGCGGCGTTTTGCCAGTTAATGGATAGTATATATGGAGGTGTTCCAATGGGTAAGGTCAAGTTTGAAACGGCGAAATCAGAGTATGATTATCGTCAGAATTGGAAGGTGTTACAGGCGGCGTTCACGAAGCATAGAATCACCAAGGTCATTGATGTGGAGAGGTTAATAAAGTGTCGTTTACAGGACAATTTGGAGTTGTTGCAATGGTTTAAGAAATTGTGGTCGGAGAACATGGGGTATAATGACAGTTATGATGCCAGGGCTAATAGGAAAGGTGGTGGAAGTACATCGGGTACCACGACGCCCAAAGTTCGACCTTCCATATCGGGGTCAAGGACCTCCTCGGTATCTTCCACTACATCTAACAGTACATCTAATCCTTCATCACGTAGAGCCACTTTGACTGGAAGTAATCACATTCCTGGAACCAACAGTACGGGGAACAGACGTGTTTCATCTGGATCACATCCACCTAGATCAGTTACACCAGGATCGAATCAACCGAGGTCCATTACCCCAGGATCACATCCTTCAAGATCTATAACACCTCAGACAGTTCAACCGGTGTCTCAAAGCACAAAGGTACAACAATTGAGCAAAGAATTAAGCGAAGCTACGTCAGAAATCAGTCACCTTAATCAAGAGGTTCAAGACTATAAACTTTCTTCAGAAACTCTAGAAACCGAACGGAACTTCTATTTCAACAAGCTCCGAGAAATCGAGATCTTGATGCAAAACATCAATGATCTTATTGATAACAATAACTTTGCACAATTGAAGGAATTGACTGTAATGGACCTCACCAAGAAGATTCAAACCATATTGTATTCCACCGAAGAAGGCTTCCAACCTTCAAATGATGATGAAATCCCGGATATACCAGAACAAGTACAGCACTATACCACAAATGGGGAATTCGAAGATTTGATGTTACATGATGAAATTGATGATGAATCTTTCTAGAGCTGCAAATAGGTAATTGACTGCTTGACATAGAGCAAATACCATATCTGCAATAAAGGCGAATAATAATAACCTAGTAAAGTGAATTTATTGACATATTGCATCAGTGAAGAGATGCAACTCAATGCTAATATAATACAATCTCAATACCTGCCAAGGTTCCCCTTCTATGATATTTTCAATGTCGTTTCCCCATCCGATTGTCCTTCTGATACCCCCATTCCTCATCTCACAACTTAAACCCCCTAATGAAACCTCTACCTACACCTTCTACTTATTTACCTTCGTTACTGCTGCTCACGTGCCGCTCTTAATTAGTTTTGCGCGTATTAAAAAACAGATTTGCAACTTAATCAAAAGAACCTGAAAAGAATCTGAAATCAAAATTCACTAGATTAGACTTCTAAAACAAAATGTACCGTGAAGACTGTAAATAGTACCAGATTATAGTAATAATGATTTCTGAAACGACTTAATTTGTTCCTAGACAACAAACCTCCTTCCTTTACTACAGCAATTGTTCTTATCTTCATGACGTGTTCCCCCAACTTACAATTCCAATTAACCCTGCATACAGTATCTGCATCAAATCCCAAAAAAAAAAAAAAATTCATTCAAAAAACTTGTACAGACCCTGAATAGTACAATTACCATTTATGTACTTATTATTATAGTCAAATCACAAGACTTTATAGTTGTATTGACAGGAAACTTTCCTAAACTATCGACAAACCCACAAAGTCACATAATCAGTACTTAATAAAAGCCAAGAGTTGCATCTTATCTTAGCAGCCACTAATTATAGACTACTTGAAGGACATTCTTCTAGAGAAACTTCAAATAAATTCATCCAAACAGAAACCGACCACTTGATACATTCTGGAAATTTCACCTCCCAACAAAGACTTCACAGAGACCCAACCAACTCCCTCAAAACAATATATCACCCCACGCAGACATATGGAAATATAGCACCCAGATAATTAGTTTTCAGAAAGATATTCCATCCCATCTGTTTACCATTAAAAATCAAATTAATAACAAGCACAGGTACCATGACTGCAAGTGCCCATATCAACTACAATAGGCGTAATTCCCACACCACACCATATGTTATTCCAGTTAAACATCGACAGCACCACGAAAGCAATGGCGTGAGCTCCCCACAATCAGTACCAACATTATCGCGAGAGTTTGTTGTGCGTAGGATTAGTGAAGGAGAAACTGGCCGTTTGAAGGAAGAGCTCAGATGTGAGGCATGTGGTAAAGGATACAAGCATATTTCATCATTAGCCAAGCATCTCTGGGAACATACACCAGAATGGAACGTGACCAAGAAACTATTAATCTCCAAGCATCAACAAGTACAGCTTCTTGAAGCAGCCAGTATTTTGGTAGGAATGAACGATGGTCCTGGTTCCAGAAGAAATTCATGTGGAGAAGTGATAATGGAAAGCCATAACAACAACCAAGGGGAGTTCCAGACATTTGATATGCCTAACAACAACTACAAAAACAATTATAGAAGATCTCATTCCATTTCACAATACCCGCCATCATTTGGAGACCACAAGCCATCACAAGGATCTATGGCGGCATCCCCAGCCGTCATTGGAGGGTACTTGGACCATCCAAAACGAGAACTGCAAATGAAGGCCAGATCCGACTCGATTGTGATATCCAATACCCATGATGATGATGAATACGAAGATTCAATCAGATTGAGATCTCCACCTTCTTCATATCACAATTCCATACATCCAGTTTCTTCCACAGCATCTGCCAGTACTGGAAACTATCAAAACTCCCCCAATATCATGTCCCCAAGAGGAGACCACTCTGATATTGAAAACGATGACTATGAAGGTGTCATAGGGAAAATGGATGACTGATCCTGGCTACTTTATAGATTATAATTCAAGTGTTTAAATCGCCCCCCCACATATCTATATCTCAAGCATGGAAGGGAAAAGGCTACCCTCATTTCACGACACGTGACCTGAGCGCGAGTCCAATGTATATAAAAGGAAAAAGTTTTTCACTTAGTTGTAAGTTCTTCTTTAATTATTGAGCAATGATCTTCCTACCCACGAAGTTTTGGCAGGGCCAGAGTCTTTTATTAGACTTGCTTAGACGGCCGAACATCTTCTCTCGGTGCAAGCCGGCGACGAACCGTATTGGTAAGTCAATTGAGGCAAGACGTTAGTGGCGATAAAATGGGATGGTTGGCTCATACAACAACGTATAGTGCATCATAGTACATCAGAGATATAGTTCACTCTTTGGTGTCTCCAAGAACACAAACAAATGTAGGAAGTATGAAGGCAGAGGAAAGAAAAGGAGCTGGACTACTCTTCTTCACAATAGATCTGTGACTTTTTCGATGAACTCCAATACTAATCATCGATCTTCTTTTCTTGCTTCTCATCTCATTAATATATTCTTTCATTAACTATTTACATATCCAACATTTACTATTATTTACAAAGACATGGAACCAACTATTTTTCACCCCGAATAATTTCATCCAGTAAAGGTTGTTGTTTGATATACTTTTCTCTCAATTCGATCTGTTCTTGATGTTCTAATTCGTTGGCCAATTGTTTGCCGCTCAACTCTCTTTTGGCCTTGACTCTGGCTGCATCCTTGATGGGCCCTTGTCTTAAGGCTGCCCTTTCCAACTGTTGGGAATAGTTGACAAATATAAAAGACCCTGCTGCAGCGAAGCACGTGAGTCCAAATGTTACTTTAGAAGCCGTAGACATTATAACACGATGATGATGAATATGGAAACTACCCTAATATATAGGCACAGCACATTTTCCCCTACCACCACCACTACCACCACCACACCACCACCCACGCACCCGCACGCACATTTCCATTTTATATTCTGAGAGGTACTATACAGTACACAAATGCACCACCACTAAAGTAGCAATTCGAACGAGACAAATGACTCCGCTAGTATAAAGTGGGTATAGTCAGGGCATATTTGTGAGGACGACTGGAGTATGGACCAATGACATAGAACAGAAAGACAATTCGAATAATGGAAGACCCACCATTTACTTCATATGAAGTCTGCTTGGTAATACAGTCGCCTTAGTAACTTGATTCTGTTCCATTTCTCTTTCTTTCCTTCTATAAACCTATCGATCTTTTCCCCTTCCCGTTTTGTAGCGTTCTGTAGCCACGCTTATTGGCTCGACAATCCTATGAGATTGTGGTGGTGTTGATATTTCCAAATGCTCACCCAGAAAGTCGCACTGCACCACGGGAAAAACCGTAGCTTCAATTTCGCCGGCAACGCAAATTCAGGGATGGTCCAATATTCATTCTGCAAACCTCCAATTTAGTACCAGTGCTAAACGTCGATCCTCCTGTATTGTTTACAAGCTACAGAAATACATCACCAAATACAAATCTGGTTTTATTTTCAGTTCATTAGTGCCGATTATAAGGTCTAATTTCCCGACAACCTTCTCCGAACTTTCATATGTTATTTGTATTCAATGAGCCAGTTTAATGATTCTTCAACACATCTACACCAGCCCTTTGGTTCCAATTCCAATCCAGGGCGCCCTTCCTCGGGTCCGGGTCCCATGAATGTTCCCGGAACAGCTGGAACTACAGAATCCTCCCAGCAAGCTAATTCATCGTCATCGTTATCATCTTCAAATGCTGCCACCACTTCTCAGTTCTCCAAGCCTTCCAATCAAATATCCAACTTGACCAAGAACTTGATGACGTCGTCGGCCTTGGACATCCAATCTGCGTCCAACCCTCCCAGCTACTCCAACTCGGTGTCTAATAAACAAATAACGAATCAATCTGATGTTCAATCAAATAACATTCCGTTCCAACCAAGTTCCTCCAACTCCAACTCGTTTCGTAGTAACTCATCCAGTTTTCATCAATACAACATCCCAGTGAATGAATCGATTAATTACATCCCCTCCAGTCATAATACTCCAACGGTAATTAGCAGCTCATACACTTCAAACCATTCATATACTCCTTCCATCCCCAGCAACTATACCTCCAACAAGTTCCAGCCAGTGCAACCAAGCAACTCGAGTTATAAGGGGATTGTCCCACATTCCATTCCTACTACAAACATATCAATGGACTCGGCAACTATCACTAGACAGCCCACTTCCCAAACTGGTAATTCCAATATGTTCATTCCTCAATCTTATAATCAACAAAATAGACCTCCAAACTCATTCCCGGTCAATGGATTTGGCTCGGCCCCTGTCCATAATCATAATACTTTTTCCAATTGTGTCAATAGACCCACACCAATTAATGTGGGAGGTCCACAAGCGGAGGCACCCTCACTGTCTAATGCGAAGGATATAAACCATCAGCATACATTATCGACAGATTCGGAACATAGTAACCGATTAGCTACTTCATTTCTACAGTCACAACCACAATTACCTCTAGAACCTGACCATTATATGTCATATACAGAATTCTTACAGAATTTGTCTATGAAAGATAAACCAACAACAACAGGAGCTCCTGCCGAAAGTATGAGTAAATCTCGCGAGGAAGGTTCATCTATTTATGAGGAACATTTGAATATAGTTGATTTCCCAGTGAATGATCTTATTATGATGTTATCTTGTTTACTCACAAAGATTATAGAAGCTAATGATAAATTACATCCCAATCATTTTGACAATACCATAGCCATAAGACAGCGGATGAAAGAAGATAGAAGGCTAAAAAAATTAGAACGAACTCGACTCAAGGATGAGAGACGAACTCAAAAACAAAAAGACAGAGTAAACAGAAGAGCCGAAGATGATGATGATAAAATCGAAGTTGACGTGGAAGATACTCAAAGCAACACCATTGAAGTGGATGAAGATGAAGATGATGAAGACGAAGAAGAAGAAGACCTTATGGATAAAGACGACGAGGATGATGAAATGAAAAACAAATATTTGGCTAATGTATTAGCATTTCATGGAACTAATGTTCCAGGGATTTCGTTGCATGCATATTTGGCCAGAGTTCTAAAATATTGTCCAGTAACCAATGAAGTATTTCTTTCATTATTAGTATATTTTGATCGAATTGCCAAAAAGGCCAATAATTTGAAGTTGAAGAAAAAGCAAGGCGAAGATGGGACTGAGATAGAATCCAATGAATCTGAGCAATTATTTGTTATGGATTCCTACAATATTCATAGATTGATAATTTCAGGCATCACTGTTTCATCAAAATTCTTTTCCGATATTTTCTATAAGAATTTAAGATATGCTAAGGTTGGGGGATTACCGTTGGAAGAATTAAATTATTTGGAGTTGCAATTTCTTCTATTGTTAGATTTCAAATTAATGATCAGTGTGGAAGATTTACAAAACTATGGAGATTTGTTGTTAAGATTCTGGAAGAGGGAACAACTCACCAATGAATTGGCCAATCCAGATCAGGCAGCAAACCAAGGATAACGGTCCGGAAATACAAGCAGATGACTCCATCATAGTCTGACCAAGATGCCACTTTTGTTCATACCAGTTCAGGAAGAGTTAAAAAATTTGAAATTACGAGCAATCTTCATCATTAATGCCCATGCAATGTTAAAAAAAAACCAATGTATTACACTATAATGTGTTAATCAAGGGTTATTCGCGATTTAATAAAAAGAAAACAAAGTACCCCAAGCCCAGTAGACCAAAAGATTGTAGTATCCGGATATCAAGATATCATACCGAAACGTTCTATTTTCTTATGAATTCACTCCAAATTGTAGCCCAGCCCTGCCCTGTCCTGAGAGGAAGGGGGGAAGGAAATATGCAAAGAATGCGTGATGTAATATTGAACCATAATTTGCAAGCTCATAGTACCCGAGAGTTATATATAGCTACTGAGGAACCACGAGCCTCAATCGAATAGTCATTTCAATATCCCATGGGTATTCAAAATTCTGAAACACAAAATGCTCATGGTGCCGAGGACATCGTACGATGAGTGGCTTGAGTATGACTTTCCTTACAGGTATATTGATTGCCTAAAAGGGTGGCGGATTCTCCCGATCAATATACTCCGTGTAAATTCGGATATCGAATTTTACGCAGCCAAAATGGATTCTGGTTGCAGAATTTCAACATGTGGAATATCTTCAGCGGACTGAACACTAATACTAGTGATATGTCTTATAGTAACAGGAAATACTGCAGTCTAATTTATTTGGAAACGTACGTCAAAACACTAAAGAAAACGGATATTTTAGCGACTTCATGTTTTTGTGAGGCGGAAGAGAGACATATGAAAGGTTTTTATGTACCTACTCGAGTAATGTGGTATAAATCCGTCTCTTAAAAAGCTGCATCCAAACGGATCCCTCATGTTAATTCTAAAAAAACACCCAAAACGCCTATGCTGATCTCTGTAACCTTGATGTCAAACTTGGCGTTGCAAATTTCTTCCATCTTCTATTCAGTGCAAAAACTGACTGCCATATGAGAGAAATATTTCACCCCAAATTTCAAACACAGAGAGATACAGAAAGAAAACTCTTCGAATAGACTTCGTTGATCATTCTTGTTTCAACATTTTAAATTTATATCAGATGTGTTTATCGTGTGGCTGAATTGGCTCGAGGTTGGAGTGGTTATTTGAATATTTGAGAGTTTTCGCATCCACATTAGATGATGCAATGGTCTTCATCACCTCTTTATTATACGTTCTCTTCAATCCATTGGCATTGTATGGAAGAAACTATGCCTTGGCATTAGTTGACATTAAAGCTCAGGTTCAGAAAATTACTATGGGGGTGAAATAAAAACCATTTCCACTGGAGAAATGGAATCCGGTTACGAAAGTCAGACTGACGTCTGATGATTTTGTAAACTTAATGTGATTCAACTTTATAATAAGTACTAAATACTCAATAAATAAAATACTTCAACTTCATATTAATTAAATTCATCTCTTTGCCATGAACACAACAGTACACTTTATTCCTTATATTAGCCCAGGAGTAATAGCTTTGTTTTAATTCCTGGCATTCATGCCTCTGGTGATTTTCTATTCTTCTATCTCCTTCTCTTCTGACTTCATTCCCAAATGTCTAATTCTTAGCTCGTGGGATCCATGCTGGTGCATTCTTCACACAATATGTATCTGCACAACCGCATGGTTTTATCTTACTGACATCCGTTTGCTTGTCTTGAACAATTAGACAAGGATGGTAGGGAGGTACCTCTTCCTTAGCAACTTGTTTACTAGGAGGTATATATACGTTTTCCATTGAATATGACAATCTAAGTGAATCCATCTTTAAAGACTTTTAAGAATGCAGAATACCATGAATGGTAAAACCTTGATATTTATATTCCACTATGAATCATGACGGAAGCTTTTCCTGCATTTACAAGAATGGATTTGTAGATAAGAATGTTCGCAGCCACCAACACACCCTTTCTTTTTAGGAACACGTCAAATCCATTGGTTTTCTATTTGATATCCTGAAGCCGGATCCATCTGGTGTGTGTGTGTGTGTGTGTGTGTGTGGGTGTGGTAGAAGACGGTACTACAGAACAAAGTGACCAGACTACTAAGATCCCATATCTTCCTCACCCTAATTAGGACTTTGTATCGTGATTTCAGAATAGAAGAGAGGTTCGCAAAAAATCGGGATTGGTGTCCCGATAAAAAGTGACCCATTAGAGACAAACCCCTTATCTATGACAGATCTATCGTAACACATTTACGTGAGCAGAGTAGTCATTCCTATAACATGAAACTGTCATTTCAATCAAAGTCTTCTTTTGGCCAGCTTTTTTCAGCTGAAACTGACATATACATTCTCTGTCCCCTTTTCGAACAAGTACCCAATCCCAGTATAATATACTTCACACAATAGCGTTGCCCGCATCTTAAATCTCTTGATACGTCAGCTTGTGATCATAAATATTCTGAGAAGCAATGTACCAATAAGCCATAGTGAAAAGGCCCTAACGACAACAAAAAAAGAAGATCCAGACCGCAATACATACCGCGAAAATTTTCGAAATTTTCGTCAGCAGAATCATCTTGATAAATCAAGAAGCCAATGTGTAAGGTTCCATTTAATATGCCTTTAAACCTGTCCACATAGTACCTCATCATTAACTACAGATGACCACTGTGAACTATGTACATTCATCTACAGTTTCGTACAATCGTATGTGTATTAGGGAAGATTTACCAGACTAAATTACAGTATCACTATTCCGACAGCTTATTTCTTACTGGTCTTCTTAGTGGCGGCTTTCTTTTCCTTGTCTTGTTGTTCCTTTAAGACTCTCTTGACAATCTTTTGTTCTTCAATCAAGAAAGCTCTAACAATTCTTTCTTTAACACAGTTGGCACATCTGGAACCACCGTAAGATCTTTGGACGGTTTTGTGGGTCTTTGAGACTTGAGCGTATTCTCTTGGTCTCAAGGTAGAGATACCTGGCAAAGCAATACCACAGTCACCACACTTAACTCTAGAAGCGATCTTCTTGACGTGTTGAGCGACTAATTTTCCACCTGGGGTCTTGACGACCTTAATCTTGTTAGATTTGGTGTTGTCTATAATAAGTTAGTATACTAGTTATCAATAAGGTATGGTCTTCATTTGAATAGCCGATTAAGGGATTATTGTTAATTGTTTGGTGATTTTCATCCTATGGTATTTCATTTTGTATTTGGTTGACTTTTCGATGATACTTGATACATTTTCAAGATTTCCAACCTGGGACACCTTTCTCTCGTATTCGTTGTTCAGACCCGATTCATTCATTTAAAACATACATGGATTTCTTCTTCTGAAAGTAACACGTTGAGCCATTTTGAAGATGATATTATGCTATAAGGTAGACTTCAAAAAAGAGTTCTTAAGAATTATGATTGAAAAATGTATATCAAATTTTCCTAGCGAGAGTGAGGGGGTTGTCTCAGTGAGGCTCACATTGAGTTAACTATGGACGTGCGCGAAAATTTTCTCCGGAAGTGCGATGAACCAATTCACGTGATGTGACGAAGGGAATAGGGATAGAGCCCTAACGGAAACCCCAGATTCCACAATCAGGTGATGATGTGTCATCTGGTCTCTGAAACTCAATGGAGTTCCATAGATAAGAAAGTAGCTAGAGCAGCAAACGGGATAAAGACATCTATTTGCCGGATATCACAAATGAAATGTAATAAGAATGTGATTAGTGGTATTTGTGACAAAATCACAATATAGTGTAAGATGAACTTAACATAGGTCCAATATCTTTTACAAAGAGAATGTAGGTAGGTGGAGACATTATTATGGCCATTAGAATAGGAGAAAATATCAAGTACCCTATTATGTAAAAGAACATGTTCATTTAGTATAAGCTATCTATTTAGTTTCGACAAAACCTATTTAGCTTATAATTTGGATTCGTCCTTTTCAACAGCAACAACTTCCATTTCAATTTGGCAGTCCAATGGCAATTCCTTGACTGCAACACATGATCTGGCTGGTTTGTGTTCGCTGAAGTATTTACCGTAAACAGAATTGAAAGGGGCAAATTGGGTCTTCATGTCGGTCAAGAAGATATTGGCCTTAACAATATGTCTCAAAGAAGAGTTGGAAGCGTCCAAGACATTGGAAACATTTTGGATGACTTGTTCAGTTTGTTCTTCAATTGTTGGGTTTCCTGCTAAAGGCTTGTTTTGAGGAGTGTAAGGGATTTGACCAGACACATAGATGAATCCTAATTGGTTAGTAAGAAGCGTGGAATGATCTGGGGGTCGAAATTTCAGCTTCGTAACCCCAATTCCATGAAATAGAACGTACCATTAACCTTGATTGCTTGAGAGTAAGAAGCAGCTGGTGGAGGAGCATTGGCGGTTTTAACCTAGAAAGTTAGTACAGGGCTCAATTGGTAAAGATCCGTTCAAACATACCGGAGTGATAGTAGAAGCCATTCTTTTGGAGAATTTGGAAATGTGGGAACGTAATTGGTTTTGGAACATTTGTAGGTTAATTACTACTTCGGCCTTGATTAGAGTTTTGAAGTTAAATTACTGGCGTGCAATTGCGAAAATTTGGTGAATCACCAAGCAGTATATTATTATTACATCAAGTGTTGATACAAATGATGATTTTCTATATTCTATGTTACATTACGACAGTTACCATTTGGAACAACTGTCAAAAGTGGTTTGAGATTCTGCTCTCCTCTTTTGCTTTCTTCTCTCACTTTCACTTTCTCTTCTTATTCTTCTTCTTTTTACTTTTCTTATTCTTCTTTGAATTACTATCCATAGCTGTTTCTAGCAAATCAGGATTGATTTCTGGCTCACAAAAATCTTCTTGAGCATTTTCTTTAACCTCCGATGCAATATGTGCTGCTGGTTCAAGTTCTCCTGTAGATACCATAAGCTCAAACTTATCGTATAAATACTCAGCAACAAACTCGACCTTGCATAGGGTGTTGAAATTGGCAAAAAAATCGTAAAATTGGGTTGTGACATCTTCCGTACTAAGTTCACTATCTCTCTTCATATTACCTTCCATCATGTCTAATTTAAGTACCAGCTTAAGACAAAGTTCCAACTTGTGAGCGAACTTATGAATCGTGGCCTTGTGTTGCGGATTAGATTCCATATCTTGGGCTATTTCATTGGTGGTAAGCTCACTGTACTTTTCAAAGAGACCCTTTTGAAGTATTTGGTAATCCACCGACTCTTCCTTTTCTTCTTCAGGTGTATCCTTATTATAGATGGAGCTTTTTAACATGAAGTATAAATGTCTTGCTTCTGGGATTTTACCAATCCAATTGAATAGCAATCCTTGAATACTACTGGAATAATCATGGATATCGTCTTCATCGTCTACTTTAATTCGAGACAAATCGATGATCTTGAGTCCAATCAATTGGGTAATCATCAAGCATAATAATACCACATATTTCTTTGCGATTGAATCCGCCAACACAACCTTATACCCGTCATCAATTTCTATACCATCAGATGCTAATAGATATGCAGTACAATTATTCAAGAATTCATGTAATAGCATCAGTTTTTCAACTTCACTTAGAACCAAATTCTCTCCCTTTCTTGTAAATATATATGGTGTTTGTCTTTTTTTGTTCCCACGAAGACCTGCCAATAATTCAAATACATAATCGATTAATACAGCAGAAACATTCAAATTATGTGTAAGAAACCATATTAATACTCTTCGGTATCCTTTACACATCAACATCTCATCCATGAGACATCTTCCAAGTTTGCTGTTATTGTGTAGAAAGAGTTCGAATTTTGTTATTTTAAGTATCGGAACAATAAGTTTGTTGTTCTCTTGAGTGGTTTGTACTGCAGATTCGGAAGCATATGAAGACCAATATTGATAGATTTTATCTGGTGTGATAGCTTGTGGGTCTACAGGTTCTGTGGCCAGTTCAGCTTTGCGAGAACCATTAGATCCTGCTGATGAATTTGCTCCTTTCTCAATTTCATCCTTAATAGCCTTTGCAATAGTATTCATCAATACTTGTCCCAAATTCTTTTCAGCATATGAATCGCCTTCAATACTATTTGTACTAAAAAACTCCATGGTCTTATGCATCTCATCCCATTTACACAAAAAATCATATGACTGATTCTTGTCTTGTAATTTTTCAAACCCTTCCAACTCTTTAAGAAATTTATCAGTAAATTGTTGATTCTCTCCTCTAGGTAAATCTCTCCAATCCCGACCATATTCATCAAACTCAATCGAAGTAGAATCATCCATAGTTCGTATAGCCGATGTGATTTCTTTTGATGGTGTTTCTTCAGAATTACTTGGAGTTCCTTCTATGTCTTCCATTTTTACCTCTTCTTCTTCTTCTTCTTCTTCTTTTTTCATACCCTTTTCTCCTTCATCATTGGCTTCTTCGACATCCAGCCATTCATCTTCACTATCAAGTTCATATTCAAACATGTATCTAATATCTTCATCAAATCTATCATCATACTCCAAATCAATCAAAATATCTCCTAACTCTGTGTATGGCTTTGAACGATTACGACGCCTGAGGGCCTCTTCATCAGACCCAGAGGGTATGTCACGCTGAAACCATCCAGCACTATATGATACACCTGCATTTAAAATTAATAATGAAACTATAACTAATCTCATATCGATCAGCAAGGAACCACCATTGATTTTTTTTCTAGATAATGGTTGTAGAAAACTAAGTAAAGATTCGTCTTTAATATCATGATCATCCGATGGGACAATTTGGTCAGTTTCTTCGTCATAAAACAGCGAAGGATTCTGATTTATAATCCATGACACGACATATCGTATAGAACTCGAACCTATTAAAGTTTGTTTGACAATCTCAGGAGTAGGAAGATCCAGACCTGTTTCATTATTATCGAATTCTATTCTTCTATCAATTTCCAAACCCAATAAAATAATATTAGTGTGACATTTCCAAAGTTTAAGAAAGTAATGAAGGTATGGGTTCAAAGACAAATTATAAGTACCAGATTTAGGCTTGAATAGCTTATAGATCGAAAAAACAAGCACACATGCTATGGAATATACAAGCTTCAAATTCAATTCCTGAAGTGGCCGAATGGCCGTCCAATGGGGTAGATTTGCAAGATAATGTTCTGCATCATTATTTACATAACGAGTTCGTATTTCATCGGAGGCATTCAAATCTTGATGAATTTTCTGAAGGATCTTGAAGAAGCCGACAGACAATTCGAATTTGATTGAATCGACTTCCAATTGGGCGCCAGGTACCATTTCAGTTTCTTCTTGATATTCGACACATTTGCCATAGGTAAGGGCAATCAAAAGATCAGAAATACAATCGAGACTTAGAATGGTCTTGTCGTTTTCTTCCGGCTGGGTGAATGGATCACACAACGATGCTGCAGTGGTGAAGATATAACTTTGGAGTGGGTCGTCTTTTGGTATGTCTAGTACCAGCGCTATATCCGAATGTCTCTCGATGAGGTTTTGCGTCATGGTGTTTATGGGAAGAGGAAAATCGAATTCCATAACCCTTTGTTCTGTATCATTTTCGATGTCCAGCATATCATTTCAATCACGATAGTGTGATCTGTGTAATAAGTAAACTATGGGTAGTCAGAAAAACGATGGCACTACAAGTGGGCCAACATTTTGCGACTTACCGAAAAACCACCACCTCCCCATTTGCGACACTCGAGAAATGACAACCAACTTGCGACACACTAATGAGATGGGCCCAGTTAGTAGGGCTTTGACAGAAAACGGTAGAGTGATAGATAACCCACCATAAGACGGATTTACAAAAATTAAAATTACTCCTCAATTACCATCATATATCACCACGACAGTCCCCAGATCGCTGTAGCCCCATTTCTCCCCGTAATGCCTGTCCTCAATAATTCTTCCTTGACACACTGGTGAATCACCACCCCCAAAAAAAACAATGTCCTCGTCTCCCCCACCTCCAACTATGTCACGTGAAATACCCGCCCACTCACGCGTAGAGACTTTTGGTGTGTTGGCCAAATCAAGTTGTCAACATAAATCAAAATAACCATTACAATTGGACCTTGACAGAGTACAGTGAACGTCAAACCTTCGATACTAATTGATCATTGAAAATTGTGCCTTGGCATCCACTTTTTGACATCGCATATTCACTGACCGTTTTATTATAATACCATGGTTAAAATTAATGAAATTGTCCGTACTTCAACGTTTGCTTGGAGTCAGGACAGTCTACCATTATTGGCCACAGGAACAGTAGCTGGTGCGGTTGATGCCGACTTCAGCTCCTCGTCCACATTGGATGTGTGGGACACTTTTTCAGCCACCAACAAGAATGAGCCAATCTTCACTGCACCCGTTGAGAATAGATTCTATGCCTTAGCTTGGTCCAAGCCGTTTGAAGGGCGCCCAAAGGGGTTGCTTGCCGGAGCGTTTGAAAATGGTGTAATTGAGTTCTGGGATGCCGATGTTTTGATTAAATCTAAGGATCTTTCCAAGGCTTCTGTACATAAATCAAACAAACACTCTGGGCCGGTTAAGTCCTTACAATTCAATCCTTTACAAAACCATGTTTTGGTGACTGGTGGCTCGAATGGCCAAATCTTCGTTTGGGACACTAAGAGCTTTGCTGAACCTTTTTCTCCGGGTCAAGCAATGACACCAATGGATGAAATCACCAGTGTGGCATGGAATAATTCCGTCAGTCATATTTTCGCTAGTACTGGAAACAGTGGTTATACTTCTGTTTGGGATTTGAAATCAAAGAGAGAGGTGCTCCATTTGTCTTACACTGGTACTTCAGGTAGAGCCAACTTTTCCCACGTTGCATGGCATCCAACTCAATCAACCAAATTGATTACTGCCAGTGATAATGATTCGTGTCCTTTAATATTAACTTGGGATTTGCGTAACTCCAATGAACCTGAAAAGGTCTTGACTGGTCACAAGAAGGGTGTTTTGTCCTTAGACTGGTGTAAGCAAGATTCAGACCTTTTAATTTCCAGTGGTAAAGACAACAATACTATCTTATGGAATCCTATCAAAGGTACAAAGTTGGGAGAATACCCAACCACTGCAAACTGGGCTTTCCAAACGAGGTTCGCTCCTGCAGCCCCAGATATCTTTGCTACTGCGTCTTTTGACGGAAAGATCATAATTCAATCCCTTCAAGATACATCTCCTCCAATGTCTACTAAAGTCACGTCTCACGATGATGATACTTTCTGGAACCAAATTTCTACAACTGAAACTCAACAACCAGTATTTGAAACCAAGCAAGCTCCTGATTGGTTGAAGCGTCCAAGTAGTGTTTCTTTTGGATTCGGTTCAAAATTGGTAGTGGTAAAGAAAGATCAAGATGGGAAATCGGTTATTAATATCCAAAAATTCGTCAACAAGTCTCAAGGGGCCTCTTCCAGTTTATCAGAAGCTTTGAAATCCAATGATTTCAAGTCGGTCATAGACAAGAAGTTGGAAGCCATTTCATTTGACCAAAACAACAAATCAGATTGGGAAATCTTGAAGAAATTATCGGATTCCGGTAAAGAAGAACTCTTCAAACTCAGTGTAGGTGATGGCGAAGCAAAGTCGGAAAAGAAGGATGATGAGGTGGTGAATGAAAAAGAAAAGGAATTAGATTTGCCAGAACTTGACGATGCTGATGATACTTTCTTTGCTACTTTGGGATCTTCTAATAAAAAGGTTGAAGAATCATTTGTACCTTCTGGTCCTTTCAAGCTTTTAAACACCAATGATTCAGAAGACAACAAAAAACTTACCAAGTTAATTTTAAGCAATAAGGTTGAAGAAGCAGCCTCTTTTTGTTTAGACCAAGATAGACTTGTGGAAGCATTGGTGTTAGCATTGGATGGTTCTGATTCGGTCAAACAAAAGATCAAGAACGCATACTTTGAGAAGAACAAAGATGTCGAATTTTCAAGACTTCTTTACAGTGTTTCAAACAAGAACATTTCTGATATTGTTGCCAATGCTGATGTCAGCAATTGGAAGGAAATTGCTTCCAGTATTGTATCATTCTCTACTGATGCTAATGATCTTAACAATAAAGTCACCAAATTGGGTGACCGTATTTTAGATTCTAGTGACTCTAAGGAACTGAGAGACCAAGCTATTACTTGTTACATTGCAGGTAATGCATTAGACAAGATTGCTACCATCTGGCTCAAAGAACTTCCAGCATTTGAAGCGGAATTACTTAAATCCGACAATGCTGCCGAAATCAGCTCTCCATCCGAAGCTCGTCTTGAAGCTTTGTCAAATTTTGTCGAAAAGATCGCTACTTATAGATCGATTTCTAACATCACTGGTGAAATCAGCGGATCTTCTGTTGTGCCAATTGCTAAGGCAATTTTAGAATATGCCAATTTGGTCGCTGGATCAGGGGAATTTGATTTAGCTGATAAATTCTTACAAATTATACCATCTGAATTTGCTGGAACTGAGAAAGATCGTATTTCAAAGGCTTTGGGAGTGCATGCTACTACTGCCTCTAGTAACTCGAAATCAACTTTGAATGGTAAATCAAATACAAGAACTGCTACAGGAAAACCTTCCTATAGTAGGGTATCTGCTTCCAATCCATACATCGCGGAACACAAGTCTCCTATTGGTAAGCCACTTGGTGGACAGGTTGTTCCAGGAGTTCAAAGTGCTGCCCCTGTTGGTCAACTTCCAAATGTAATGAAGCCTCCATTACCAACTCCAGGAATCAACCTGGGTTTTCAAGCTGCCCCTTCTAGCTCTAATCCATATGCAAGAGCTATGCCATCCAGTAACCCATACGCACCAAGTGCCGGAACTGGTCATAACATTTACAAACCTGATGTAGTCGGTGTACCAATTCCGGGACCATCTCCTTCAGTTCCAAATACTGGTTCAATCGTGGGACCTCCTCCAACTGCACCAAGATCTGCTTCTAAAAAGGAAGGTGATGGATGGAATGATTTGCCAGAAACTTTCAAGCCAATAGTAGCTCCACGCCGTGCTGCCGCATCTGCTGCCGCTTCTGCCGCAGTTTCACCATCTCCAACTCCGTTCCCATCTAGTCCACAATTCCCACCAGCTGCCCCATTGCTGAGAGGACCAGGCACTCCGTCAATCGCTCCATCTTCCTCTGCACCATTCCCGCCACCACCAAAGGGAGTAAGTGCCACCAGCTCAAGAACCTCTGTCCCACTTGTAAAGTCACCTCCACGTCAAGCACCTGTACAGAACAAAAGGTACGCTCCTCCTCCAGGATCAGTTGAAATTCCGAGTGCTCCATTTGGAATGAATACACCTTCGGTTGCTTCGCCAGCCGGCCCACCAAAGAAGAACCCTTATGCTCCATCTGAAAGTGTAACAGCTTCTCCAGGAGTTGCATACGCTCCACCACCTTCAACAAACGTATTTCCAACAGGAATAAGTTCTCCAAGAGGATCAGTTGCAGCACCACCAAAGAATCCATATGCTCCAGCTGCAGGCTCAGGAGGACAACAATTCTCTGCACCTTCCGCAGGAGGCGTTGTTGCACCACCAAGAGCAGGTCCGCCACAAGTTGGTCCACCACAAGCTGGCCCACCATCTTCATTTGGAGCATCGAGGCCATCTCTCCAACCAGCTTTCAACTCTGTTCCACCTCCACCTAGAACTCCAAGTATCGGTCAACAACCACCTGCTGCACCTCCAGTTGCAGCACCACCAGTCGAAGCCGAAAAAACGATACATCCATCAGGAGATAGAAGTCATATTCCGGAGAAATCATTGCCAATCTATACCAACCTTACAAAGGTATTGGAAGCTATCAAACCAAGCATCCCAGAAAAGTATGCTAGACACGGCCAAGATATGGAAACCAGACTTAACTACTTATTTGACCACTTGAACAACGAAGATTTGTTATCTGATGCAACCATTGAATCATTGAAAGGTGTGAGTTCCAGCTTGGAAGCCAAGGACTTTGCACAAGCTGGAAGCTTGAATGTTGAATTGGCTACCAAGCATGCCGAAGAGCTTGGAAGCTGGCACACGGGTGTCAAGCGTCTTATTACCATGGCCGAGGCTATGTATTAATCATATTGAAATATATGATATTGTTTAGGATAAAAGTAATTTGAATGTTAGAAATCATAAAGTAATATAAATACTAAAGAACTTTGAGTACGAATATAGAGTGTCATTATTATTTATGGTAACTTTATTAATAGGGTATATACTTTTACATTTAGTGTAATTTTATTAATGGCTGCGAAATCAACTTTAAAATTTAGAGAATTTTGCAACCTTTTTGAAGAATCTATATCTAATAGAAAACTGCTTCAAAAATTTTGGCTCCACCATAATCGCCGTCAATAGGTTCAGTATCATGTACACCGTCAACTTCAATAACAAAATATCTAGTAGATATATTGTCAAGTTCAAATGAGGTGTCATTTACTCTGATAGGTACTTTGACTTCGGAGTATTCTTTTTGATCAAATGGAGCAGTGATGTTGACATCTTCGTCAATAATGGTTTTAATTTTCTGTTTGCTCAAATCTAAGGTTTGAATGTTCTTAACTTCATCTTCTATGGACATCAATTTGAATTTCAATGGTGGTTTATCACCCCAGTTGATCCATCCACTCGAAATGTTCTTGAATTCTTTCAAATCAATCACTACTTGTCCAATAGTATCGTTATCTTGGGATTGCCACCTGGTGGTGTTATCACCATCATTAATCAGCAATGGAGAATCACCATATGCCCCATTGGTAATGTTCATAACTTCCGCAAATTGACATTCAGAAATACTGGATGGGAAACTCATTTCAGGTGTAAAAACCGGAAGAGCCAAGCTTTCGCTTGGTTTCAAAATATACTTTCCAGCTCTCATGTTTCTTTCAGCCATTTCAATATTGACATCAGCATCCCCATTATTAGTGATTCTGAATGTGCTTCCTTCGATGGACATGTTCAAGGTTTGGTTTGCGAATTTGATACCTTCAAATATTAAATTGTCTCCCAAACATGGAATTGCCACAGGGTCTAACTTCAAGACTCGCTGAAGAGCTCCATTTTCAAATTGGGTATCAAATTTTAGTCCTAAGAGACCTTGTAAAATAGCTTGAAGGAATCCACCATGGGCAGTCATAAATGGGAATGCAGGATGAGTTCCACCATTGGATTCAAAGTCATCATTATTTTGTTCTGAGAATTGAGCAAATGCTCCTCTCAAAAATGGCTGGACTGCCTTATGAAGGTAAGATTGAGATGCGCAACCACTAGTAGCTAATTTGGAAGCTACAATGGAAAAGATAGGAAATGTCATGGCTGGTCCATAACTAACTTGCTTTTTGGAATAAAATTCCATATTCTTGTATGCTTGGTCTTTAGAAATCAATTCATTTTCAAGAGGATATGTTATCATTATCACATCAGCTTGTTTTATTCCCACAGAGGAGTTCATTCCAGAATATTCCAAAGTGATATTATCTGAATTACCTGAAGTTGGTAGAAAAATGTTTCCTGCAATGTCCATAAATTTAGATGGTACATCTTTACCTAAATGGTTGGCCACAGTGATGGCCCATTTCATAACTGATGAAATCGCGGAGTTGGTGTAAGCACCATTATCAACATGATTGGCATATTCATCAGGATCAGTCAAATTATGGGTGGTGTACATTCCAAGCGAATCATTGTAGCTGACCACATAGTCACTGAAAAAAGTAGCAGCATCATTGATTAATGGGTAGGCTATTTTTTCTAGGTATTCTTCATCACCTGCCCCACTCAAATAAACTTCCCATGCTGCCATAGCCACGGCCATATTGATATGGTACTCGTAATCCACACAAGGTCCAGTAGCTGTGCAATTTCCAAATCTACCGCTTGTCCATGGGTAGGCGGCTCCTTTATATCCTTCAGGAACATTCTTAACTGCTTGTTCATGGGTATGAACTCTATAATTGACCAAACTTTTGGCATGTGATGGAATGAATGGAAGCATACCGTTGAGCATCCACAAATCAGTGTCCCAAAAGACCATACCAGCGTAACTGTCAGAACTTAAGCCTGTGACACCAAGGGCAGCAGTTACACCTTGCGCTTCAGCACGGGTATTGGCGGCCAAGTGGTAAATCGAGGCTCTTGCTGCAAGAGTAAGCATAAGATCGCCTCCAAAAGTTACAGCAGGTGTAGATTCTAAAGTTTGTGCCCAAGCAACTTTATGGGAAGTGAGCTCTGTATCAAAGTCGCTGGCTGAGAGGGCAACATTCTTCGCGGATTGCAAAACTTTATCCTTAGTGTCAAGTGAAGAGTCCAAATCGGAAGTGAAGATACCTACAAACTTGGAAATCTGTTGATAATCATTAGGGTTGGAAGTGAACATGACAGACTGGGAAACATCTGAATTAGAGACAGATCTTTCAGGAGTATTGGCATTGGTCCAAAGCTTGGAGAAAATAGCCCCGTTGACGTAATTAATTTCGTTTGGTTGAAAGGTGATGTAGATTCCATCCTTGCTATAATTAACATCAGTCAATTGAGATCTTTGAGCAGATTCAAAATCCAACTTATCGGTGACAGTCAATTCCAACGAGGTGTTACCTAAATTGACGATATCCAAGTTGACAATTCCCAAATTGATATTGTTACGGTGGGCGATGGTTTCGTACTTGACATGAAGAGTGTCCAACCATGTGAATTCAGTAGTGACAATTCCATCCGATAAAGATAAGTTCTGGGCATAGTTGGAGATCTGACCTTGGGCATCTTCAGATAAGGCCGGGTTCAAGGTGAAAGTTTTGCCGTACAATTCGGTGGAGATTTCCAAGGTCGTCCATTGGGGCACGGCAGCTATAACACTTTCATAGCCGTTTTGTAACAATTCCGGGAAATTGGTCATGGTGGTGTTTTTCTGGATATCATAGAATCCGGCGATAAAGGCACCGGCGTATCTCTTGTTGAACAATGGCCAGCCATTGGAGAGATCGTCTTTGGCGCCGTATTCAACCGCCTGATCGTAGGTAAACCCCTGGCCCAAGTTAGGAACACGGCTTCCGATGTATCCGTTGGAGACGTAGGGCTGGCGTTGGTATTGGTTTTTTGCAGCAAAATGGGCGGTGCCGACGGTGTTGGCGGCTAGGTCGAAATAGGCGAACTCGGCGTACTTCAACTGGGAAAAGAGCTGGGTATTGGCGGGACTGTGGATCAAGGCAAAGAGCGACGAACGTTCGGCCTCGATGGTCTTGGAAGAGGCATGGGCGTCTCTCCGAATGGTGATGGGATAGGCATGGACATGGACCCCCACCACAAACAAGTAGGTGGTGAGCACACCAAGCAAGGTTGACAAGATCATGATTTTGAGTAGGCGCTTTCGTCTCCTTAGAAAAGACCCCGGAGAATAGCAGGCCCTCCACATGTTTAAATAGTGTTGGGATCACTACGCTTGCAAGACAAGGGTAGTATGCGCCAGTTGGTCTACGCTAAAGGTAGCGGCAGTTATGGGGATGCGGCGTGTGTGCAGGAAGAGGAGAAACTAAAAAGACACTACTGGAACCCCAAAGGAGGCAAATGATGCAGGACCCACCTCTGGCAAGCTGGGCAAGAAAGGCTAAAGTTGACCTAAGTTTGGGAAGAACGTTGGGGGCCTTACAGGGGATCGATTTGTGCTACAGAGGTAATTGTGGGGGGAGCTAGGATAAACTTTGTTCCCCCACATTACAAAGGGGGCTAGCGCATGGTGGGGCATAGTGCATAGTACGTTGGGGTGGGTTTCACACATGGGGTGGGCTTCACACATACGGCAGGCGAGTCAGTAGGGCTCTCGCCAAACGGGACGAGTCATCGGGCAGCGTATGTCAGACTTCGTCGGTACGTATGTTCGAGAATAGGCGGACGGATGGCGATGTGCAGTGGTACGTCTGTAGATGTTACCGGCAGGCAGGTGGTGTTGCAGCCAGGGCGTTTTTGTCGGAAGGTAATTCAGCCGTAGCTGGGGCCAGTAGGTGTGTGTGTCTCTCTCTTTTCAGCTCCATTATGCATGGTTACGATTCTCCTACCGGTGCATTCTTACGGTGGGCATGTTGTGTTATAATACATTTCTACGTCATTGCTAATTATACATCGGTCTATTCTTGCTGTTTCTCCACTCGGGTGAGACTACGGAGGAGTTCGCGGGTGTCGATTGTTCGTGAAGGAAGCGGCCAAAACGTCTTGGTCCTGTTCTTTTTGAGCACCTTGTACTTTTCGACATTATTCTTTGTCATAAAGTCTTTGAGGAGGCTGGAAACCTTATTTTGGAACCTTGTTTTTTGGATGGTTCCTACCATTTCCGAAGATTTCTCCAATTGATACGTGGTATGGTACAACTTGGATACCGAAGGCTCCAACCGTTGTTTCACCTGTTCGCTGATGGTCTTGTAGTTCGTGTCTATTTGGTCTAGCACTTTGTCTTGCTGCATATACTCTTTCGTTCCGTTCGTATCCACATAGTGTCTGACATCCGAATCGGCAATCTCGTCGTTGCCATCTATCATAACCGTTTGTATTGGGGTGATGCTTTGTTGGTAGGTTTTCTGCCATTGTCTTTTGTCTGCAAGCAATTGTTGGAGTTTGTCCGAATACTTGGCTATGTTTACCGTATTGATCACATTGAGAGGATTCTGCACCGTGACCTCCTTTGCGGACAATTCTGGTTCCGATTGGGCCTGATTACTATACCAACTGGTAGATATTTGCTTGTCCATTAAATCTCTCAAGATCTCCTCTTTGATCACCTTGGCAATATTGATCACCGTCTGATACTCGGAACTACCTCCTGCTTTGGAATCCTTTTCCTCCTGATCGAGTTTCTTTTTGATACACCACACCAAAAGCTGCCTCATTCGGTCTGGTTCGGGAAGTGACGTGTCGAGAAGCTTATAATAGTCACCGACTGGTATATCTTGATGGGGCTCGCCAACAAATCCATTTCCTATCGACAGCACTCTCTTGCCTCGGTTGTAGTATGACGTCCTTCTACTGGTCTGGATGTCTTTGCCCCTTGGCTGCTTTCTCTTGCTCTTACCGTCTCCATCGGTCAAATGAAGCTTATGGTGTGAAACTTGCTCGATATATTCGTCTGAGGTTTCGCCTCTGCCGTTTCCAATCAAGTCATTGGTTTTGATGGGCGACGACAATTGGAGAGACGATTCGTCGAGAAAATTGTGTTTTTTGATTGGTATCTTGGGTTTCACAGTAGTCTTTGGTTTTCGATTGGGTCTTGATTTTGCAGGGAGCAAGTCCAAGAGCTGTATGTTTTCGTCGTTATCTCTGGAAATGTTTTTTAGTTCTTCGTTCAACTGTGCTATCGGAGTGCTGATCAACTTTTTCTTTCTCCTACTGGGGTGATTCTGGTTGTCTTCACTGGTCTGGCTTCTTTTGTAGATAAACCCTTCGTCTTCTTCAAACGCCGTTAGTCTGCGGTTGGCCGGGGCGGACTTCTCGTTCCCCAGCAAAATATGGTTGAGTTTGTTCTTTCTGCCCAATAATTGGCTGCTCTGGCTAGGAGAGTATCCATCTGAGTCGTCCAGATACTTCTGGCTCAGGGGCCGCGACGGTGGTGATAACGAGGGGAACTTCTTCTCCAAGACGGTCCCCTTTCGATCGGGCTGTTTCCGAGGCCTCGTAGTATTCTTTTTGGGGGGCATTGGCAAAGGGAAAGCGACGGGGGAGATGGTGGTTGTGAGGGAGGTCAGTGATAATGGTGGTTAATAGCGGTTGTAACGTGGCTGTAATTTGGTTAGAACGTGCTCCTTCTGTGACTCTTCTGGATGTACTCCTTGTGTTGTTTTCCTCTCTTATGCTCTTCTTATCGCTTTGATAATTAAAATGGTTGTGATATGTTTGTGATTTTGTTTGTTTTGATTTGTGCGGGTGGTGCACAGAAGTGGTGATGATGGTGATGGATGAGATAACCACGAAACTGTTTACCAGACACAACATGAGCGTTAGTGCACTATCCCATTGCGGATACTATGTGGCGTGCGTCACCCGGGACGGGCTACGGGTCAACCGCGTCGATTCATCGCCGTACAAGACATATGATTGGGCGGCGGATGTGGTGAGGCATGATCCTGCTGTGGGATTACAGGTTGGCCAATTGGTATGGGAGAAGGTCGAGGCAGGGAGAGAGTCGACCAAGATTGCGCTAGTGGTCGAGTCCTTGCTTGTGGTGTACGATTTCCGCCACGACGAGCCGATATTTATCCAACAGGGGAAGGACGAAGGCATCGCGAGAATGGAATGGATCCACCCAAGGGCGGAGGAGGAGGAGAAGAAGAAGAAGAGCAAAGAGATTAAACAGAATAAAGACATATCATCCAACAGCCCTGACAGACAAGAAGCAAAACCGGACGCCAACGCGTCGGCTTCTGAAGGGGCCTACGTCAATTCTCGCCAGCTAGTGATCTTCACCAAGAACTATCTCCAGATGAGACTATACTCTCTAGACTGTACCCACATGGTACTCGCGTTAGTCAAGCCACTATGTACCAACGTGATCGTCCAGCCCACAAACAAGAATGTGTGGTCGATGATTGGTTCTACCATGGAATACAATAGCCGGCCTATATTGTACCATTTCTACAACGAAGGATCGTTCAGCGTATTGATACGCGAATTCCGACTTCCCTTCCAATACATCACCGAGCCTCAGGTCGACTGGTCGAGTTCTGGCAAATGGATGGCGATTTTTGCCCAAAACGAAACGCTTTTCGGGTACGATTTGAAGGTGTTCAATATGGTGGGACTAAGGAAACCGTTGGTCAATTTGAACTGTACCAATGAGCCATTGTTTGACAAGGACGAGTTAAGTTTACAACTAAAGGCACCCCGGTACTTTGGCAAATGGATCCAGATTGATTCGAGTGAGTACTATCTCATTATTAGTGCCATGGAATCAAAGATCGAGGTTTCCATGGTTTCATTACAACTACTAAGAATCGTCCACAAACACACCTTCGACCTTGATACTATCAGAGACTGCTACAGACCCATACGAGGAGCCACCAACAGTATCAAATATAGAAACACCCTCAACAGAAGTATCCAATTCAAGGACCACCATGTCAAGCAAGTGTATGTGTCGAATGCGGTTGTATGCGTCGAGCTCACAGACTATTTGGTGGTGATGAGCTTTGAATCGGAGAACAGCTTCCATTTGGTGGCATGTGTTCAGCTCAGTGAAACACTCCGAAGTATCAAGCTATTTGCTAGTGAAAAAGGCGAACAAGTAATGGTAGTCAACCAGGACCATATTGGGGTATTTTCACTCCTGAAACGCCACTTCCAAGTGATCCATACCTCCATTACTCCCATCAACACAGCCTATGCAATCGTCGACGAATCAGACACCGAGGAAAACATCCATGTCGTGGTGAAAACTGATACCATCAACAACGAAAAGGTACTGATACGAAACTGGGAAAGAATCGCCTGGAACGAAAGCAACCCACCTACAGCGACCGCCGTTGCAGACCGAACCGAGCTCGGCAAGTTGCTCCTCCGAAACAGAGCCAACAGAGAGAATCGAAACCTCGCCTCGGCCAACTCAAGCCACATTGATGATATTACAGATACGTTTAATATGCGTAAAAAACCTAAAGTCTAGTATATACAAGAAGAACACGACTCATAACGAGAAGATTGTAGGAAGAAAAGTAGGGGGTAAAGAACATGTGGTTTGGACAAGAACTGATTTGTTTGGACAAGAACTGATTTGTTTAGCGTGTCTTGAAAGTCGGATCTCTATATTGACTATCTGACAGGTTCTCTGAATCTGGGCCCACCAACACCTTCTGATTATCATGTTTTCCGTACTCTTACCTTTTCTCTTTTTTAATCTCTTCCATTCCTTTCTCTCTAGCTATGTCTGCTCTGGTCTGACTTAATCAGATTTCTTCCTCTTCGGGACAATCACATTTCCTCCTCTTCAGGCTAATCAGATTTACTCTTCTTCTTTGGTGCACCCTTATTTCTCTTCTTTCTGTCCTGCACCATATGCAACCTATAGGCCTCTCTAGGATCGGTAAGGTTCAATTCGGGGAACCATTGCTTGAAGTCCTTGAATGTTGGCATGCTTCCATTGACTCCATAGTACTTCACCACTTCGGGCCCCTTTAATGGTGCCTTCAAGATCTTGGCTCCGTTTCTCACACATTTGGGATTCCAGGCATGTCCGAAAATGGACGCACTCATCTGCTTGACCTGGCTAAGTCTTTCCTTGGTGGGCAACTTTTTCAATACGGAAGACATGGTTGGATGTGTTGATTATCTCGATTGGTGAAATTTTTGTTTTGGTGCGGCGAAGGCCCTGACCGCAGGATTTTGAGGACGATCTGAAAAATGGCCCAAACACGGGGTGGAATGAATGGGGTCCCAAATAGGGCCAGCCAGAAAGCTGAAAAGCCAAGCATTTTCACTATGGCAATCTAAGCAGGGTGCTCTTTTCAAAAGTTTCAATAGAGCAAAAATGGTGGAAATTGATGGAGGGCTGTCTGTACCGATGCAAGCGTCCTGCATATAAACGGCACAGTTCATCGACGGATAAGTGGCAGATGGCGGTATTGTCGCTGCACTCGTCTAACAGGATAAGGACAAATTTAGCGACAGCACTAATCATGTAGGGACAGGTCTCACTAAATGGGGCGAGCGCGGCGGCAGCACATCAACAGGTGATGCATATTGGCTCTAGCTAAAGGACCCAATTCTGGCACGCCAATAGAAATTATGGCCCCCCGTAACACTAGAACACACAGAGAACCCTCTAAGAGTACACTGAGGTACATGGACTGTCCCCACAGCGGTGGAGTTCAGACCTTACTTTCCGTCGCTGTTTTCTGTTCCTTATCTAAGCCAGGTCACCCGCCAAAACCTCCTAAGCCTTCGCACAAAATTTGGCACCGCCCGGTGAAGGAGTCGCTAAAAAACTGTCGCTAGCAGATATCCACAGGAGCATCAACCATCATGGATCGGAGTACCAGTACGTCGTTCAATGGGCACGGACCGGAGGTAGAAGAAGGCACGTCTCGCAGCCATGCCGCCGCCGCCGCCGCTGCCAATCGCTCGTCGGTCCTAGAAGACTACGATCCCAATAAGGTCTACGAACGGCCGCCCTCAGAAAGTGGCAGCCCTCCCAAAAGATATGACCACCAATCGACGATGAAATCATACCCAAGCACTCCAACTAGACGATTGTCGTTGAGTAGTCCGGGCTCGGGCAGTAGAAGACGTTTCTCGAACCCGTTCAAGGAACACTCGTTCCATGTGCCCAACTTCGGCATCCAGGACCATTCTGAAAACCCCGATCCACCAATCACCCCCATCGATAGGTCGTTTATCGAAGACGCCACCGAACGGAGCGATTTCGAAGCCATCAGGGAAGGCTTGAACTTTGCGTTGGGAAACAATCTGCACACGGCCAATTGGTTTCCGGTGACCAACAACGAGAAGTCCACCACGTCCGAAAAGACCCCGGCGTCAGACCATGGCTCGGGCTCCTTGTCCCATTCTGGCTCTTTGTTATATCCTGAATATTCTGACAATATCCCCTTGCAAGATTTGGGAGGCGTGGCCAAACGCAACAGTCATGTGGAGTCTTCGGCCAGTGAACATTCCCCGAGACTATCGCCCTTTATAGACCATCCAGATCCGTATGCATATGCCGAACACGCCACGTTGGCCCAACCCAATGCCGACCTGCAAAACAGCGGCCATTCGATCCATTCGAGCACGAACGTCGACCTCGAAGCGGGCTCCGTTGCTGCCAATTCCTCCAATCTCGAGCCTCCGTCGTCGTCCAAAAAGTTCACCAACGTCATCGCCAGAGTCTCCCAACGTATTGCCGGGTCGGGGGCTACTGGGACCCCCAACATGCTGGACTCTCCATCCAAGAAATCAAACCATTTGCAGGTCCACACCTCCGGAAATAATAGTTTGGTCTCGCCCATAAGTGGAACTTTTCTGTTCAGAGATACAGAATCAGATACGTCGACGAACCATCCCCATTTTACAGAACAACCATCCCCCTCCCCGGTTCCAAATGTGACCATCATGGACGAGAACAACTCCAGTGTCCGGAATTTGGAATTTGGCACTGGCAGCGGCACCGATGGCTTGGGACTCTTCCTTCCATCAGGTGAACCAAGATCGCCTTTGGAACTGCTCCATCATCGTCCTTCATTACAGGCAAGAACCCAATCCCATAAGTCAACCAAGACAACCAAATCCCAAAAGACCACCAATTCTGCAGATGATACTCAGCTTTCAATTCACGATACGCTTCATACGATCCATACCAAAACAAGCTCCCCAAACCCCGAACCAAGTATTCTCAAACAACTCAATCCAGCATCGGCCATAATACCCACAGTAACACATCCCAAAACTTCCTATGCGACACCAAAATCATTAAGATTGTTTGGCAAATCGCTCAAGATATTTTCTCCCGAATCTAAATTCAGACAACTATGCTTTCACATCATGTCGTTGAATATCATCAATCTAGGCCTTTTGGGGCTTCTTATTGCCCAAGTTGCGCTCTTATCATATCGTCAATGGAACCCGCTAGCGTTGAATGGATACTACTATAATGGTTACAATTGGGTAGATCGAGTACTTGTGCTCATCAACATATTATATTCCATCGAAGTATGTGCCAAGATTGTAGCTTATGGGTTTTATGATGACAAGGACATGTTTTCGGAACTTGGATTGGCCTATCCTGTGAGTGATATCCGGTTGATCAACTTCAACAAGAACTATCTCAAACTCTTCATAGATGGAATGGGATTCTCCAAATTGTTCGCTAATGGAAGAAGACAGACTTCAGGCAAGCCTGTACTACAAAAGGAGGTCCAAAGAGAGTCTAGCGATGATTATGACGTGAAAGAAGTGGATCTTAGCGATGAGAGATTGGGTTCCAACTCAGAATTAAAGAATAAATATAGAAACCTAAGCACCCACCATAGTACTACCCAATTCCATTTCCCAGAAGCAGACCTGTTGGATGCTAACCAAGACCTTCCTACTCCAAGAATACAAATAGAAGAGACCCAAAACACGTCTCCTAAACCAACATCCAGACTCCAACATGCCAACACATTCATGGTCTCTCCAAAACCAGCCAACTTGGACAAGCTCGATTTGAAAAGAGCATATATCCGAAACAGTTGGCATAAGCTTGATTTCATGTCGATGGTGTTCTTCTGGATCTCGTTGTTTCTTTCCATTGATCGATACGATATCAAGCACCAGATCATGCTTTTCAGAGCTTTGAGTTGTATTCGGATCTTGAGATTGTGCAATTTGACCACCGGTACCAGTACCATTTTAATGTCGTGTCGTGCAGCTATTCCTAAGTTGATTGACGTGTCGATATTCATCAGTTTCTTCTGGGTATTTTTTGGGATCATTGGTGTCCAGTCGTTCAAATCTTCGCTTACTAGACATTGTGTATGGGAGAATCCAGACGATCCTACCGATACATATGTCAATTCCGATCTGTACTGTGGATCTTACATTGGACTAGATGGGAAAGCTTTGCCGGCTATCCAACGTGACGGTAGCAGTGCCCTGGTGGTCAAAGGATATAGATGTCCTATGAATTCGAAATGTGTCAGTGGAGACAATCCGTACGGAGGAACTGTTAACTTTGATAATATTCTACAGTCCATGGAAATCGTGTTTGTGATCATGAGTGCTAACACGTTTAGTGATATCATGTATTATACCATGGATTCGGATAATATGGCGGCTTGCTTGTTCTTTATCTTTGCCATTTTCATCATGACCGTTTGGCTTATCAATATTTTCATTGCAGTCATTGTTGCCTCTTTCAACTACACTACGGAAGAAGCAGCCCAAAAAAAGAACAACAAAGAACCAAGTATTCCCTATAAAAAATGGGGGATTTTTGGAACAGTGGATCCAGAGAGAGTCAACTCCATCAAGAAACTGAACATCTTCTTAAGATGGTATTATAAGGTAGAGATCATCTTTCCTGTAGTAATTATGATTGATCTATTTGTTCAATGCTTTAGAAGAGACGGAATGTCAGATACCACTAGACATACATTATACCGATTTGAGGTTGCGTTTACTATTGTCTTCTTAGCCGAGATCATTCTTCGATTATTGTTCCATTTCCCCAACTGGAGACTATTTTTTCAATCCAAGAGAAACAGTTTCGACTTGTTTTTGGGAGTTATAACTACCATTATCGTCATCCAACCCGTGAAAGATAAGCTTGGCCACGCCTATTATTGGCTTACGGTGTTTCAAATCATGAGATTCTATAGAGTGGTCTTGGCCACCACCATTACCAGTAAGCTTTGGTTGAAGATCATGGGTAATATTCGGGCCATTTTCGATCTAGCATTGTTCTACTTCATCTTAACATACTTGGTCAGTATCATAGCAGCCCGGTATTTTGAAGGGGTAATTCCGAAAGATGAAATAGATAATGTTAATTACCCGATGCATACGTTACCGGGGTCTTTTATTGCCCTTTACATTATCACTTCAACTGAGAATTGGACTGATATCTTATACAATCTACAAGAATATTTTACCACCACGTCATCTAGATCGTTTGGTGCAGTGTTTTTGGTAAGTTGGTTTATAATTTCGAACTCGGTTATCTTGAATACTTTTATTGCTGTAATTGCAAACACATTAGAAGTATCAGAGGCTGGAAAGAGAAGGAAACAGTTGCTCCAGTTCATCGACAATATGACGGAAAGACTTCATCATATGGAGACAGAATCTGGTATTCTTGCCAAATTTAAGGATAAGGTATTCAAATCTAAAGGAATGAGAGATGAGCTTGAAAAAGCAGTAGTGAACTTGCTTTTGAGTGGAACTGCTGTGAATGAGTTTTTAGAGGAAGGCGTTGATGTCGAAGACGATGAAATGGTTGAAGATGATAAGGTAATGGAACTTCCCTTACCTGGATGGAGAAGATGGGTACATGTGAATTTCTGGAGAACCAATAATTTTATTCGAAATCCATTTTATCGGACCAAAGATCATCGAAAGAAATTGGTGGTGGAAAACTTCGACCCTGCCCATTTTGCAAGAAAGATCCTTAGTGAAAGGAATGTGTTAATCTCGAAACAAAACAAGTTCTTGGAAGAGAATCCGAATTTCAACAAGGTGTTCTACGTTATGGATCCGAGACATAAAATCAGGAGGTTTTGTCAAAGACTAGTGAAACCATGTTATGGAGAAAGAATAGACGGGGTTGACCCCCATAAGATTCTTTCCGAGGCCATAGTGATCATTTTATTCTTCGCTACAATTGGCTTGGTGGTTACTGCATGTTATGTAACACCACTTTTCAGAAGACACTTGAGTCATGAATTTAAATACGATTGGACATTCTATTCAGAAATTTTCTTCGTTATATTGTTCACATTGGAATTCTTGATTAAAATATTTGCTGATGGATTAATATTCACTCCAAATGCATATGTACGCTCATCATGGAATCTTATTGATTTATTAGTGTTACTTGCCTTGTGGATTGAGTTCTTTTCCTTTTTGAGAAATGATGCACAACTATCCAAAACAGTCCGTGGTTTTAAAGCTTTGAGAGCATTAAGACTTCTCACTATCAGTGAAACCGCAAAGAATAACTTCCATCATTCTATGATTTCCGGGTTCTGGAAGATCATTAATGCTGCTATTATTTCGCTTTGTTTATTGTTTCCTTTCTCCATTTGGGGCCTTAATATCTTTAATGGTAGATTGGGTTCATGTATTGATGGTCAATCATCTCAAGCTGAATGTATCTTTGAATATTCCAATGAAGTGTTCAATTGGAACGTTTTAAGTCCAAATGCTTATACCAACCCTCCTTTAGAATTCAACAAGTTTGCAAACTCGTTCTTGACGTTGTTCGAAATCGTTTCTTTGGAAGGTTGGACTGATTTGTTACTTACAGTCATGCTGAGTACTGGTCCGGGAACCCCTCCTCAAAGAGATGTCTCTCCATTTAATGGTGTGTTTGTTGTGTTGTTCAATTTCGTCAGTACCGTGTTTATTTTGACATTGTTTGTTTCCGTCATTATCAGTAACTACTCCAAAACAACCGGCTCTGCTTACATGACAAACGAACAGATTGCGTGGTACGAGGTTAAGAAATACTTGATCCAAGTGAAACCTTCGAAGAGAAAGGATTTCCACAATTTGGGCTGGTTCAGCAGATTCTGCTACAGAATGACGGTGGAAAAGAACAAATACTGGTACCATTTTTTGAGTGCTGTCTTGTTCTTACATCTGATTTCATTGCTTATGGAATGCTTTCCATCTTATGATCAGTTGAATGTGTTCAGACAAGTAGTCTACATGTTTGCAGCTACAGTATTTCTTTTGAACTCGGCCATGTTGTTCACAGGACAAGGCTGGAGAACGTTTTTCCGGTATAAGTGGAATTGTTTCAACATGTTCATTTCAATCGGTGCTTTCCTTACCACCATCATTGGATTCTTCATTGATGCCGACAATGCTTTCATCAACATCAACAAGTTGTTCTTGGTTAGTTTCATGGTATTTGTGATCCCTAGAAGTAACCGATTGAGTCAGTTGTTGAGGTTTGCATCAGCCAGTCTTCCGTCGTTACTTTCTTTGGCCTTCACGTGGGTGGTCATGTTTTTGGTGTTTGCCATTGCCATGAACCAGATCTTTGGAATGACCAAGGTAGGTGAAAATGGTAGCGGGAACATCAACGTGAGATCGGTACCAAAGGCATTGATCTTGTTGTTCCGGTGTAGTTTTGGAGAAGGTTGGAATTATATCATGGATGATTATAAGGTTGAGGAACCTTTCTGTACAACTGGATCTGATATCGATGATTCTGACTGTGGCAGTAAACCTTATGCATATATCTTGTTTATTGCATGGAACATTACTTCGATGTATATTTTCTTGAATATGTTCGTTTCATTGATCTTGAATAGTTTTAGTTATATCAAGACCAGATCGACTTATGTCAAGTTGATCGAAAGAGAAGAGATCCGGAAATTCAAAAGAACTTGGCAAAGATTTGATCCTAAAGGATCTGGACATATCAAACCTATTCAACTACCCAAATTATTGCATTCCCTCGAGGGGGCATTGTCATTTCATTTCTATACTGGAGAATTGGAGATCCCAGTCCTTTGTAAGAAATGGTTTAAGCGTCATTCCAACGATCCATACGATATTCTGGTGAATTATGAATCCATTGAAGCCACATTGAGCGAAATGAACGTGCCAAAAATTAGAGAGAGAAGAAAGGCATATGAGAAATTTATGGAGGAAGCATTGATGAATATGGAATTAAATAACGATCCGGGGATTTCGTTCACCCGGATCTTGTTGCAACTTCCCTTGTATAATTCATTTGAAGCGGGTCAGTGTCTTAATTTGATCGATTTCCTTGAAAGAAGATTGTTGGTACAAAAGGTTGACAAACGTTGGAACTCAAAACGGGTGTACGAGACTATTGCTGCCTATGCATGTAGATGGAAGTATAGAAGGAACCAGAATGAAGGTATCAGGTCTACGGAAATCGATTTCGACAAAAATTTGAAGAGAAAGAGTTATTTGGCCAATGCTCGCTTGAGCAAGAATGCTCCATCAATTTATATCACAGATGCAAATGAAGAAGATGAAATTAGAGACGAAGGCGAGTTCTTGGACGATTTTGAAGAAAAGCTCAAACCATCTGGTAGTCCAGAAATCAATGATGAAATAGGAGTCTATGTTCCTAAATCTCCGTTGAACATGTATACCTCAAGAAACCCACCAAAAACACCCAAATTATTTATTGATATTCCAAAGGGAAAATCCCAAGAATCATCTCCATTATTGTCTGGCATAGACACCGACGATGACGTACATGTATCGCCATTTCTAGACCATAATCGAACAGAATGAGGGGGATTTTAAGTGAACAATAGTTATTTATTATAGATGGAAGAAGAAATTTGGAAGAAAAGTAGGACAATATAAAGTAGACAATTACATAAAAGTATACTGTAAACAAAGGTAGTAAGCAAAGTTGATAGATGCCCTCTAGAGTTGGAAGATGCCCTCCTGGTGGCTAACCTCCTTTCCTCGTAGTATGCTTTCTTTCTACACTCGCCATTATTATCTTCTTTATTTGTATGTACATATACTAATCAGTTTTCATATCGTTTAAACCCAACTCTTCGTTTTGTTCATGAGTTCTTTCAAAGTCTTCGATGTTCATGTTTGGATCGTTGTCTGGAGCATAGACGTTTTGGATGTATGAAGCGGCAAGAGGGTCTTCCATTTCGATGGTGAATGGAATTTTACCTTCGACGGCATCCTGTAATCTGGCAAAGAAAGTGGTCCATCTAGTTTTGGTGGCAGGGTCCATGGAATCGGAAGTTTGAGTAAACACTCTGGAGTGTAATTCTTCCATGACTTGGGTCAATAAACCTTCAATTGTGGTGAATCTACCTCCCAAAGTACCAGGAGTTAAATCTAAGTTCAATTCTGGAATGGATAATCCACAGGTTTCACTCTTCAAAATATCTCTGGCAAGATCTTCAGGGTCTGATACTTTCAAAGTTACCCTTCTACCAAGATCTGGAATAGCACCCCCAGTCTTGACTTCATTTGATCTATATCCACAGTTTTCACACACGGTGGACATGATGATGACTTCTTTGAAATGGGGAATATTTACGGACTTCATGTGGGTTTCACAATTCTTGTAACAACTGGAACAGGTTGCAGTGAAAGTTTGGACTTCATTGGACAAGTTTTCGATTTCAGTTGAATCGGATATAAAGCCAGTGGATTTGGGATTATCATTCAAGGAAGAGGTGATGTTGGTCTTGGTGGCAGCCTTCTTGTTTTCGAGTTCTTCCTGTTGATGCTTGGCAACATCGTCAGCGGAAATCAACCCCAAAAACACATTTTGTTCTGCAGTTCTATTATATTCATACATGGACCATTTATGAGCTGGTTCACCAGGCAAATATTCAATCCATGAATTTCCAGCTGGATCATCAACAGAAAATGATAATGGCAAGGTGTTTGGTTCGGCGTTTAAGTAGGATCTGATTTTGTTGATGACTTCACCAATCTTGACGTAGATTTCGGGTTGGAGGTCTTTTCTGGCTGGTTGGTCAGATTCCAAATCAGCAACCATTTCTTCCAATAAACCTTCGATATTGGATAATTGGCCTCTTTTTGGAGGGATTTCAATGTCCAACTCGACAAACTTGATAGTGGCAGTTTCGGACTTGACGATTTGACGGTTGAAGTCTTCCTTATTTTCGATGGAAAGCTTGTATCTCGAACCCTTTTCAGCTATTTGGGCAGCTGGTTGGATTTCGCAATTTTTGAGATGACAGTGTGGACATTCGAACGACATCAAGATGATTTCTCTGAAGAATGGGATCTTGGTCAATAAGAGTCTGGTGGTACCGTTTTCATGACAGTTCATACATAATGATTCAATCTCTTGAATAGGATGGCCCTCGGCATCCGATGCCCCGGTTTGGACAAGCCCGTTGTTGGTGTTGTTGGATGATTCAGAATCGACGTTCTGTGCCTGGTCTCCAAGAGTAGAGAATACTTCCTTTTCGTTCGACATGACCTTTGGTTTTTTATCAATATGGGAATCCATTGCTGTTAGTAGGTGTAGGTTATATATCAAATTTTTTTGCGTACATGTTAGTAATCGGGTCACGTGAGCGATGAGGTTGCAAAAAGATCACCATCGAAGGGCAGAGAAGAGGGATGACAGGTGGACGTGGAAGGGTAAAGAAGGGGTCACCGGAGACGGTGATGCGGCTAGAGTCCGAATACGGGGAATTGGGAAACTAATTCCAGTAAGAGCAGAAGAGGCGGCAATCCCACCATGGACAATTCTGCCACCATTGACCAGGGCCATGTTAGATGGCCCTAACCGCAACTACCTACAGGTTTGGAGAAGCAGATATACCCCACCATCGCCTCCATGTTCGCCATGTCACGCCCCAAAACACAACACCCCCAATCTCCAGTCAAGTCCGTGTAAGTCCCCAGCACCTATTAGTAATAGCATCTACTGTCCGATCGAACCTTCTGAGAACTCTCGGGCATCGCAGAAGGTGCGCTGAGTCAGCGCTTACCTCAGCAAGACACCGCCGCACCAAGGCCCCCACTCGGCGTCTCGTCACGTGCACACAAACATTCTGCGATGGAGCCTCCCAACAATGCCTCCCCCCGCGAGCCACAACTTCCCTTGCTTTGCCTGAAGTAAAACGTCTGCAAGCATCTAGCCAGATTGCCAGATGCCACAGTTGTGGAACCCCAGTTAGGCAAAATGTATCGGACAGCGCGGAGCCCGTATTGCCCATGACAACAGCATGGTTGACACCTTTGTGACAGCCAACTGGGAGACGTCACTCGTAGTAAACACAAACAGCACTAGCGCATGGTGGACAAAAACAACTCGCCCGACCTCTCCCTGTAGTGACAGTCCCCCCAGGCCCGTCCCCCCGAACTTCTCACCCATCGTCCCGTCATCTATTATACGCCCGTCCTGCACACACCCTCCCCTCTACACGGGAACCCAGCTGTGGCCCCAATTTGAGCGAGCCTATATAAATCCATTTCCTTCCACCGTATTAATTTGCATCGTCACTGCCCGCCATGAATTTACAAAACAGCTGTGTTCCCATGGACGACACGTCTGCCAACTACGACACGTTGTTGTCGATAACGGCATCGGCATCGGCCGGCGAGGACCGTGACGCCGGAGGCGCCGCCGGCAAGCGTGTGGACGGAGAACCAAAGACGAGGTCGTCTTCCATAAGTCCCGCCAGTGGCCCCAGGGCGCTCGACAAGCCCAGAATGCATTACAACAGCACCGCAACCAAGTCCAGCTTAATCAACAACATGGAGCTGGGCGAATACACCAAGTTGGGCACCCCTCCGTTGTCCTCTACCGCCGAGCACGATGTGTCTGTTGTCACGCCATTTTTGGTCAAGCACATCAGTGATCAGTCCATGATACCCAAGGATAACTTCCACATGTACTGCTATAGGCACAATCCGGAAATCACCTGTAACAAGCGGACGGACGAGGCCAAAATGATGAAAATACAGTCCGAGCTTGAAAAACTCCCTTCGAGAGATCAGGAGGCCTTAACCCATGTGTGGTCCATTTTCAGCGCTGCCCCAGGTCACCATAGACAGCTTATTCTCCAGGGATTACTCAGTCAGTGTTGTTTCCCGCTGTTATCCTTCATAGCACAAGAAGTGTCGTCACTTATCCGGATAGATTTCATCGGTACCTTACCCACAGAAATAGCGCTAAAGATCCTTTGTTATTTGGATTGTAAGTCGTTGTGTAACGCAGCGCAGGTTTCGAGGAAATGGAAGGCTTTGGCCGACGACGACCGTGTATGGCATCATATGTGTGAACAACATATTGATAGAAAGTGTCCTAATTGTGGATGGGGTTTACCATTGATGCATATGAAGAGAGCCCGCGAAATGAGTGACGAAGACTCGAAACCAGCAAAACGTACTATTGAAGAAGTAGGTCCAAGTTCGAATTCCAGCACTGGAAATGACGAAAAGAGACAAAAAGTAGACCCTCAACCTTGTCAAAAACAGTTACGCAAAAGACCTTGGAAGTCTGTGTACTCCGAGAGATTCAAGTTGGAAAAGAACTGGAGAAAGGGAATCTACACCGTCAAAACATTCACCGGCCATACCGATGGAGTGACATGTTTACAATTCAATAGGAAGTATCTTATGACTGGCTCATATGATACTACCATCAAGATATGGAAAGTGGACACCGGTGAATGTATAAAGACATTGAGTGGTCACACCAAGGGGGTCAGATCGTTATCTTTCGACTCGCAGAAATTAATCACCGGAGGTCTTGATTCAACTATCAAGGTATGGAATTACCATAGTGGTCAATGTATTGCTACTTATAGAGGACATGAAGATGCGGTAGTGTCAGTTGATTTCTGTAACAAATCGATTGTTTCCGGGTCAGCAGATCATACCGTCAAGGTGTGGCACGTTGATTCAAGAACTTGTTATACATTGCGAGGTCACACTGATTGGGTCAATTGTGTCAAGATCCATCCGTTGTCCAATACTGTTTTCAGTGCTTCGGACGATACCACGATCAGAATGTGGGACTTGCAGAATAATCAATGTTTGAGGGTGTTTGGTGGGTTGGATAATAATGGACACATTGGCCAAGTTCAATGTGTGATACCATTCATTTATAAGGAAGAGTTGATCGAAGATGTCAGTGAAAGTGACAGTGATACAACCGTCCGTCAATCTGTGCCGCCATTAGACAACGTAGACGAAGAAGTTGAAACTGAAACATCGGCATGCGATGCTACCTTCATGGAGAATCCAAACTACCCTACGCATTTATTGACGTCTTCATTAGACAATACCATCAAGTTATGGAACGTCAAGACAGGAAAGTGTATACGGACTCAGTTTGGACACATTGAAGGTGTATGGTCGATCAATGCCGATACGTTTAGAATCATCAGTGGAGCCCACGATCGGTTGATCAAGGTATGGGACTTACAGAATGGGAAGTGTCTCCATACGTTTGGAAACAGCTCCAGTGTTAGTTGTGTGGGGTTGAGTGATTCGAGGTTTGCTGCCGGTATGGAGAACGGGTCGGTGAAGATGTATTGTTTTGAATAATCGACAATACTGTACTATATATTTATTTTATTTGGGTAATGGATTGGTTTAAATGAAAAGCTGTAGGGGCAACAAAGTAGCGCAAAAGAGAGGAGAACATAATGTACATATATATTGACTATATAGTTGTATAAGAAACGGGTGCATCCAGCACTTAAGCCCGGGGTATAAATAGCATAGCAAGAAATGAAAATTGGGTGCAAAAATTACAAGACAGATCATGTAGCACAACGAATATGGCTGCAAACCAGTACCATTATGGTCCTAAAAATGACGAAACCATGTACGGACTCTTGGAGGGCACTGAATCCTGATTTTCAGGAGTGGGATCATCGGAGGAATGTTTATGTTCTGAAGGAGAAAAAAAACAATAATTATCAAGGAGGTCTTTATAAGACTTGGGATCCAAACCTTTTCTGATATTGGTATCATGCGAGGAAGGGGGTTTGGGTTTAGAGGAGTTGAGAAGGTTGGCATTAGCAAGGTTGAACTTCTTTTTGTAATTAGGGATGGGCGACTCGACAGGATTGTTGAAGGTATTGTTAGGATTGTTGAAGTCATTGAATCCGTTTTCATTCAACATCCGATTATTATACCCCTGATTTGGGTTGCGATCTTGGGTCGAAGAATCTTGGTTGGCATTGAGTGATGACAATAATGGAGATGACAAGTAATAATTGTTCTTGACAAAATCGTTGATTTCAGATGAAGAATTGTCGTGGAGATAGAAGGATGCGTCTGGTTTGGGGTTCTTGGTCGACACCTCGATTTGCGAATCAGACACTCTTCTTTTCAAGAACGAGCTCGAGTACTTTGGTCTAGTGGTGTGTGCTCGGATCATCTCTGGGGCTGCGGTTTTGATTGTTTTCATGAGTTTGATCTCGTAATTGCAGAAGTTGTTGTTGTCCCAAAATTCTTCGTTATTGGCATTGTATCTTATACATAATTCGTATGTCCTTTCTTGGGTCTTACTTGTGTTCTGATCAGTTGATCTTGAGCCGCTATTTAATCTGAAGCTGTTGAATAGACCATCCAACGGAATTTGAAATGTGAAACGGTCGTAGTTGTGCAGTTTCAAAATGTCGGGTCTTCCTTCAACGTATGATGTCGGGATTTCAATCGCAGTTAACCATTCATCCAATGAATAACGTACAGTCAAGTGTTTTTCAAAGGCCAAGTTTTTCACTGCTATATGTCCGAGGAGGAATTTACGATCCATCGAAATAAATAATCGTTCCAAGAAAACCGGAGTTTCTGCATTGACACGAGTGGTATAGCATAAGGGGGCAAAGTTGAGTAATTTTAATTGCCAGTCGATCAAAGGTTCGTGGCTGGGGTTTGGGTATATGGATTTGTTCAAATCGAAATTGTGGTAACTATCTTCATGATGGTCTTTAGAAGTATCATCGGAAGAATCGTCTTCGTATTCTGCATCATCATCATCGTCGCAGTCGTCGTCATCACAATCATCGTTGTATTCTTGATCACTGTCAATACTAAGGCGTTCTAGCCTTACTTCCGAGGCATCGATAGTGGGGGAGTTGGTGGCAGAGATGGTATTTGGTTTATCTTTCTTTTTGAAGTACCTGACGTCCGTATCGCCGCCAAAATGGACTTGCTTATAGGTGGGGGTTGCTGGAAGAGAGAGCGAACGCTTGCCGTCGAAATATGACCCCAAAGAGTCCTTGAGCGACAGTTTCAAGATTTCTCCCGACTTCTTACGTACAAGGTTATACTCATCATGGGGAGGAGTTAGGATGGGGCTTCTTGCAGAACGGGGAGATTCTGCCGGCGAGTCTACCAACGAGTCCAGCGATATGGTGGTGGAGTTGAGGAGACTGTTTTTCCGGGTGGGGTCGGAAGCTTTGTTCAAGAGGTCCTGGGACCGGCTTGGTTTGTGCATGAACCGCATGGATAACGGCAAGGTGGAGGCGGACGCTTCTGATTCATAGGTGAAGGAAGAGGAAGGTCTGCGGTGGGGCGGGGAGGTGGCGGATGCTGAAACTGGCGGTATTGTCGAGGTAGTGGAATTTGTATTTGTATTTGTATTTGTATTTGGGAGGATGGGGTTGGATGTAGGGGTGGTGAAATTTGGGGCGACGTCATTTCGCGGGAGGTTCAAGCCGTCTTGAGGGGCGACGTTTTTGACGAGCAGCAGCCAGCGGTCTTGTAGGGTTGTACTCATGGCACTAGAACAACAGTGGAGCCGGTCCTAATGGAGGCAGAATATTGTAGTTATATAATATGGCATAGGCAGACATCTGGGTATCGTTGCTATTTGCAAAGGCCGTTTTGTGGAGCTTCCGCATTCGGACAAAGGAGCGAGCACCCAGGCACATTAGGGGTCCCCCCGGGGGTGCCACTGAAAACGGCCAAGCGGGCGAGCTGGCGGCCCCAACAAGACGCAATAGCGACAGCAAGACCTAGCCGGCTGCCACGGACCACCACTTACGACGCCGTGCCCGTGGAAAACACGCCATCTCCACCATGCTTTTGCCAGTGCCAAAATGTCTTCGATGGACAGATCTGCGCGTCGCGTGTTCCAGGCAGGAACTTTTCAGCATCCGTCGCTTCCACAGTTGATCAGGTAATCACGAACAACGCGAATGTGGGGGAGCCGCTTGTACGAGGTCGGTGGATGGAGGAGGTCCGGAGATGAAGTCCGGAGATGAGGCCGGAGATGAGGCCGGAGATGAGGTCCGGCGGTTCCGGGCAAGCCAGCGGACGTCGTCCAGCAGGCGGGTGGCCTAGTGGGTCGTCGCTGGGTGCAAGTGTCGGGGGTTGTGGTTGCGTGGTGGGTAGGGGAGGGGGAGGTTAGGGAGGGCAGTACGAGTGCGGATTAGTGCACCTACTGCTATAGTGCATTATCAGTCCATTATGCACGATCAATCACAATCAGTCCACTATCTTCACTATCAGTGCATGCCCCTCCCCCCTGTCTCCGTTTCTTTTATGTCTGCGTTTCTTCTTTCTTCTTTCTTCTTTCTTGTTCATATCAAATGGAGCGCATGCATCTCTTGTACATATAAGCATATATACGTCCCCGTCTCCATGATGCTTTTCTATGGATGGTTATCAACTGGGAACACTCGCCGGTACCGTTCGCTTGGGTGCCTGGCTGAAAAGTCAATCTTCGACTAATATCCGGAGAACTGCACGCTGGGTTACGTAGTAGACGTTGCGATACCGGTACTTTTGGCCCCGGAACTAAAACCAGGATCAGCTGCACTCCAGCCGTGCAAAGCAGCACCCCAGTCTCTCTTGGTGCTCTTGCCATGTATTCCTCCGCAGCATTCTGCCACCTCTACAAACCACCTCTAGAAACTGCCTCTTACGAATGAAGCCTAATTAGTTCTTCGCCCGGGACCTGCCTGCCTACATGAAACCTGGGTGGCTTCTCGCTCTGCTGGAAAACGTAGTCCACCAACCCACCAACCCAATGTGTTGTCTATCATCGATTGTGCAATGCAAGTACGGCAGTTTTATATTGGTGGGACATACATCTACAAGCTGGTTGTGGTCCAAGCTGGTTGTGGTCCAAGCTGGTTGTGGTCCAAGCTGGTTGTCGCACCACAGATAACAATGTACTACTTATCACTATTGCTATATTCGCTACTCTACTTCTGACATACCTCGTACCCTTTGGAATAGTACGTTCCAAACGAATAACACACCCCCCCTCCTCCAACTACCGCAAACCCGTCTCCCCGTGGCGCCACCCCAAACCCCACCATCATCGGCGGTGCCTCCCTATACACCTGTTCCGGAATCTCCACCAGCTTCACCCCACCACCCTCGTCAACACTGACGATGCTGGAACCCCGGCTGCAGATCGCCCTCGGACTTACACCGCCGACGACCACCAACTTATTTGCACCCAAAAACACGCACTGTGCTCCGATCCTCTGGTACATGATGTCCTCGTACAAAACGTCGATGATGATGGTGCTGTCCTCGATGTGGAACTTGTACACCTTGCTACTGACACTGGGCCCGATGCTACTGATCATACCTCCACATATCACCCCATACCTGCCGTTGTATGCGAGCCCACTGCTCATCATATTGGGCACTTCTCCCTGTACCTGCATGCTGGTATGCACATCAGAAATAGGATCATACATGCTGAATAGGTCTCCTCCGTCGGTCAACCCTCCAAAGACGAGTACCTTGTTGCCGACGGCTACTGCACTGTGCCGATACCTCGGATGCGGGAGATCGCTTTTCCTGGCCCATTTCTGCAACCCATGGTCGTACAAATAAACGTCCTGGAACACATGTCCCGGCCGAGACCTTCCTGCTATCAAGATTCCTCCATTGATGGCTTCCACTCCGGTAAATGTATGACACATACGTGGTTCAGGTCCCGGACCGTCCGAAGTAACCGACACCTCGCCCGTTGGCGGTCCCACGTTTATAAGCTTGCTGCTTCTGGTCTGCTCCATTCCCCCATACACTATGATCTCCTCGCCTATGCTGGTGACTGCTGGGAATTTCAATTCCACACTAAAGTTACACTTTTTGAACTCAAATTGCTCATCCACCTCAAGCTGTTTGGCACCAACATTGGTTCTTGGTTTGTACACCAATTGCCCGGTGTTAGTGGCATGCACCACCACATAATGCTGGCAGAAGATGATGAACTCTTCCCACTCGTCAAACTCTTCGATTTGGGCAACCTTGGCCTTCATTTCATCGTCAACCAATTCACTCCAATTCTCAAACAAATCACGTAGCTCCACATCGGGGTAATATTGATGGAATCTCGATATTTGGTCCTTGGCCAATGGATAGGTCTCCACACACTGTAATGGAGATCTTAAATGGTCGAAATGGTACAACATCTTCTGAGCAAAGGCATTGTACTTTGTATCCGGCAAGATTTGTTCCAAAATAACAAAATGTGAATTGGCTACCTTACTTGAATGTTCTATAATAGGATTGGCAAACTCTGGCTTCATGTATGCCAATGATACTTCTGCTATGAAGATCTTGACCGATTCTTCGCTAAGAAGTTGTTGGGTCTGTTGCTGGTACAATTTTTCGTCCTTCAAATCACATCCAACAAGCTTATAACTATGGGTAGATAACACCACTCCAGGAATGTTTTCACTGGTACTTTTTTCACTACTGTCATATTGGATAACCTGGGAAATTTCTGTTGATTCTTTGATCATGTTGAGCTTGTTTTGAACCAATTCGGGATAATCCACATCTATACAGTTCAAGGAAACTTCTTGGCCCTCAAAGTACTGAAGTAATTGAAATGGTAATGGATCAAATCCACAGCCTAAATTCACAATATTGATCGTTTTCCCCGGATTTTGCTGTATGATCCGTAGCACCATCTGCCTAATGGTTTCCATTCTGATCCAGTATCCACGATTTATAGCTGGTGATCTTCTTTTTGGTTTCTTGACGAAATGTTTAAACCATTCTCCTACTTCTGGTGTAAGCTTCGAAGAGTATAACATCTCAACTGATCTCTTCGACACAATGGACGAATTGTTTGTTCCTTGGACTTGCAAGTCATCATACTGTTTGCGTCTTCTGTCCTTCTCTATCTTTTTTCTCTGTCTAGCTAATTGGTTAGCATCTAGTTTGGGAGTACTCATCTTTAGTGTATAGTCTCATCTAAAATCGAATTTTTTCACTCATCTCACAAAATACCAATCTATAATTTTCACTATCTACGTGACGTTAGCATAATCTGCACCTACTATGTGCTCTATCTATAATAAGCTACAATCTAGTGGATAGGTTACTTCCTCCTCTTATTCGTTATATATTTATGCTCTAAATGCTTCGGTTAATGCTTTCTCAACTTCACCATTGCTGATGTATTGACATTTCGTCAAGTATCTGGCTGCTGCCAAAGTGGCCTTCAAATCCTTCAAATATGAACTAGAACTCTCGGTATCACGCATCTCTTCATCCTCTCCGTTTTCTTTGGCAATCTTTAACCCATCTCCACACTTGATCCAGACCTTTCCATTGATCCCAATAGCAATCTCAAACTTGCATCTGGAGGCTAACTTTTCCAAAAATATACTGCTGGAATTGAATAAAAGCTCACGAGCAAAGTTTAAGTTCACCTCGAATATATATCCGGATTCATCCAATAATCCTAATCCACCGTCTTTTCCTGTCACAGGATCAATACACTCTATTTCTGTTTCGATTTCAGGAATGGATTGTGATACTCTTGCATAGACTACTTGTCCAATCTTCAAATTAGGTCTGTTCTTCTTGGTAGCATTAGGAAATGACATCATGGACAATAATACCGTACTTGAAAAATCTTGAAGCTGCACTTTGTACAGTTCTCCAATCACTCCAACCACCGTCCCGATTACCAAATCATTGGCTTGCGGTATATATCTCTTTGAGTTGGACTCAACATAAACCACTTGGTTGGAGTTGGCCTTATTCTTCTTGATGTTTATTAACCCTGCGGAAACAGGAATAACTTCTTGGGATCTTGGATGTTTATATATTCCAGGTCCTATGCTGGTCTTGATTTCTTCTTTTTCTATATGAAGGTCATCACCGGGTATTATCAAGTTAGCAGACATTGTTTCAGTAGGTTAGCTTGTATAGTTGAAATCTGTGAGAGAACATCATCTCTATATTTTCTGTAACCCTACAATGTCGTACACGACAATTGTCGCAACAAATGGCTGCAACAAAATTGGAGCCTAATCATGATGGGCTTGCGAAAGATAATTATATGATTGTTGGAAGCTCATATTATCAAAGTTGCCACATTCTTTCTGCTCACTGATAAACAGAGATAACTTTGAATTCATACTATGTAGGGACTGCTCAAAGATTTCCAAGTTCGCCTCCATGTTACGTTTGGAAGGACGACTGAAATTAGGAAAGTATACTGCCTCTATTTCACGGGGATATGGCAATTCCATTAGAGAATTCATGGCAATTGGAACAAATATGATATTGTAATCATTAGAAGTCAGCAATGTCTGTTTGTTAGCAAGATCTTGAAGGCCAGAAGTGAATGGTCTAAATGTACCAGATCCAGGAATGTGCTTCCTTGAGTCATTTTGGAAACAAGGGTTATTCATAATCATCAAGATATCATCAAAAAGTAGTTTCTGTATTATTCTGTTTAAAATAAGTTTGTGGTGGGTATTAGTGGCCAGAAATTTGAATATTCTGAATAGTTCATTGGTGGTTGGAATGACTTCTGTCATTAGAAAATAATGATAAAGATATCGAGTTCTCATCAAAAGGTGTAGTTCTGGTTTAGAGCATCTGGAGTCAAGAAGACAGGAGTAGCAATTTAGATTCGATGTAGGTTTGTCATACCCATAACAAGCAGAAAGATTCTTCTCGTTACAAGTGGTACATGAAAAAGTTGAGTAGGAGAATAACTGATGAATGACAATAAAGGATAGATTTGTGAAAGCGGAAGAACTAATTTTCGAAGATGTCGCCAATTGATTCATTCTAGGCAAGATTTGAGTATTGTGGGGTTTGAGAACTTTTCTCTCGTCCATATAGGATGATAAATGGAAGGAGTCTTTGGGTGGACAAATGACTGGGTTTGGGGATTCTGGGAACACTAATTCGTTATTATAACCAGATGGCCACATAGGGTTTCGGGGAGGAGAGGCAAGTAAGTCCATATTTATGAGACTGTTATCATTTGGAGAATATACCATCTTTACCAGAATAGGTTTAGTTTTTAGACCAGAACACTGATATGAATTTATAAATGAGTCCTTCTCCACCCCCAAAATCTCTTCTTCAAACAAACCTGGCTGGTAACTAATTGGGCATGAATCATTAAATCGAAGTTGAATAGATAGCTTAACAAATTGGGGAAGAAAGTTTAGAGCTTGGACTTTACTGATTAGCGAAAACAAAGGCCCCTTGCCTTTATCATAGATAACATCATTTTTGGAATAATCAATAGTAAACAAGTATGATTCGATCACCAGAGTGGACAAGTGTGTGTCCTCGGGGTGAATTGAAAACTGTAAAGTGTCCAAGATCTTCTTGTCAATAGCTTCGTATGTTCCTTCTATCCAATTGATGAACTGATCTGCATTGGAAGAGATTCCCCGTAACAATTTTTTTACCTTTAAAGTATCATTTCCTTCTTTGAATGTGGTGTTGACGAAGTTATCCTCGTCAAATACATTTCTTAAGTAGCATATACAATGGAGAGAGGTCGCTAAAGCTTCTTTGATCATTGTGGTGATTGGTTGTAAGGGCGGTAGTTTGGTTGCAAAATTAACAGCAAAAATGGGAAACTTAAGAGTGAGGACTTGGATTCATTTGGTGATTCACCATTTCTTTACAAGAGATTAACTATTTACATCCTTATGAAATATGCTTTTTCTTCTAATAATTATATCTAATATTTAAATCTATCAATATACTTAATCTTTGAGTAAGCTAAAAGGTTCATTATTTTCCCTTAAATGTTTAATATGCTTGATCAATTCCTGAAGTCTGCTATTCTTTATTTCGCTAGATCTTCCCCGTATATCTACTCTATCTTGATCCCATATAGGTGCCTCAAGTCCATTCTCCAAGAGGCCATGACTTTCAATAACTTCCCTCAATTGTTGGCAATACTCAACATCTTGCGGAAATGGTAAACTATGAAAAGCTTTACCATCACCCTTCTCCGTTAATTCCTTATGGTACTCTTCCAACATCAGTTCCATAGTTGGTAATGTCAACCTACCACTATACACTCTGGCTATGTATGCACCCTGAGACTCTGAAAATGGCATGGGCACAACATTCTTATTCAACGCAACGAAAGAAAGACTAGGATCTTTTGCATAGAATATCTGCTTATAGAGATGTTTAATATGTGTGCCATTTCCTATCAAATCACTGGAGTCCTTCAAAAATGGAACATGGTACAAATACCCAGTACAGAAGATAATCTCATCGATGTCAGTGATAGTATCCGTGCTGGTAACTATTGATCTGCTGTTGTGATAGTCGTACTTCTCTACTAGACCAATTGGATGCACTTGCAATCCTGGAACCTGTTTGGGGTTCTTACTAGAAACATAAACGTTTTTCGCAGTCAAACTTAGCTGGGTAGAGATATCCACCCCACTAGCTTGGTTGCCTACTATTAGCACATTCTTGCCAGCATAATTGTTGGGATCATCATAGTCCATTGCATGGGAAATGTGAGCAGGATCCCATTCGCTTAACCCTTCGACGGTAGGAATATATGGCACCTCAAAATGGCCATTGGCAACCACTACAGCATCATAATGACGTGCCTCGGATTCTCCATCTAGCTTGATCGTCCACAAATCATTTTTAGACACACTCACAACTTTGGTGTTTGTATAAATATTAATACCTTCAGAAACACTGGTGTTGACGAAGGAGTCACTAATTCGTACCCCAGGAATGGTTTGTGTGTATCCCTGAATGTACTCCAAAACTTGATTTCTTTTGGGAAATAACGGGGCCGAATCCGGAAACAGATAGTCATTATACTCCATCACTTTTTTCACCAAATTTGTCTCTAAATGACGGTACATGGGAGAAACTACCCTTGTTTGCTTATCATGCCTGGACTTAGTTTCATCATAGTTCCATAATCCACCCAATTGTGACCTGGTTTCAAACAAGTCAACCGCAAATGGCGCCAGCTCGCATGCCAATGCCTTAGCCACCGCTAACCCACTTACACCCCCACCGATAATGGCTATCCTTGTATACAACATTGATGTCTCTTTCAAATTCGATGCTTATGTAATCGCAATCAAAAAGATACTTTCGTCCGACGTTATCCGAATGACCTAATATTGTTCAGATTGTGGAGGCATTACGTAATCAGCAATCTGCTGCGAAACAATAACATTAACCCCATAAGGAATAATTATTGATTGAATTCTTTTTCAAAGTCACTATCAACGACAATGTCACATCCAGCAGCAAGTGTCAAGTCCATATTCAGTGGGAAGGTCAATCTAGACACACCTGAAGAATTCGACCAGCTTTCGTATTTAAATTCTAATAGCAACAACCCCAGCTTTAATGAGATTCTTGATAATAGGTTGAAATCAAGCAAGGCCGCCGAATACGAGGACGATACCTCGTCAAAGTTCAGTCATGATTCGAATTTCAGTGTTGGGTCAAAGTCATTTGGATCTAAGGGGTATTTGGAAGAAAATGGTACCGCCAATGGATATGGTGGTAATAACAACTTATCGACGTCTCATTCCAATAACAGTGAAAATAGTATTTCCGATAGAGCTTTGGAGTATTTGCAATCACAATCGGAATCGATATCAAGACCTGTTTCTAGAGGGTCCACTACGTCATGTCTTTCAGTCACCGCCACCAAAGATGGAATAGAAGGTAAGAAATTTCATAGAAACGGCCCCAGCCCCTACTCTACCAAAATCATTGCCAATATGATGTGGAATCAACAAAACCCTACTTCTCCTACATCTTCACAATTCCCTTCAAAGCTGTCCAAAACGAGATCGCCTGAATTACTCACAACCAATCCAAATCAAAACCTTGGCCCTACACCAATCCCCTTCACCAATTCTACTCCAATTTCTCTTTCCAATTCAAACTTGAACTCAAGGCCGAACTTCTTTGGCGGCTCGCCCTCAGAACAGAACTTCAGTCAGGTATCGTTCAAAACAACTGACGCCGAATGTGATGGAGATTCGGGACTTTCCAAAGAGAAAAGAGCTACTTACTTTGAAAAAACGTTTGCCCACGATAAACCAATTCCTCCTCCAATCTCTTTAGACGAGAAAATCAATATGCTAAGTGGCAAAGGCGAGTAAACTATAGGTGAGAAACGATGAGTGAATAAGCCATGTTATTGGTGTGATTTAGGGGACCTCAAAGTATGATTTTGATGGTTGATTAAGTGAACCAAACCATGGATAGGATTGCGTTTTCAGTTGCAGGTTCCCTAGTGTACTGAAATAAATTAAAACTTGTTTAATTCATGACACTATTCCATCCCGAACTGACGACTTTTATGGTAAGAATCCTACTATGATATTTACGTGTATATTTTTGATTTAATGAATAACGATTACAAGAGATATTGGGTACTGTATATAGTTCCACACTATGTGAAAATAGCTACCTGTCACGTGACCTTTTCAATCGTTTTTTTATTGGGAGTCCAATTTTCAACTATAGTTTAAAGTAATCCAATTTTTTGCATTCGTTCGTTACAATGTTAAGTAGAATTCCCAGAAGTTCTAGATCTCTTTTAAGATCCGTACGTGTAGGAGTCAACACTACACGTGCCATTAGATATCAATCATCAACCTCGAAACCAAAGGAAATTTATACCAAAATCTCCGATGAAAAAGACCCTCAAAGAAACCAATTCTTTCAATATACTTGGGGGTCATGGTTAAAGAATGATAATCTTAAAAAGGCACAAAGAGAGACCAAGTTCTCTATAGAAGGATTTTCCAAGTTGGTTTCTGACTTGAATGTGACCAAATTGGATAGCAAGAATTTCGATAAAAATGGAAAGCCAATTGTTAAAGCACCAATTCAATTAAAGGATGGAAGCTATGTTTTGAACAACAACTTGAGTTCGGAGATTGTCGGAGATGTCGATGGAGGTGAAACTATTCTTATTAAGTCCATTGCCAGTATCCATGAAGGAAAACATCATCGTATTTATAAAGTGAGCCTTTCTAATGGTAAGGAATTGGTATTAAGAATCCCATATAAATTAGAATCAGAATACGCCATTTCCCAAAAAATCAAGAGTGAAGTGGCTACATTAGATTTCCTTGATTTGAAATTGAATTTGAATGTTCCTAAAGTTGTCGGATATGGTGATTCTAAAGCCAACAGTTTGGGATGCCCATTTATATTGATGGAATATATTGAAGGAGATTTATTGATGAAACAATGGGATCCTTTGGTGGCTGATAGTGAAGTATCTCAAGATAAATTGAAGAAAGTTATTGACCCAATTGCTGACTTCCAAGATAAGCTTCTTTCAATTACTTTTAACAAGTTTGGATCATTATATTTCCATGATGATGTTCATGTTACTCAAACCACAGATTTACCTTATGATGGGGAAGAAAACCCATTATTGAAGAATAGATGGAGAATTGGACCAAGTATTGAGAAGTCATTTGCTAAGAACAAATCCAAGCTTTCTGAAAAAAAAATCAACGAATTTAATGGTCCATGGTCAACCGATAAGCCAATGGAATTGGTTAGTTCAATTGCAGGAATTGAATTGGAAAATGCCAAAAATAGACTTTCCTTGGCTCAAGCAGATGCCACTGGAGAAATCGAAGATATTGAATTGATCAAAAAGCAAATCCAAACCTTCGAACACTTGAAGGCCATTGCTCCAACTTTACTTAATCCAAAATCCAAATCTATCATGAATGTTGAAGAAGTGTTTAAGGCCAAATTATGTGCTGCTGATTTGGATCCATTAAATGTGATCATGAAGGATGATAAAGCATACTTCATTGATTTCGAATACTCTTCTATTAAACCATTTATCTTATCTAGTTATCCAACATTTGTTGCTTACCAAGGTGCTAAGGTCTACAACTTAGAAGAAGATATTGCTGGATATAATGAATTGGATGATATGGAAAAACAACAATATCAATTCATGTACTACAAGACTAGAAATGAAAGATTATGGGAAATCGAATTAAATGCCAAAAGACATGAACTTATTTCAATTGCTTCTCCTCATATAAAGGTGTTGAAATCTCCATACTTACAAGCATTGGAATTAAAGGAGGATAAAGATTATTTATATGTTGAAGGATCTATTGTTCAATTACAAGCTATGTGGGATGCATATGTTGCTAATGAGTTATGTAATACTAAAGAAACCGAATTTCCAGTACAATATGATGAAGACTTTTTGGACCAACATCAAGCAGATTTGGAAGCATTCCAAATGGAAACAGTCTCAAGTCCATTTGCTGCTACTGGAGGTTGGATTCCTCAAGATATGTTCGTGACCTTAAAGGAACAAGGTATTATCGTTGAAGATGAATTCGGTAATTACAAGGTTGAAACTGAAAGGGCTTTAAGCGAAGAATAAGATATTCATGAAATCTTGTAATTAGCCGACCAAAGATTGGTAAATCGTAAATAAACCAGTAACCAGTAAATAAACCATTAAATAAAACCAGAATGATTATGAAGAAGACTCCAAGTGACTCAGATATGCAGCAGATATACATATCTTAAACATTGGTCATTTAGTTACTTAGCTGACATCTTCACAGCAGTTACAGTTTCTTTGGACCTTCAACTTGTCACTCTTTTATGAGTTTATGTGTGTCATCTTGATCATTTTTAATCCACAGTGAATTTCCATATTATATCTGAAATTCTCTTCTCTATAAATACTTCTTAGCCAACTGCTTGATCTTCAAATCAAAGTCTGGCGACGTTATCGCATCATTGACCGAATAAAACGGATTCAACAAACACTTCACGTATACATCATTGGCTTCGAAGAAAAACTGTTTGATTGAATTATCGTCATGTTTCTGTCCTTGACTGTTTGCATCATAACACAACACGTATTTGATATTTCCTTGAGTGATGAATCCACTCACGTTGAGACCATAGAATGAATCTATCTTGCCTAAATAAAACAGGGTTGTGGACCATTGGGCGTCTTCAATAACATCTAATGATGAATTGGAAATAAAGGGAAGGATCTCCTTTATGTTGGACGGGAATTGTGATTTTCCGGGACCTGCCGACGATTGGTGATTCTTGAAGGAGGCAAACTCGAGCTCATAGAGAGGATTATCTCTGGTACCTATTATGGAAAAATAATACGAAGACATCGTCACCACCTACTCGTTACATGTGTGACAGTAGTATTTGATGATACCGGGAGCAAAGGCCCGGTCTGCAGTCTTGCCATAACATCCTATCCCCCAGCCTAACCTGCACTCTGTTCCCCCGTATTTTCACACGCAATTTATTGCTCTTTTCGGCTGGATCACGCCCAACCTGTAACCCGCACCTTAGTGACATGTTTTGGTGTTTTTGTTTTGATATCCCTACCATTACCATCAACACCATCATTAATCAACATCTCCATCAACAACGATGTTGAACCCCAAATATAACAACCACGATCCGACAAAACCTAATTTCATATTTAGCTCGGATATACCGGTCAAAATTAGACAAATGGTCCAGAACTATGTGTCTGATGATGAGGTCCAACCTGAGATAGGCACCGATATTGAATTCCATATTAACGTGGAGTTGAACACATTATTGGTAAGGAATCGTAATTTGAAAGCGTCCGATCTTATAAAAGAAAATTTGATTTGTTTGGCTAGGTCCAATACTAAAGAAATCTCGAAAAACATCGAAAATTTGATCTTCTCTAATACATGCTTATTCAAACATCAACCATGTGATGAAATCTTCATAGTGAGTCTCACGTTAAAGTTGTTGGAATTTGTTCTTAATAAGAACCTTGATCAAATAGCAATAGATTTTTTGAAGGATGAATCTTATGGACTCTTATTATTGTGTGATGAACAAATGATTGAACAAATAGAGAAATATATAAGGATGAAGTTTATTGGTGAACTTAATAGGCATATTAGTGACCCCATCTTGTTAGAAGAAAGAACCGAACCGACTTTGTCTACAAAAAGATCCCGGAATATGACTACAATTCCTCCTAGAAATTGGCATAATAGCGACCAATCTGGTTCTTGTTCTCCAGTAAATTCCACCATAATAGAAGGATTGCATAATGAAATCTCCGTTGGTGAATCTACATTGGATGCTAGTGATAGTGATCGGGAGTTGAAGGAAAAATCGTTCATTTATGATGAAGAATATAACTCTTCCATGGATGAATTATTAATACTAAGCTCTCAAGAAACTACCCGTTCAAGTTCAGATGATGAATTGATACGAAGAACACAATCAGAGGAACAATTTATAAAACATATGAATAACAATTTAATACGAAGGAATTCGGAAAACCAAATCCCAAAATTCGAAGTTAAACAAACGGCCAATGATTCCGAAAATGAATGTAAAGTGGACGGTTTCATTAAAAATATCGATAATTTAAGGCATAATGACGAAGACTATATCAAATTAGATGATTTAATTGAGGTGGATTGTGAGTTTGAAGACGTAAAGGGAGCCGGAACCACCTTAGATTCGCCAATCCGTCTTACTTCGTCGGTTGATTCATTTCCTACATCTCACAAGTCTGTTACTGCACAACTGTCCACCTCGTCATTTGTTTCGCCGACAAAGCAACGGAAATCACTTTCTAGAATAAGCAGTTCTTCGTTGTCCATAGTCAACCATGAAGATAATTATGGTCTAGAATATGCATTCAAAAACAAATCCCCCTTGGTGCCGACATATATTAAAAAAGACAAGAAGTTCAAGTTTATAAAAGTGGGCAAGGTCCAGAAATTTGTGAATTTATTTGAAGAAAAATTGGGTGACAAAGAAATCACTCGTCCCTCCAGTCCTGCAAAGAGTGAGCTGTCGACAATTAGGCAAGATCTTGGCCTGAATGCACAACTGAATGAAAGCTTAACACGGACAATCAGCCAGAACATCCCGGTACTTGATGAACCAGCAACTATTAATGCTGATGCTGCTGGCCATAACAAGTGATTACTGAACATACTTTTCAACATAGCAATCATCAGGCCCAATCAATAGTGACCCCCTGAAGCTGGAAACGATACTATTCTATATTACGTCCAGCTTTCGTGCCTCCCCCCATAATCTCTCAATTACGTAGTAACGAATATAATGCAACATTTTAAACTCCCATTTCTGTCTATATTGGCAATGCCTTTTTGTGCTCAAATTGGGCGATTCTATCGGTCAATTGGTTGAACTGTTCAAACACCGTATCTACTTCTTGTTGACTAGGTTGTTTTCCTTGGGTCTGATCTACCTTTAAAGTGCCAAGACACCATGTTTCCTTGAGGGTTCTCGAGATGGTCAAAAGGTCTTCGCAGAGTCTGATGATCATCAACGCGTCCGATTCGATCGTCAACGACTCCACAGCAAGAAGTTCTTTGGGTTTGCCTTGATTCATGGTAACTTCGAAAATGTCCTGGAACTTTTGAAGTATTTGCTCGACATTTGTATCGATTTTTTCTGGTGGTTAGTAGGTGGATAGTGAGTGGGGTATCATGGTGAAGGTGTGATACGTACGAAGTAACGCTATTGATTTTGGTTGCATCTTGAACTCGACAATTGATGTACGTAATGTAACTATGTATATACTCAGTCTGTGTTTGTTAGATGTGTCTATTATACTGTGCGACATTCTCGTGTCGCGACATATATTTCGGTACCACGACATTTGTCCATTTCGGGAAATTGGCATGCCGCCCATAACCGGATGCTCGGTAATGACTCAGTTCTCTTCGGAACATTCTGAGTCATATGTTGTCCTATTTTGTAGATATATATACCTAACTTGACAGGTTTGAAAATTATCAACAGTACTGTTAGAGCTGCCAATAATGACCACATACTACTCAGATCTTGATATAAAACCAGAAGGAGTCAGTAGGCTCAACTCCAAGCCTAACTCCATCCATGAAACCACCATTGAGAAATTCGAATACGATCTAGATTCAAGTATTGACACATTATCGGCCAATGTTCCGGATTCGGGTTTGGGAATGAATAATGTGAAACAACAGGAGGTAATTCTGCCAGGCGTACTCCAAAATGAGGTTCTCCCTGTGAATAGCGAGCTTCAAGAGAAGATACTACAAGCCAGAACATTGGTTAGTGGTATCACTTGCCCCCCAGCAGAAGGTAGCAAGAAGACAGACTCAAATATAAAGCCTTTGCTTGTGGTAGTAGGGCCAAAAGAAGTACTTGGAACTGACCAGATTAAGCAGTGTGCCGAATGGGTTCGTGGGTTGTCTGGTGATCACCAACAGTTATTTTTAAGTATGAGAACTAATTTGAATAAGTACAACAACCCATTGAGTGACCTTAGTGGCCCCTTGAAGACATTCGAGATACAACAAGGCATCGAGGCAACCAGAAGGCTATTGCTTGAGTTGGCTGAAATAACCCCAATAGTCGGAGAAACCTGTGATTCCATCACTCCCCAATTCTGGTCTGATCTTTATACGTTAAGTATGGTGGACTCGAGCTTGTTGGAGTCCCAGTTGCATCGAGAATTGGTATCTGGGGTGTCTTATGCCGTAGGATTCAATGTCGGTGATTCTGATGATATAATGCTTCACAAGGTGACCTCAGGCTTGGATGCGATGTATTCTTCGTCACACCCCCACCAATTTCTTTCTGTAACGAAAGCCGGCGAAGTGGGTATTGTTGGAACAACTGGAAATGACGAAACATTTTTGGTAGTGAATTTGAACTCTCCAGTTGAAGACGTTATCCAGAAAGTTTATTCTTATTCTGGTGGGAAATTCACCACCCCAAAAATCATGTTCGATATTGGCAAGGTTGGTGACGATGAGTATGACCAGATTCTGAGCAAGTTAGTCCAGTTGCTTACCAACAAATCTATAAGAGAAAAGGTTGTTGGTGTGTCTATTGATAGTGGTGATGCTTATGAGATAACGAATGGGTGCAAAAAATCGCAACACATAGTTAATGCCGAAAGATTGATGGCCAAGTTGAGCACAAGTATATAGTTATACCGATCAACTATGAAGATCATAATTAAAGAATAGAATCCGCATTTATAAAGAGATGTAAGACTTAGCAAGAAAGTTAACTTGAAAGTAAAAAATTGTAGTAATCTAAAGATATATCATACTGTCATTCTAATCTTAACTATATATTTCATTTCACCAATATATTTACTATCTATTACCTAACCTTATTGTCCTAAAATAAAATGAACTTGATTATCCTCCATATTATCTTGATACAGTTTGCAAAGAGCTTATAAATGTTGACGATAACCCAGATAAATCTTAAAAGAATTACAATCAAATTTTCCAAACAGTAGTATAAAATCTTATAGTTATTCCCACTAGTAATCTTCCTGCTCAACTCGGTGTCCTTGAAGGTCTCGGTAACAAGATTATTGGTGAATAAGGAAGAGTTTAGTTTGTCAATTCTTTCTTCAATCTTTCGTAATTCTAACGATAATGAGGTGTTGATTTCCCCAATACTTCTATCACTATTACTCAACAAATTGTCGACCTTGATAGAATAATCATCGTTGATTAAATGAAGAATGGCTGTTATTTCCTTCAAAAATCCCCCATATAACAGCTCATATACTGGAAGATGATAGTCTGTAATATGCACCGTTGAATTGAGTATCTCATTCAATTGTCTTCGAGAAATATCATCTAGTTTTTCATTGATGGCTTCGGCTAAGCGGGGGTAAACTGTCATCATGTACCTTGTCCGTGACTTGGTCACTTGATCAAAATATTTAATATGACCATAGATCACTTCTTGCTGACGTGATACCAAATCAAGATGGAAACTATCACGTTCCAAACATCCTTCGTTTTCTGTATCAGCGAGTGTTCCATTCGCATTGTGAGGTTGTACTTCTTCTTCTTCTTCAATATGTCCTGGTAGTACGACCTCGATGCTTGTTTCTGGATCTAGGTTTTTTGGTTTCTCAATTGTCTTGAATGCAACATCGCTAATATCTAGTTCTCTAGTAGGTGAAATCACTTGAATTATGGGTTTTGTAAATGTTGATGGATCAACATCTGTAGGGGAAACATCTTGTTGGAATTGTCTTTCGTGTTCATCATCTTGGTCCTCCTCTGGAGAATTAGATACTCTTCTGAACATTTGTTCTTTTAGCTGCCCTTTACCAATCGTGTCTTCGAGATATCCACTATCTTCATCACCTGTATTATTGGATGATGAATTCGAATGCGTATGGATATTGAATACCTTTTGTTTCAATTTATCATTCAATTTTCGTTTAGGTCTAATAGCGGTGATTCTTTGGAAATGGTCACTATCTGTACTAATTGAGCCGGAAGACAGTTTACGTCCCTTTTGTGTGGTTGGCTCTTTGGAGTCAATTGTTTCCAATTCATGACGGTCATTAAAAATCTTTTCGTAAAATCTGAGCTTTTGATCTGGCAATGGGAACCAGAGTTCACCATTGGAGGTCTTCAACTCATGCCAGTGTGCTCTACGCCAGGTGAAGTCACTGATATATTCTGTTAATTCCACGGCCCAAATCATCTTCCATGGTTTCTTGGATGCTATATTATGCTTACTGAAAGCATTGGATGCCAATGGAAGGGTCTTGAGACTCAATGGTCTGGGAAACTCCTTATGTTTGGCTCTAATTTTTCTATTCCGAATGATTTGAAGTGGATTATATACCCCTTCGACCCCCGGATGATCGGTTGCAGGAGTTGCATATACTCTTTCAATATAAATATACTTCACACTAAGCATTGATTTGACTCTCTCTGCTCTAATGAGCGTCTTCTTGGAGACCTGGGGAACGTTCGGTAAGTCGTTATTGCCTGGATTGGACGATATGGGGTCCATGATGTTGCAATCTATCTGGAGCGATTTTCGGGTGGCGATGAACATGGATGCAAGATGGTTGATTTTTTTATACTTTTCCTGTGTTATTTTTGGCAGTAATGGTTCATTCTGTGCATTGTCGTCAGAGGGGACTTGTGGTGTATTGAATTCAGACTTTGAAATGTCTTGCAGACTATTAGGGGTCCCTATTAAGAGATTATCAGAGGTATTCTGGACCTCTGGAGTATCATCCTCGTATATTTTCTCTTCGATCGTGACACTGGTATTCCCCTTCCCGCTGGTATCGTCTACCACCTTTCTTTCTGGAATGGCGTCTATTTTCTGCTTGTCGTCTCCTTGGTCACTCTTCCTGCCGTACACTATACCTTTGTCTAGCGACATATCGAAATCAAAACCATCGGTTCCTGTCTTCCAGGACAGTTTGCGGGACTTTCTCTTCTTTCGTTTGCCATCGTGGTCTACCATCTTGTCAGGATTTGACAATCGTAGCGGACTTAACGGCGAAGTAGCTGACTTCATCATCGTGGCCAATATAAGCAGTGTGGGCCAGTTTCAAACTGGTCGGACAACTCTTTCTTGATAGGCAAATCCAGTTGGTGCTCGTTGTTTGAACGCCAATGTCTAAACACGTTTGACACTGGTATGAAATATTATAGGCTAATAATACCTCTAGGATTAGGAATGACAATGGTAGACAATACAACCGTTATTGATCGGTGGGGGCACGTATTGGGTAATTGGTGGAGGGAGCGCCCTGGCGTGAGAGGTGCATCCTGTACCTCAGAGTCTGTGGCCCTGTGAGTGTTGAGAACCAGTACTACAACTATTATTCATCCTTTATTGCAACGTTCTTTTTTTCCACACCATCATGCCTATTCAATTCGCCAAAACCACAAAGGATCTCCAAAACTACATATCCCATAACAAGTACTTGGTGGTGTACTATACCGCCGTGTGGTGTGGACCATGTGAGTTTGTCAAGCCGATTGTGGAACAGATATATCAAGATTCGAAGTATGACAAGATTGAATTCGTGAAGGTGGATTTGGATGAGAATCCCGATTCTGCCACCAAGGATCAGATCACCAGTGTTCCTACCTTTTTGTTCTATGAAAGTGGTAAGGAAAAGTCCCGCTTCAAAGGGGTGGATATCAAGGAGCTCAACGATAAATTGGATGCACTTCATGCGTCTGCTTCTCTGGATCCATCGGCCAAGGGTAGGGCTGGAAACGGTGCTACAGTTGCCGCCGTAACCGAAAACGCTGCCTATAAGGATATTGCGGGATTGGTGCCTAGAGGGTATGAAATATTGAATGGATCCATCCATTATGGAGAATTCGAGGCGTTGAACGCATTGCCATTAGCCAAGACGAGTGAAGTTAAGGATGTGTTGAGATTGGATACTAAGGGAAAGAATCCGGCGGTTATTTCCGATGCAGATGCCCAAATGATCCTTTATGTACCATTGCTTACAATTTCGAAAGTGTACTCATTATTGATAAAATTTGCCAAAGTGGACAAATTAAACGCACAAGGAGATGAAGAAGAAGCTGGGCTTGAGCTTGATGCCGAAGAGTTGGAAAACGAAACTCAAGTGCCTAACCAAATCAAAGTATGGACGAATCAAACAAGAATCTTGTCATTTGACGATATTGACGGCGATGCTCCACATGAACAAAAGATAGTCCATGAAGACAGTAGTAGTATCTGGTATGAGTGTAAGGTGAAATATGTCAGATTTCAAAATGTACAAAGTTTGAATATCTTTTTCGATGGAGAAGATGAAGATTCCCACACCTTGGTAGATAAGGTTTTGATTGTGGGGATCAACGGCGAGAGCAAAGAGCAAGGGAAGATCAACGAAGATTAGAGAAACAGAAGAAGGGAGACCAAAGACTATGAAGAGATAGAAGATCAGACAATCAGAAATATCGAGCGTCATGGTAACTAGAGAGGTCGCGGGGTTACGACGGGGATTAGAAGAGTAGATGATAAATAGCCCCCCTCCCCACCCCAGAACCATGCTAGAACCCACAAGCAGTAACAAGCAGAGTAGAGCCACAAGAAAAGTCAAAGAATTCCTTTCCTGGATAGCGGTGGTGATCTTTATAGAAACATGAACTTATTCTTATTTTTTGCCTCCTAAAATTTCATCAACCTCTGATAAGCGTAGTATGAGAGTATATCAAATACTGTCTGTGAAAATAGTAGTAGGAAAATAGTTAGTGACACATGCTACGTCAATGACGTCATCATCTGCTTACTTTAGACCATGGCCTTACTAAGGATACGTCGACGATGATCACTATCTCCGTGCTTAGACCATCAGTTTGTCATTTATTCGTTTCCGTGCTTTCTTCGGATGTTCGATACTGTTACCGTACTGGTCGGCATTAAAAACCACTCGATTACAGTGCGAGGGAATTTTTTTTCGTGGGTGTGTAGAAAAATTGGCCAGCCAATTTCCAAAATTTACGTACACATATTTGCCATCATACATTCGCAAGATCCATACAATTAGATCAATATGTTGAGAGCAGCCAGACAAGTGAGTAGGGTGAGGGCCAATGCCGGTGCTCGGTATCCTTTAAGACCGTTTTTACATCTAGATCATCCAATGGTGGTGACGTTTGTCAGACAGCAAAGTAGTGTGAAGAAACCTGAACTGGATGAACAAGTGAAGGCTAACCAAGTGATAGCAGATCTCAAGAACGAAGTCAAGAAGGACGGTACTGAGGTCGACAGACCTGTGACTACCCAAATAGCCCAAAGTACCGCCGAGAAAGCCGGCAAACCAAAAATGACCATTTGGGAAAAAGTGAAACATGAAGCTCAACATTACTGGGATGGTACCAAATTGTTAGGGTACGAAATGAAAGTGTCAACGAAATTGACCTTTAAGTTGGTAGCAGGATATGGGTTGTCAAGAAGAGAATCGTCACAATTACAAAGAACCATTGTTGATGTGATAAGACTTGTTCCCTTCTCCATGTTTATACTTATTCCATTTGCTGAATTATTACTTCCAATAGCATTAAAATTATTCCCTAATTTATTACCATCAACATATGAATCAAAGCAAGAAAAAGTCAAAAAGAGAGCCATCCTTTCTAAGACTAGAGTTTCTGCTTCTGAATATATCAAGAAGACCATGGAAGAATCCGGTCTTAAATTATCCAAAAAAATCACCGAAAAAGAAAAGGAAGGGTTCGTATCGTTTTTCCACACCATTTCAATGGGTAAAGACCCCACCAGAGAACATTTGATTCAAGTGGCTAGAATGTTCAGGAATGATCAAGTGTTGGATAACTTATCTCGTCCCCAATTAGTTGCAATGGCCAAGTATATGTCTTTGAGACCTTTTGGTACTGATTCCATTTTACGTTATCAAATTAGACATAGATTGTTGACTATTATCAAGGATGATAAGGCCATTGATTATGAGGGAGTTGAATCTTTAACCATTCCTGAGTTACAAATCGCTTGTCTGCAAAGAGGTATCAAAACCATTGATATTTCTCCTGCTAGATTAAGAGAAGATTTGGCCACTTGGTTGGATTTAAGATTAAGACAAAAAATCCCCTCTACTTTGTTGATTTTATCATCAACCTACACTTATGGTGACAATTCGCATAGTATTGAAACATATTACGATGCTTTGTTGGCCGTATTGTCGTCTATTCCTGATGAAGTTTATAACGTGGCCAAGTTGGAATTGGCTGACGATTCTAAGTTGAAGTTGAATATCTTGAAGGAACAAGAAGAAATGATTAATGAAGAAAATTTGAGAGAAAAGGACACCGTTAATCAAATCAAGGATAACATCAATTTGGATGAATATGAAGATACCAGTAACGAAGGTATGAAGATAGAAGAAGATGAATCTGAACCGGAGAAGAAGATCGTATCAGAAAAGGAAAAGTCAAAATAGGTTAAATTATTATGAGATAAATATATGTCTCTAGAGAAAGCACATATTGCAGCTATCGAATTGTAGCTTTGCGGTAGAAAATTGTGGTAGATCAGATGGAGAATATCGAGAACTAGTTAGTGGGTTGTTGACTAGTACAAGTAGGCCATTTCTGATGAAATGCACAGAAGTAGTAAAGTCAATCTGTTCCTTTGATACCTAGTATACTTTGAAGGCTTATTGCCCTTCCTTTTTTAACCTTTGTTTTTTTTCTCCTTCCTTCCTTGCTTATCGTCTACACCATTTCTATCATTCATTTAATTTGTCATAAATATTCTAATTACCGGTAGAACCAAATCCACCTTCACCTCTTTCGGTTCCGACCAATTGTTCTTGGGTGATTTCCTTTATGTCGGCATTGACAATCTTTTCCAAAACCAATTGGGCGATTCTGTCACCCTTAGTGATGGCAAAGTCCTTACCAGAATGGTTGAAAAGAATCACCTTCAATTCACCACGGTAATCGGCGTCCACAACACCAGCACCACAGGAAATCCCGTGCTTAGCAGCCAATCCGGATCTAGGAGCAACTCTACCGTAAGTACCATATGGCACAATGACGGAGATATCAGTACCAATCATACCTTGACCTTGGGCAGGTACCAAGCCGTCTTCAGAAGCATAGATATCGTAACCAGCAGCCAAAGCAGAACCTTTAGTTGGCAAAGTGGCCTTTTCGGATCTAAGGAACACTTGCAAGGTAGCAGATTGGTCGAGCTTTTGTTTCTTGGTTTCGGTGGTCATTATGTGAAGAAGAGATGAGAACAGAAAGAGTTGAGACGCGTTTGGTCGCGATTTTTTATGAGCATGGAAAGAGACTTAGGGTAACGAGCACCAGCGTTGTGCTCTGCATGTACAAGGTAATCTAGAGCTATCCAACTGGCACTGTTAATAGGACTGCCAATGGGAATGTCCAGGAGCATTTAATTAGGCAGCCTCAACGAAGCCACTAATTGAAAACAGCCTTGAACTTTACTATCAAGTACTACCATCATACTGAAAATGTTCTACTGTTAATTACTGTATTGGTTATTCCAATATTTTTATTCCTCTATAACCGTTTTTCCTATCCTCTTCCTCATGAGCACCTTCCTGTCCCAATCACAGTATTCTCGGTCCAAGTACTCAAAGCCGTTGATCTTCTGCTTCATGTCTTGTTTCCAATGGTAGTCTTTCACTCCTTCGACTCCACAGGTATAGTAGATGTAGTCCATGACCACTGCTGTTTTGAGGTTCAAAACGGTCTCCCTATGTAGACGGGACCGGGAATAATGTCTGTCAATAACCCTCAATTGAGATCGTTGCTCTTTATTCATCTGACTCCATGCAATCGCTGCCTGAAACAATGGCCTTTCGTGGGTATTGAATTGAGCGACTAGATCATGGAACCTTCCACTGCTGAACGGCGCTCTTCTAAGTATGGCTTGTTCCTTTCTTTTGTTCTCCTTCTCCGAGTAGTACTCCTTTCTCTCTTGTGGCAATTGTTCAAACATCCTTTGGACTTGGTACCATGTGTATCTAGTATCTGGATTCTCGGATACCAAATCAGTGTAGAAGATATGTTTGGCTTTCCTCTTGGAATTATATCCAAACGATTCCTTGATTAGTATATCATAATAGTCTTGTTCAAAAACATAGACTTCTTTGTTGTTTCGAATCTTATCTTTGACAATCTCCCATGGATATAGTCCCAGTACAGAATATGGATTCCATCGATACTCTTCCAGATATCGTTTCAAATAGTCCACCACTTCATAGCCTTGCCATATCCGAAGATTCTCTTGATGCAATCGTTCCAAGTTGGTACCCGACACCATCTTGTCTTTGGTCTGCTGGTCTAGACCTTCCCATACCTTTTTGACATATGGTTTAGACTCAAGTCCACTTCTTCTGGTAAACAATTGGAGTCCTGTGAGGCTCTTCGGGGCCGGTGTAATTGGACTTGATTGTGATAATACCTGGTGATGAATTTTTATTTTTTGGTTTGCTAGTTCCGAATCATGCCCAGGGTATCCAATGTGGAAAGGTTCCTTAGACCATTTGGTAGAAAGGTAATGTGATCCATGTCGTATCTGGCGTATCATAAGAGGAAGACAAGGAAAAAGAAAATGTTGAATGTTGATTAGAATTGAAGTCAGAGATCACTTATTAGAGTGCATGACAAGATGGCGATCGAACCATCGCCATATTCATCTCCGATAATCTTTCGTCGACAAAGGATATCCTCATCACTTTCGCTATCCTATTCTTATCCGTTTCCATAACCGCCCCCGCCTCATTTTCTTCTACACTTCTACGGTTTTTTAGTCATTATATCGTCCTCTCTCCTGTTCTTTTTATTGCTCTATAAACGCTTCCTTCTTGAACGTCTCATACAACCGCACCTTTAGCACACATGGAACCTCTTCGGTGAAATCAATACTGTCGTCCACCGTTACTCCCGTGCTATTATTCCGCACTATATACACCTCCTGGTCGTCCAACCTGCGGTCGGTCTGCATGATTGTAGATTGCTTGTAAATACACTGGAACATCACCAATTGAATAAATAAAATGATCAAGTCAGAAAGGATCAACTCTGGTAATCCCAATTTGGCTACCTTGGTCCAGTAGTCTGTCGTGGAGCTAATTTTCGGCACTTCTTCTCCCAAAAACGATATAAACCACCATGTGCCATTTTCAAGCTTCTCAAGACGTCCATCATTGACCAATCCAACCATCCATATACATACAAATAACGCATGGTACATGATACACAAGGCCGCCTTCCAATACACCATCAAACACGTCTTGGTCTTGATGGTGGTAATCATTCTTTCTCGGGTGGAAGCATCAAACTCATCCAGGTTGGCTGTAAAGAACACTAGCCTACCTATGCCCGTCACGTCGGCACTACCGCCCCGTGACATCAAATCAAAGCTCAAGCACTTCTGAAGAAGAACGTGGAGCACTATGGGAATGATACATGCCTGGTGACAGTACTTAATGTACTGGTATCCGGCCAATACGTAGACTAAGGAATCGAGCTGAGTGAAGATGTGTTGTTGGTGAACATTTTTGTGGACGATAGTTCGGGACTTCTGAAAGGTGACAAGGTGCTCGGACTCAAGAAGCTCGGTCGTCGACGCAGAGGGAATGCTGACAGAACGTGGAGGAGTAGGGAATGCTCCGGGGATCAGATAGCTCATTGGTAGGGAGTGATTAGTGGGTGCGGATTACTTACCACAAGTTTAAGACGCAACAGATTTGCTTCTCGTGATACCACCAAAATTGCTATTGATGTATATAATGTAGGTGTAGGTAATAAATGTAAATATAGGGTAGAATACTGCGATGTCTACAGTATGGAGTGGGGGATATATATATAGGTGGAGGTTATGGTCAGATCACATTTTTAATGGTGGAACTGGTGGTGTAGCGCCCTGCCGTGTGTGTTGCACATTCTTATCGCCACTCTTATCATTCGTGGGTAAGGAGAGAACGAACGTTCATCTAGCAGTCGTAAGGAGTGTCAATGAAGACTCGGAGATTGGAAACCTCATATCTGGTCCCATTAAGTTCTAACTAATTGACTTTGTTTCTCCAGCTTCTACTCTTCTACTCTTAGGCTGCTTCTACTTTTCTTCGCTTCTACTCTTTCCTTTCAGTGAAACATTTTATTCCCAAACTACTTATACACTTAGTTGAACAAAGCACCAATGTCAGCAGGCATTTCTTTGATTTGAGTGGAGTAGAACTTTTCTATTTCTCTCATCATACCAACATCTCTGTCAGTGACAAAGTTGATGGCAACACCCTTTCTACCGAAACGACCACCTCTACCAATTCTGTGAATGTAGTTTTCCTTGTTGGCTGGTAAGTCGTAGTTAATAACCAAAGAAACTTGTTGGACATCAATACCTCTGGCCAATAAATCGGTAGAGATCAAGATTCTGGAAGAACCAGATCTGAATTCCTTCATGATGGTATCTCTGTCAGCTTGTGGCAAATCAGCATGGATGGCGGAAACGGTAAAGTTTTCGGCCTTCAATTTGGTGGTCAAGAATTCAACCTTAGATCTAGTGTTACAGAAGATAACAGCTTGAGTAACAGAGATAGAATCGTACAAATCACACAAACAGTCGAACTTGTAGTCTTCCAATTCAACGTTAATGAAGAATTGCTTGATACCTTCCAAGGTCAATTCATCCTTCTTAACCAAGATACGGACTGGGTTGTTCATGAATTTGGTGGTGACTTCCAAAACATCTTGTGGCATGGTAGCAGACAATAAGACTACTTGGGTGGTTTCTGGTAACAAACGGAAAATGTTGTAGATTTGTTCCTTGAAACCAGAAGACAACATTTCATCGGCTTCATCTAAGATGAACATCTTGACGTTTTCGGTCTTGAAGTATCTTCTTTCAATCATATCGTAAACTCTACCTGGAGTACCAACAACGATTTGGACACCGGACTTGAAAGCTTCAATGTCATCGGACATAGAAGTACCACCAATAGAAGCATGGACGGTCACTTTCAAGTACAAACCAATACTGGTGATGACGTTCTTGATTTGCAAGGCCAATTCTCTGGTTGGAGCCAAGATCAAAGCTTGGGTGGTCTTGGAGTTTTCATCAATTCTTTGCAATGCAGAAATAGTGAAAGTGGCAGTCTTACCGGTACCGGATTGGGCTTGGGCTAAGACATCACGACCTTCGGTGATTGGTAAAATGGCTCTTTGTTGAATAGCAGATGGGTTTTCGTAACCGTAACCAAAGATACCTCTAACAATGTTTGGTTTCAAGTTCAAGTCGTCGAACTTGTAGACGACGTTGTCGTAATTGGTTTCAATTAAACCGGAATCGATTTCGGTAATACCTTCAGAAGCCATATTGGATGTAATGAATAATGTGGTGCTTTCTCCTGAAAAGATTTATTCATTTTTTTTTTGGTGGGAAAATCGATGGAAAGAAAAATTTTATGGCCGGGTAAGTTTTGTCATGTGATGTTACACGTGACTGCATGGAAATGACCAGATCAGCAACCGCTAATGTCACATTGCTGCAACTACTGCTTAGTCATCCAAGGAGCGAGGGCTTTTTGGTGACTTTTTTTTGCAACTATTGAACTTACAAGAGCTTGTATACCCATTTTTCTTAACTAATTAATGACTATTTGATCTATAGGTTAGGTATTTAGAGGGAAAAGTGGGTGAAGAAAATGTTTTTTTATGCAAATGCTGCTGAATTTTTGTTTGGAAGGACATTAGTCCAAGTAAGCGAAATAGACCTAGGGCTCGGGTTAAGTGGACTGGCTCGATGGCACACTATAGACATGAATTTTTATACATATCACGCTTGCCACCAACTATTTGCCATCACCTAATCAAACACTCTTTCTGTCTTGGCTCTTTGTCTGAACTCCCATGGAAATAACTTTGGTACGTCCTTTTGCTGTTCTTCTTCTTCTTCTTTTTCTTCTTCTTCATTATCTTGAACTTCACGACCAATTATCAAGTCATTCAACTTTTTGTTAATCTCCAGCATGGGTGAAAGTTCCAGCTCTTTAGTCTTTTCGATTTCCGCTTTCGGATCTTCTTTTTTGGATGGGGACTCTTTAGAAACTACTTCTGGTCTTCCAATTTCTAGCTTATGCTGTGGGAAAAAATCTGACTCTACGTCAAATACCCGTTCTGGTCTAACAAACTTATTCAATGGTAATCGTGGAATAACGTCTCTGGTGTCGAAGTTTCTGATCTCCTCCTCATGATCTTTATTTTTATCATCCCACTGATTGGCGAATAAGTGCATACCGTCCACTAAATCTTTGTTTCCCAGTTGTTCATTGGTATTACTAGCTGGAGGTGCTTCCTTGGTAGGATCCCAAGAAGCGTCTTTAGTTTGCTCTATGGTACTCTCAATATGTTGGTAATTATGAGGGTTCAATAATAACTTTTGCTCATCCGATCCTGGAATCGTAATCTTACCTGTTCCAGCAGGTCCGATTTCCTCAGTATTCAATAGGTACTCATTATAAACATCTGAATGTTTTTCAACTTTCCTTGTGGTATGGTTTGATTCAAAAAACTCCCTCCATAAAGTCCACCAATTGGCATGGATTCCTTCGGAACTTGATCCTTCAGACCATGGCTTGATTGGACCAATAAAATGCACCAATTTGATCTGAGATCCTAAACTTGTAGTTGCAACTGATCCATATCGATTCAATGTATCTTGGGTCGATTCAAGTGCAGAATTAGTGGTGTTTCCAGTTGCTTGGGGACCGCTGGCGCTCTGGGCTAGTGGTTCGTTTCCTGAAAAGTTCTTAAATGCTGGTAGATACTGGTACTGGGCAGACGGAGTGACATTGTACAAAAACGGCAATTTGATCCAATTAGACTCATACGCCTCATGTTTTGCATGGGAAGTCACCCAATCCGGATTGGCATTGAAATATTGGTTGAGAAGTCCTTGATCAGCACCGTCAAACGATAAGCTCTGGTCTGTCAAAGTATCATTAACTCTATCCTTTAATTCGTTGAACACTTCCATATTCGGAGTTAGGACAAATACCCCCGAGTTAAAAATGTCCGGAAATCCGCTGTCCGGAGCCGCCAAAATCTTTTTGGGAGGGACATCAATGGCAAGGACATCTAAAATGGAGCCTTGTTGGGGCAATACTGGGATTGTAGGCAAAGTGTCGGCGTCTAAATATAATACAGATTCGTATTGGGTCAAGGACCAAAGAAGCACTTTGGTGAAAGTTTTGGCCAACTCTGGTCGATTCAAGTCGTTTGTGAGTTTATCAACAAGAGTGGATTCCAAGGGAGTGATTGGGACTAACTGGTCATATAACAGATCTAATTGGGCTAATTGAGAGACGGAGAAGTTGGACTTGTCTATCAAGACACCAAGTTGGACATTTTGGGGCGAAACTTCGAGGATCTTTCTTATAGCTACGGCTAGCACAATGGCTCCGGGAATATAACTGGGGTCGTAAAGAAGCGTGTATATAGCTTTCATTGGGATTCTGTAGAGAAAAGAAGGAGAAAGTAGAAAAGAAAGGTAGTGAAGAAGAGAAGGAGAATTGTTGTTATTTAATATTACGGGGAATGTGGGACGGTGGATGGGGTACATCGAGAATCTCGTATATATGGTCAGGTGATCACACAAAAAGATGCAAAAAATCAACAGTGTCAGTTTTATATGCAGAGATAATTGAAGCACTGTCACTAAGAAGAAATTGACGAAGAGCTATTGTTATTTGAGATGTAAATACATGTTGCAATGAATCAGTGATGTGGAGAAATCAATGTGTGACAATAGTTACTTTATGTGAATGTCGGAAGATTTATGTATTATCTGGCGATTATGGATTTTAGGTTAGTTTTGTGGTGGTTCCAGCCATGGGAAGGTAATTGATTGAATCGATGATCACCTGTCATTTCCTTATCATCGTCACCCCCCTGAACTAACTGAAAATAATTGACCTATTCCTTTACAAATTGCTGATGTTAAATTGTTGTTGATAAATAATATTGATGATGTCCATAGTTATAATTCGCAGCCAACAATCGGCATTTCTTTTGGATTCTTCTCATCTTCATCACAAGAACTTAATTTCTGTATTCATAGGCGTTGAATTTCCATCTAGAGGATTATCTGGTATTGAAATCAACTACGATCAGAATTTCGTTCCATTTCGTTCCCTGTTCACGAGTTTATTTAAGTATCGACCAGAACAAAACTTGCATAAAGGTACATAGTTTAAAGATGCTTTAATATATATATATAAGAACATATATAAGAAAAATTCGTATAATCTGGTTTGGTACATCTTTTACAAAAAATTTAGAATATTTTTGTATTCGATAGTCATAGGTTGCCTATAAAGTTTTTGTACCGGAAAGTGGCCCATTTCTAGAAAGCAAAATTCAAGACTTCCATTTTATTCAGAGTTTGGATTCAAGAACTGGGTATTCAGAAACAGCAGAGTTGTAATCTCACACCATGGTAGCCAAAAAAAAAACTAAATGCAGTTGCTAGAATTATGAACTATATATTACCATACTTAATCAATACACCTGGAGTAGCATAGCACTTTGTATTTAATACTAAGTTCTCCAATATTGTGAAAGTTTACGGATTCTTGAACAATTTTGCATCAATACAAACATTTTTGACCACCACTATAATGACCCAAAACCTCCGGATTGACTTATACCACCTTCAATCACATATCTCGTTTCAAAGTACAGTTGAAAATATGATAGTGGAATGTAATCACTTAACACTTCGGAAACCTTTTGTAACATTGATTGGTAAGCGATTATGTAATGGTCAGTAGCGGCTCATAATTTTTCCAGCCCACCCACTGTCGTTGTTGTTACCTACAATAAACTCATTACGAGGAAATTCCTTCTATTATACGGTAGACATTAATTAGATATACATATATACTCTAACATCCTAACGGGAGTAAGACCAGACGTTCTTCAACAAACCGTCTTGTTGGGCTAATCTGTTCAAGGAGTCATCGGCTTCACCTCTACCTCTGATGTATCCGGACAAAGCGTAAGTGGTGTTGTCACCGGCAATGGCTCTACCTTCGGAGTCGACGTTGGCGATGTTGACTTGGACAGAGGAGTGATCCTTGGCCTTGATGATTCTGTTGGTGGCAGAACACTTTCTTGGGACGTATAATTCGACCTAAAGCAATGTTAGTATGGGACAACTTCTGGGGATTGAAACAAAGAACTGAATTACGACGCCATGGTTCATTTACAACTGGTCAAACTTCTGAAAATTGTGCAGCTTGTGTTTGATGGATAATTCTATAGATGGACTAAATTTTTGTTGACAGTTACAAGGACAATAGAAAAGCTGCTGGGTAGGGAGATTCGTTCGTTTGGTCTTCTCAATAATTCATTTCCTGGTCATTCATGATGTTTGATATCTACTTACTAATTGACCTTTATCGTTTTCCATTTTGGCTATGTGATGATGTGTATGCTAAGCTAAACAAGTATATCTCAAATAGTTTTAACTATCGAAAATTTTCACGGGTCTGTCTGGAGTGCGAGTGGTGATCGGTTGGCGCACTGAGGGCACAAACCCTAATGATGGGAGATTTTTATATTTTGCACGTGATTGGGTGCAAAAAATGCTTAGCGCGTAGTCTCCTCCTCTACTAGCCTATGGTCTAGTTGTTTACTTGATATTATGGTATTAACTATGACTTATATTATTATACATTTGCTTTTAAGGATAAAACGGCTACACTTTCCACGTGGTGGGTCTGTGGGAAAAAATCGAACCCTTTGATGCTTTCAACGTAGTAATCCTTACCACTTTCGGTATTGTTAATGAACCAATCCACATCTCTAGCTTGGGAATGGACGTTACAACTTATGTAGACAACCTTGGCTGGGTGGTAGTCTGACAATTGGTTCAAGAACACTTGGTCACACCCTTTTCTTGGAGGATCAAGAATCACAGACGTTCTATCGGCTGGAGAATCAATACTGGCAAAAATCTGTTCAGCCTTACCTACAATAAAGCTAGCATTGTCGATCTTGTTGGTTTTGGCATTACGTTCGGCAAACTTGACAGAATCAGCAGATACTTCTACACCAATCACTTTGGAAACATCTTTGGAACAGGCAATAGAAAATAACCCGGACCCACAGTATGCATCTACCAAGTAATTCTTTTGCTCAGGGGTGGAGTTGGGGATTTGTAAATTGGATTTGACGTAGTCTGTAACGGCGGGTAAGATGGAATTGTTGTTTTGGAAGAACTCACCGGCTGAGAACTCGAACACATAACCGTTAATGTATTCGGTGACGATTTGTCTTGATTTAGTAACACATGTCTTTACCAATTTGGAAGTATTGTCACCTTCTATGGCTACTTCCAATGAGCTGATTTCTCCATTGCTGTCGGTAGAACCTGGATGCTTTTCGAATTCTTCGTCTTTACCAACCACATTGGTATCTTCTCTTAATAGGATGGTAGCACCTTTTCTATAGGTTTTAAAGTCCTTTTCAAATCTGGTTCTTTCATTCTTCATTCCAGTGTTGATGATCTGGGTACCAATGGCACATTCTTCAATGTCCAAAATAGATCCTCCAATGTCTTCACTTACATCTTTTCTCCATGTGGGTCTTCCCTTAGAACCAAATCCTAAATTGGGTCTGGACTCTGGGGTATATCCACCTCTACGGTATGGCAAGTTGAAATGTGGGGTTAACTTGGTTCTGTAAGAATATTGTAATGGAGATGGTTCTGTTTCCTTGACACTGGGTAATGTTGTTTGAGATGTCAAATTTGGAGCAAAGAACTTGTATGCATTTTCTATGGTTTGTTTCTTGAAAATCAACTGTTGCTCGTAGTCCACATTTTGATACTGACAGCCAGAACACTTTCCAAAATACTTACAGTTGATTAGCTTATCATTTCTATGCTCTGAGCCTTGGGTAACATCCAATAAGTCGGATTCAACATACAATGGATGCGATTTGAATACCTTGACAATTCCTATATCTCCAGGCAAACCAAACGGCACAATACAAATCTGTTTCTTGGCCTCGTCTTGAGGGTGTGGAATCATGGCTACACCATCTCCATTTGATAATAACTTGAGAATCCGTACATCGTGCACCACTCTGTGGGATTTTTCCTCAACAATTGGATCATTCAAGAGGGTGTTCATATCGTTGAAAATTTGGGCCTTGGTAAGTCCAAATTCCTCCAAAAGCTCTTTAATTTCAAACTGCAATATCCCCATAGGAGACGTTTCTTCAGCCGATTTAGCCTTGTACTTTCTCTTCAGTTGTTTCTGCTTAGGAGGTGTTGGTTTCTTCTGTTCAATGACGTCATTAGTTTCTATGCTGGTATTGGTATTTTGTTTCTTGGTCTCATTGGTTTCAGTTTCGGCCATCTGCCTTTTCTCAGGAACACATGTAGGCACCATTCTTATCGCTTCGATATGTTATTGGGATCAAACTTAATCTCATCACATCTCATATAATCGCAATTTTTGAGCAGACCTGTGATGTTGTATCACGTGACTTTACAAATTAATTTTGACCTGGATTTAATTGGTCGCAATTTTGCAACTTATCTATATCCATACAGATAGGCTACGTAAGACATATAAGTTGTGTATTAATAGCCAGGGTGAAAATCATAAAGAAACCACATTTTGGTTACTACATATATTTTCCTGTTCTTTAGAGGTTAAAATTACCGATCGCCAGCAATCAGCATTGATTACCAAGTCATCTATCGTATTTATTCGGTACATTTGAACATAGCCACAGTAATGGCTTCTTCTTGATTATACCATTGTTGTCGTAGCTACGGAAGTTCTCGAGATCTTGTATCACCTGCTCCTCTGTGAGGCCCTTTGTCTTTCCTATCTCAATGGCTTCATATATTTTCTTTCGACGTAGAAACGTTCTAGATTCTGTTTCGTTTCTCCATTTCGTGCCGAACTTGATTTCCAATATTCTCAAAGGAGGTTTATCGTTTAATCCATACTCGTACTCTTTCCAGATATCTGAGATAGTTTTGAGACTTCTCTCAAGTTTATACTGTGGCATGCCTGTCGGCATGGACTCTTCTTCTCTTGGTGAGCAGTTGGAGTTGATTATACTTGCTGAAGATTCAGAAGGTTGTGTTCTTGTACTGATGGATCTGTTTTTTGAACTGTCGGTGGTACTGCTTCTAGCGACGTCATCATTAAGATTATTTTCCGGTGGATTGGAAGTCCCAGTACTAGAATTGTTACCTTTAAGTTCCAGAATATTGTGTTCTAATTCCTCGGTAAAAAACTGTTGTCTAATTTGGGCTTGGTTTATTGTTACCTCATGTTCATTGGAACGATTTGTCACCGACATATACTGTGGATCATGACCTGTGTTGTTCGGAGGTACTATTGGGGTCGATATAAACTTTTCTGTCTTTATCAGTGGGCTACTATGTGGATCCACTTCGTTTGGAATTAGTGCATTTGGAAGAGGTAAAATATAGGAATTTGGGGTGGTTATTTGTTCTTGAGGTAGCATTTTTGGTTTGGAAGATTTTTGTTTCTTTCTAGGGTAGTTCTTGTTCAGGGGGTCATTGATAGATGCAACTGGTCCATGAGATATTGCCAAACTGTCTGCAATTGGCTGTAACGGGGAAGCTTGATGCATTGGAAATGCTGGGTTTCCAGGGACATTGTTTTTTGTTTGTGGATAAGAATTAATATCGAAATTGAATCTATTAGCAATAAATGGTGATATTGAGGGCGGACTGGGGGGAGGAGGTACTTTAGCGAATGGGGCACGGTTTAAGTCGTAGTCTTCTTCAGGGTAGCCATTAGGATTAGAAGGTGGACCTGACCTCGAGGGAAATGCAGGAGGTTGGGTGATATGACGTTGTGATTGTAGTTGCGGGGGCACAGGTGGTGGTGATTGTGGAAGATGTGTTTGTTGTTGTGACTGGGTTTGTGGTTGGGTCTGCTGTTTCGCCGGGTGTTGTTCTTGTTGATTTTGTACTTGTTGTTCTTGCTGGAATACCTGTAGTTGCTGTTGTTGCTGCTGTGCCTGCAGCAGAGCTAACTCTTCGATATCCTTGCCTAATCTCGAGAAGTTCCTGCTAACCATATCCAACATCTTATTTTGATTATTATACAACGAGGCAAATGAAGGATTTCCCGGCATGGCGGACGAGTTCTGAGTGAGCAAGATGATCTGCTGGTTGGCATTGTTCAAGTTCTGTTTCATGGCTTCCATGCATTCATGGAGGTAGCCCAATTTCATGGTCAAGTCGGAGATTTTTTCATTGGTGCTATTCTGATAGCTGATGAAATGATTGCTCAATTGGCCTACCTGGGCATACAAATCGTTAATGACGGTGGGGTGGGCGGCAGGATCATTTTTGGGAAGAACTAATGAACCTGGTTTCAGCGACGATGCCGAACCCGATAACGGGTTGGAGTTGGTGGTTCCCTTGGCGGCGACCGGCGTCTTCAACCGTGACTGGGGGATGGTGTCTTTAGAGGTGACCGCCGAGTTGGATTTGTTGTGGGGCTTGTCTTTAGAAGATATGGTCTTGTTGGTGGTGTGATAGTATATCGAATGGTTCGGTTGACCATTGTAAGTATCGTTCATATTAGTACAAGAAAAAAAATGACGCCCAGCAATCGTGATACTTTGATGGGGTCTATTGGTTGGTACATAATCTGATGGTGGAGGTCAGTGTTGTGAGACAGTGATGGTGAAGTGGGTGGCAGTAAAATTTGGATCAAGCCGTGCGACTGGCAGCAAGAAAGTTTAATTGTGGTAAGAAATGGGCACAAGGGACTAGGGCGGGAAAAATGGGGGTAAACAGATGGGAAAAGTTGGTCTACGGACTAAGTCTTGGATTCAGAAGATGGTGGTGTGATAAAAATAGAAAAATCCGACTTTGGGTGTTGTTTTGATGGCCATTGTTTTAGCTGTCAAGTACGGCTGACAGCTGAAATTTCCGAATGATACAAAATGTAAGTGTAAAATGGAAAACAAGGAAGTAGGAGGTTCAATACAGTATGGGCGACCGGGGAGGCGGGGCGGGGCTGAAGGGTTTGAACCTTCAAGCAACCTTCAAGGGACCTTCGTCTTGGCCTACTAGTTACAGTGCTTGTGACTATTATTTACGTGCCGCTTGCTTCTTGCGGGACTTCAAATGTCACTGATTTATTGAATACAGAAAAGGGGAAGTAAATAAGTAAATGGGTTAGGGAGAAGTGGTGGTACGGTTTGTGGTAGTGGATCTATAACTAGGAACATAATGGAGTTCATGGAGTCTATGGCATTCCTTTTCAGTCAATTGGTATCTAATTATATACCCTTGATAAGATATACGTCTAGGTGAAAGTTGTCCAGTGCTTTTCGAAGCGGAATGGTAAAGTAATGCTTTGCGTAGGGAGTACAGGTAAGACGATGAGTAGAAGGTCTTGGGTGAGAATTAGAAGGAGAGATCTCAGAAGCAACACAAAAAGTATCGACAAGCCAAAGCTAGCAACTCAACATAGAAATGGTAATCTCTTACGCTGCTTATCTTGTGCTGTTTATCTCCTATCATTTAAGTCGCTTGGCCGCTTTGTTGATTTTTTTTATTCTTGCTTCCAGCTATTAGTCTTCTATTTCCAACATCTTCTTCTTCTTCTTCTTCTTCCTCTTCCTCTTCCTCTTCTCCACCTTACCGCTGTATCTTCTTACCTTTACAAGCCCCTTCTCAACTACTTAAATGCATCAATTCACTTCCAATAGCAAATCCCCAGATCGCAGTCATTGATACCCCAGCATATACTATGATTCTACCTATGATTTCCACATCATATCTTGGTTTGAAAACACCCGCAATGCTACTTGGAGGTTTTGCAGGGGCACTGTTTTCGATACTAGGGAACTCTTCCACGTTTTTGGTATTGTTGTAGTCTAACATTTCATAGTAATCGATTTCGGTTTCTGGTCCCATGCTATCTTGTTCCGATACCCCCTGTAAGATTTTGTTAAAGTTACCGATGGAATCAGCATCTTGACTCAAATTACTAATGGTAGTACTTCTAATTTGACGAGTTGACTTAGTAGTGAATGCAGTAGCAATGAAGTTACGACGAGGTAAATATACCCCTATAACTTTATAAATGGGAGGTAAAATGGTGAAGACAATGGGTTTGGAAATGGCTTTCCAAATCACCACCAAAATGATCCCCATAATGACTCTGGCTAAAGTTTTCAAGTATCCCAGCTTGTGAAATTCATAATTGATCAATAAAGCATCCAAATATTCATTTTTGTACTTCAAATATTCGGTTTTAAAAGCCACCAAATGGGATAAGTCAAAACCTATAAGGACACCAATAAACGCAACAGAATCATCAAAGCAGGGGCAATCGTCGACCGGTTCGGCATGAAAATGGATCAACCCCAAATGGCCCACAAGAATAAGGACAACAGTGGTCCAAGGGTATGAATTGTCAAAGAGAAACAAATCCCATTGGTCGCCGAAATAGTGTCTGAATAAGAAGCAAGATAAGCCGATCAAAGACCCCACAAAAAGATCCAAGAAGCCGTGCATTCCACAGTAGATCCGACCGAAGATCAACGATACATAGTACACTAGTAAGCCCGCCATGATACTGTAATAATTGAGGGTGCTGATCGAATCGCTATATCTGTTCACTGAACTCACGAGCATCAACGTCACGGCCGTAGCATTGGCACCATGACTAGAGGGGAAACCGTATTCCATGGCGGTATAACCGGACATGGTGATACGATGGACGGGGGGAGATCTTGGCCGCGGTAAACAGAAGTAGTCCTTCAAGTAGCCCGAGAAGTAGATCCCAAAGCCAATCACCGCCACCAAGTCACGGGCCAACTTGCTGGCGCCGAACCAGAGGGGCACCGGGAGGATTAAGACGTAGAAGGTGTGGGAGGCCAAGTTTGCGGTCCATGCAAAGTAGTAGTCTAGTGTGGGCGTACGGACGTATTTCTGGATAGACTTGATGACGTCAGTCTCCTTTCTGACCCACGGAAGCAACAACGAGCGCAATTTGTACCGGAAAGGAGATAATCGTACCTTGTAGTGGTCATTGGACTTGTTGCCGGCATCACCCAAGTGGTTGGGAGAAAGAAGGGTTTCGATATCGTGATCGTTGATACCGGGCGAAATCGGCTTGGTGAGGTCTTTTTCAAGCTCGGAAACTGACCGGACGGTGCCGGTTCGTGAGACCCCTGTGGTCGAGACAGACGAATCTTTCATGTAGGGTTGGGGGGAAGGAGTTATGGCAACAATCAATGAAAGGATCAACAACTTGGGGGAGAGGTTTGAGATTGGTTTACTAACATGAATTGGTGCAGACGCGATCTCGCGAAGAAACAGACAAATAGAACAAGATTGACAAGGATAACGACGGGAAAAGAACGGGGTTAGATTGTGGGGTCGATGGAGGGGCGAGTTCTACGATGGTACATCCAAGGGGTATGTGGTACGGTTGTGGTGTAGAGTAGTCTATGAAATGCAATATAAAAGGAATACCGAAACTATGGTAGAGCTTGCATACAGCCTTGGAACATTATTGAAGTTCGTGGTGCAGAAGTTGTGTTTGGCCTGAGGCACGTCTGCTGTGAGCATGACTGCTGTGCGCTGAACACGTCTATCAGCACGTCACCGAGCCCGTCTGCCTATCAGCGTTTCTCGAAGATCTGCAGGCATGTTACTTTGCTTGGCCGCTTCTGTGTGAGCTCATTAAATTTGTCTTCTCTGCTTCTCTGCTTCTCTGCTTCTCTGCTTCTCTGCTTCTCTGCTTCTCTGCTTCTCTGCTTCTCTGCTTCTCTGCTTCTCTGCTTCTCTCCTTCTCTCTTTCTCTGCTTCTCTCCCTCTCTCCCTCTCTCCCTTACAATATAATACACCGCCTCTTCTTTTTCTTTTCTCTTGTAAATGCAAACTCGTCTTCATTATACTTCAGATCGTTGCGGAAATTCCCATATGGATTTGCCGTGTACGAGTCTTCCACTAATGGAGCTTCCAATAACGCCTTTGAATCGTAAGATCCTTGGTTCAAATGCCCGCGCCTGTTAGAGGTCGCAGAAACATTTCTTGAATGGTTCCCACTTCCAAACGAATTGCCGCTTCCCAACACCTTAGACAATCGCTTTCTGGCCGAAGAAGTCTTTTCTTCTTGCTCCTGCATTTCAACATGCTTCTGGTAGTGGTTGAGTGCAAAGTTGAACACAGTCTTAATATTGAACATCGTCTTGGCCGAACACTGGATGTATCCTACTGCGTTGATTTCCGTGGCCAATTGGATAGGCAAGTCGGGTTCTATATCGCTCTGCAAGTCTGCCTTGGTACCAACCAAAACAATGGGGATTCCGGGACAAAAGTGGCTCACTTCGGGGAACCATGAATCTTTGATGTTCTGAAGCGACACCAAATTGTCCAATGCAAAGCATACAAGGAGAATGTCGACGTCTGGATAGGAAAGAGGTCTTAAACGGTCATATTCCTCCTGGCCCGCGGTATCCCAAAGGGCCAATTCTATCGATTTATTATTAGGAGCCAATACGTTGGTGACGTAGTTTTCAAAGATCGTAGGCACGTACATCTCGGGAAACTTGTTCTGGGCATAGCTGACCAACAAGCAGGTTTTCCCACATCCCCCGTCGCCGACGACGACGATTTTGACGTTGTAGTTGGAGTGCTTTTTGAAGGAGTCCTGGATGGGGTAGTTGGGTATTACCGGATCGTCATTGATGATGATTTTGGGCGAATTGTAACGCTGAAACATCTCACGGCGCTGTTGCTCGATGGCTGTCTGGCGTTTTGCATTTTCGTAGGGATTGAACGATTCCTGGGGCAGGTTATAAGGGCTACTTCTGGACATGGTGGTGGTGGTTGGTGGTGTTTACAGTTTGTTTACGCGGATCTTTTTTTATCGTTTGGGCGCACACGACAGTGGTGATAATCCAAAGGTAAATAAAGGGGGGGCGTAAGGTACAAGCTTAGAGATTGGGGAACTGGGGAACTGGGGAATGCGGAGGACAAGAGAGAAAAGGCAATGATTTAGGGATAGGTAGAGAGATATAATGCATTGTGTGCTGGAGAGCTGCAATGATGGTGTTGGTTTGCTGAGATGGCCGGGCTTCGTTGTTGGAGGCTGTAGTGGCATTTTAATCCGGGATCTCATTTCGGCATCATTGAATCGTTGATGAAACTAGGTTGGGGGCTCAAGTGTGTGTGTGTGTGTGTGTGTGTGTGTGTGTGTGTGTGTGTGAAAGAACACATTCAGATCAAGGATGTGGCTGGAGAGAAAAGCATATGTGAAGAACTGGTTGTTGCACTTGCTGGGCAAATGGGAGGCGGGAGGCTCAGGCTGTGCTAAATAAAATTGCTGCGAGAGGCAGCAGAGGTGGTCGGTGATTATCATGGGTTGAAGGATGGTAGCCGCCATGTGGTTGTGGTTAGGGCCTTATCTGATGGTGCTTAGTAGTGTACAAACACTGTTTGCAATCTCTTAGCAATCCTAGCAGTCAAAGCAATCCTAGCAATCCGAGCAATCCAATCCAATCAATCCTCTTAGCAATCTCTTGGCAATCTCTAGCACTACAATCTCTAGAAGCGGCCAGACTAGCTCTGTTGTCCTAGCTCTGGTTGTCCTAACTCTGTCGTCCTAACTCTGTTGTCCTAACCCTGTTGTCCTAGCTCTGTTGTCCTAGCTCTGGTTGTCCTAGCTCTGGTTGTCCTAGCTCTGGTTGCCCGAGCTCTGGCTATATCGACAGCATTTTTGTACCACCTTCTTCCCTCTCCTATTGGTCGATTCCAATCGCTGATCCACAACCAAAAATTGGCGGTGTTCTCGAGTGTTACTGGCTGCACCAAAATTGTCGCGAGAGTCCAGGCGAAGGTTGCAACGAAGGTTCCAGCGAACGCACAAGTGCTCCCAACATCCAGCCCTCATTAGATACCCACAGCAAAGAACCCTAGCGCTAGCAAGGAACAGGGCACCAAAGACTACAACAGCAACGCACAAGCCCGAATCCAAGCTACTGCTAGACCACAACAGCAACGTACGGAACTCCAACACACCCTGCCAAATCCGTTGACCCAGAACAGCAGTAACACCAAATGGGGCTAAGCATAGCAAATCATCACATGAACTCGGAGCCAGTCCGGCCGCTGGTCCTGGTGCTTTTTTCCGCTGCGTGACTAATCGGGGAATCAAAACGGCGGCTCCAAGGTGCGTCTGGGGTCGTTTGCGGTGACTTTTTTGGGGTCGCACCCTGGCTTTGTTGTCACTCTTTTTGGTGTCATATTTTGTGCCCTAGTGTCTTTTTTTTTTGCGCCTTTTTGTGTGTCGTATTTCATGTCGATTTCTGCTGTAGTTCTGGCACGTTCTCGCACCTGCCCCTCCATTTAGCCCCTCGCCCTCCTCCCTATGTCCGATGCCGAAAATTAGTCCACAGACACTGAGGCGGGCTCGAGGGGAACGTGAAATTTTTTAAGCCATATATAAAAACAACTCTGCGCGTAAAACGGTCTGCTACACAGTGACGCCAAGATAGCCTTCTCCATTTACCAATGTCTCTAAGCCAGAACATGTACCAGCTCACAGCCATTGCGGCCGCCTTGTCGAAGGTGGTGGCGACGGGTGCCTCTGTTGCCCACAAAGAGCTCTCCACCGCCTATGAATACTCGTTGATATCTCAGCCGTTGCGTCAGTGCGATGGTCTGGGTGCCATGTGGTCCGAATTGAGGACCCGGGCAGAGTCCGCCAGAAACGGTGCCGACGGCCTCAAGAAAAGATCCAAGAAACCAAAGTCCTCCACCACAAGGACCGCCACCAGACCGTTTTCCACCTCGACCGCCACCAACCCTGCTCGTGCCAATGCCCATTTGGTGAGATCGTACTCCACAACTCAAAATGACCACCACTCCCATCACCCCCACCACAACTCCCACCATCACGTCAACACCGCTAACCATATCGTTTCCCATCATCATACACCAAGACCGTATTCCACCAACTCGTTCTCGCATCCTTCCGAATATGGCATGCAACCCCATTCCGACCCCCGCACCGCCAATTCCGACTACAAATCGGTCATCGGAAACTCCGAATCTCCCCAGGGCTTCCAGATGGCCAGCTCGGAGGTGCCTGCCACTAGATTGGCCAGAATCTTCCACTACGGCTCGCTTGCCGCCGGCATGGGTCTCGGTGCCGCCAAGCAAGGTATCAAGCACTACGCCTCGGGAAACACCACCCAGCTCTCGATGAAATCGCTCATCTTGTCGCCTGCCAACATCGAAAGAATGGCCAAGAAGTTCTCCAAAATGAGAGGTGCTGCTCTCAAGATCGGCCAGATGATGTCGTTCCAAGACTCCACCATTTTGCCTGCTGAAATCCAACAGATTTTGATGCGGGTCCAGAACTCGGCCCACTACATGCCTCCTGGCCAGTTGGAAAGAGTCATGGTCAGAGATTTGGGAATGGACTGGCGTGAACGCTTGTTCACCTCGTTCGACGATGTTCCTATTGCTGCCGCCTCCATTGGCCAAGTCCACACCGCTGTCACCGATGATTTGACTCCCGTGGTTGTCAAGGTGCAATATCCAGGTGTGGTTGATTCCATCGATTCCGATTTGAACAACTTGTTGATGTTATTGACTGCTTCGGCCATGTTGCCAGCAGGACTCTTTTTGGACAAGACCATTGCCAATGCCAGAACTGAATTGAAGTGGGAATGTGACTATATCCGTGAAGCACAAAACTTGATCCGTTTCCGTGACTTTGTCGGTGATGATCCAGCTTTCACGGTTCCTCGTGTTTTCCATAACTTGTGTGGAGAACATGTATTGACCATGGAAAGAATGAGAGGGGTCGAAATCGTCAAGGGTAACTGGGACCAAGAAACCAAAGATTGGATTGCCACTAATATTATGAGATTATGTCTTATGGAAATCAAACAATTCAAATTCATGCAAACCGACCCTAACTGGGCCAACTTCCTTTATAACGAACACACTCACAAGATCGAATTACTCGATTTCGGTGCAGCCCGTGATTTTAACGAAGAGTTTATCACTGACTATGTGCAAGTGTTGAGATCTGCCGTTAAGAAGGATAGGGCTCAAGTCGAACTTTATTCCAAGAAATTGGGATACTTGACCGGGTTGGAATCTCCGCAGATGACCCAAGCACACATTGATTCGGTGATGGTTCTTGGAGAAGCATTTTCTCCTGTCGATAACAAGGGTGAAGCGTTTGACTTCAAGAACCAAACCATCACTGATCGTGTTAGAGGAAACGTTGGAGTGATGTTGAGCGAAAGATTAACCCCACCACCTGAAGAAACCTACTCCTTGCACAGAAAGTTGAGTGGAGTGTTTTTGTTGTGTGCCAAGTTGGGAGCCACTGTTCCATGTGAAGACTTATTCAGAGAGATTATGGGATATGAAGACGAAAAGAAGAATTAGGAAAACAGAAAGAAAAACTAAACGAAAACTTTAATAAGAATGCAGTACGCATTGAGATGATATACTATAGAGGAGGATAGAGAGAGACGCCAAAATTCTCAAGAGAAGAGAGGAGATTAGACACAATCCTCTTGAGAAATGCTATAGACTCCGGAGAAGTTGGAGGAAGACCGTGTTCTTGACCCCCGCCAGCTTCCCATTACGAATGATGAATGTTATATAACGATAGCTTCCGCCTATCACCAACTAATTGTTAATGATTATGTTTGATTGATTTATAGAGGTATAAATAATGACCAACTTGACGAGTGTAGAATGTAGACGAGTGACGCAGAATAATGAACAGGGGGCGAGTGTTCATAACGAAGTGATAAGAGAAGACAGGAGAGAAGAAAGGGACAATGAAGAATCAAGCGCGAGAAGAGAACGAAGAGAAAAAGATATCAAGAAGATTATCCGAACAGACGAGGAGGAGAATCAAAAAAAAGTATCGGACAAAAGAATAGGTCAAAAGAATAGGTCCAAATAAGAGGTCTAACGAATAGGACAACCATTGCATCAAAACCGAAACCTTGTGCCAATCCATCGAGACTGTTTACTATTCAGACCAGGGTATCAACAATTGTATCGACAGAATACCTTAGTCCAAAGTATCATCATCCCATTGTATCAGCATTGCATTCAGTGGCCATTATTGACTTGTGTCTTCGGTATAAACATCTCAATATCAACACTGGTATAGCAATTATCTACCACTGGTGTTCCCATCATCTACCACTGGTGTTCCCATCATCTACCACTGGTGTTCCCATCATCTACCACTGGTGTTCCCATCATCTACCACTGGTGTTCCCATCATCTACCACTGGTGTCCCCATCATCTACCACTGGTGTTCCCAATCTCTTCCGGAGTGAGTCTCTAGTTCAACAAAGAGATTCTTTTCTGCTCCTCCCCATTTTTGACATTCCCAGATCTTGCTAGATCTTGTTGGATCTTGATTGTTATCGCTTCGTTCTTGACCTAATGGACGAACGTCCTAATCGTAGGATCACCCGCCTGAGTTCGGTCATTCTTGCCACCACTGGTGAACGTGTACATCGTTCCTTGTCCTTTTCAGGGGCCCCTAGCGAGACCGATCCGTTGCTATATCCGGTCAGGTCATTAAGTCGAAGTAGCACTGCAAATCTTATCATCAAAACTGCCCATGGGTTTCGTCATCGTGTTCTACACCCGCTCCGGGACTATACCTCCAACCCAACCTTCCAGAGCGTGTTGAAATGCTCCATCGCCTACGTGTTGGCGTCGTTGGGTGTCTATTGGACTGCCTTCGATGACTACTTGGGTACCACCGACTCCAAACATATCGTCGCCACCGTAGCGGTTTACTTCCACCCGGCACGTTCAAAGGGCTCCATGCACCAGACGCTAATCTTTGTGGTAATCTCCTTGTTGTTTAGTTTTACCGTATCAATGGTGTGCCGGACCCTTTCCACAGTCATGTTCAATATAGGCGAGGACGAGATCTCCCATTTCATCGACTTGTTGGTCAGCTCGGTCTCCTTGGGTGTCATCGCGTTCATGAAGCAGAAACACGCAAAGGCCAATACCGCATGTTCGTTGGCCTCCATTGCTATCGTTTCTTGTATCATCAAAGAGGGCAGCATGCATGCATCGGTAATACCCTTGGAGCGGATCGAGGCGACCTTTGAGGTTGTGCTAGTTGGATGTTTGATTTCGGTGTTGGTGTGCTACTTGGTATATCCTGAAAGTGCCGTGGATCTGTTACGGCTGACGTTGAACGATTCCTACAATATCATGTCGTCGGTGTTATCTTTGGTCACACATCGGTTCCTAGATGGCAATACCATTTCGGGTGAAGATATCAAAGAATTCGACTCCTTGAAAGCTAACATCGTCCGACTCCAAATCAACAACGAAGAAGCAATGTACGAACTCAGAGCAAAGGGTAGAGAAAAGGAATGGTTGGTATTTGACGAATTAGTCCAATCAACTATCTCCTTGGCAAGACACCTACAAGCATTAAGAAGCTCCACAGAAATGCAATGGAACTTACTACATGGTGACACTCCTTCCAGCGATTCGGATTCACACTCAGCTCAAAGCTTGGATAGTTACACTTCCGATATCTTACGATTGTTGGAAGATGGGGGTGTTGGAAGTGCCCCTGCTGATGATGCCATAAAAGCCAATAAGAATACGTCATCTCCTATTGATGTACAAACACCACTATCCGCCTCTACCGATGACCATAACCCATCCCATTTATTTGACGTTTTCGTCTACCACTTGGCACCCTCCATGAAGTCTCTCGTTTTCACAATCAAAGGAATCTTGCTGGAAGTGCCGTTTGAAAAGGTCTGTGAAGATAGACCCAATCGGTTTGCCAACACTACTAACTTACAAAGCTCTTTAAGCGATGCTATTGCCTTGTATGAAGCTAAACAACAAGGCTCGTTGAAGAAGTTGTATGAACGTGAAGTGTTTAACAACGTCAGTGATTTCATGTTTAAAGTAGATCAAGAAGAAGTCACTGCTTGTTGTGGTAATTTTTCAGCATTATTAGGATTATATGCTTCAGAATTGATGGAGTTTCTCAAATTATCTGAGACATACGAACCTGCAAGAGCAGGACCAAGATCTTGGTCTTGGTTGAAGTTTTGGAGTAAACAAACAAATTCCAATGATAACACACATGCCTTCTCTGAAGAGCAACGCCAACATAGTTCTTTAAATGCTGCTTTAATTGACCTACAAACTCAATATGGAAAAAAAGAGAAAAAGAACGAAAACCAGACTAGTTTTTCATATCGTTTGTGGATGACATTAAAGATATTTCGTCGTACCGATGTTCAGTTTGGGATTCGTGTTGGCTTGGGAGCATTTGTGCTTTCATCATTGGCCTTCTTGCCATGGACCAAAATGGAATTTATTAGTTGGAGAATTGAATGGGCTTTAACAGTTTATTGTATCATGATGAATAAATCTTTGGGTGGTACCACCATGACTGTGAAATGGAGATTTATTGGGACCTTTCTAGGCGCGATGACTGCATATCTAGTATGGATTCTTACCGATGGTAATGTGTATGCATTATGTACCACTGGGTTTTTGATATCAATCCCTTCATTCTACATTATTCTCTTCTGGAAGAAGAATAATCCCTTTGGCCGGTTTATCTTGTTGACTTATAATTTGACGGCTTTATATTCGTATTCAATGACTCAGAAAGATTCCGAAGATGGTGGTGAAGGTGGAGATTCGCCTTTAGTGGAAGAAATCGCCTTCCATCGGTTTATTGCTGTCTCTATTGGGATCATTTGGGCTCTAGTGATGGCTTCTTGTTTCCTTCCTAACAGTGCACGTGCACGTTTGAAAAATGGACTTACTATACTTTGGTTACGTCTAGGTGTTAGCTGGGGCAGTGGACCATTTGACTATGACCCCAAGAATCTCTGCCTTGTTGGTTTGAGGGATGAAAAGGGAATGGACGATCTATTGGCAGAATGTGAAGTATTACTCAAACAAGCGCCATTGGAATTCAGATTAAAGGGTAGTTTTCCCGAAAATACCTACAAAAAGCTTTTGCAGAGTACTTCCAAAGTAATTGACTCGTTCCAGAATATAAACTTGATGATCAAAATGGATCCCAAAATAAGTCGAACAGAAGAGTATGTTCTTAACTATATCGAGTCTGAACGGCACGAATTGGAACATCGGATCTTTTTGATCTTCTACATGATCGCTTCGGCCATGAGGCTCGGGTTTCCTCTTCCAAGTAAACCTGCATCCACCGAGCATGCAAAGGATCGGATGTTGTACAAGTTGAATGAAGTACGATACAATTTGGAGGACCAGATGAAGTTGACCAATGAGGATTTTATCTTGCTTTATTCTTACATTTTGGTGACATCAACCATCTCCGAAGAATTGGACACCATTCTCGCTCTGATTAAGGATCTTTTGGGCGACATATCTGAAGATATCTTCCACTTAGTATAATGTATATAGTGTGTACATAGACCATAATTTGCAATCGTAGTGTATGCAGGATGTTGCGTTTGGGAGTGTATGTAGTGTGGTCACGTGACCCCATCTGTCTCAAAAATGATCATCGAAATCAACAGAAAATTCAAAGGCAAATTATACGTCACATATTATCATCCATTCCAACACGATGTCTGTACAGTTTACCCCCGAAGATTCCATAGGCTTGGAGTTAAAATCCAATTTGATACAGGAGCTCAAGAATCGGTTCAACTGTGGCGAAGATGCCACCGATATCGCCGAGTTCATTGTCATCTTGATTGTCAGTAACAAGACGGCTGGCGAGATTGTTGGCGAGGTGAAGGAGATTGCTGAGATCCCGATAGATGAGGGGTTCATTGAAGCTGTGTTTAGGGAAATAGAACGGATTCAAGGAAAGGGAGGAAGTGAAGAACAAAATCAGGTACAACAACAGCAACAACAGCAGCAGCAGCAGCAGCAGCAACAGCAACAGCAACAGCAACAGGCTGAATTCCAATCTTCCCAGCAGACTCAGTTTGCCCAGCCGGCAGTTTCTGCATTCCCACAATCTTCAGTCCACCAACCGTCACCATTTCACCAACCATCACCATTTCCCCAACCATCACCATTTCAAGTGCAGGCACAACCACCGGTTCCCGTATCGGAACAAGCAGCTCCCGTACATGCGTCGGTATCGATTGAGCCGCCAATGAATATTCCCACCGGTCCAAAACTGCTTCAAAATAAGTCGAGAAATTTCGATTCCAAGCTCAACAACAAGTTTGCTCGTGGAGGTGTCACCAAAGGAGGTCCCAAGAAGGGCTTTAACATGCCTACTCCAGACATGGTTGCCAAAGTGTTGGGGATGGCCAATCCTAGTAATACCAACGTCACGTCGTTTGTGCAAAAACCTTCGAAAGGAAGATGTAATGACTTTCCTTATTGTAGTAATAAGGAGTGTGATTTTGCCCATCCCACCAAGAACTGTTTTGCCTATCCTAATTGTTCCAATCCTCCAGGAACGTGTAATTTCTTGCATCCAGACCAGGACCAGGAATTGATCGGCAAATTGGAGAAGTCGAAGCAAGAGTTCAGAGAAAAGAAAAAGAATGAATTAATTATGTCTCAAGCTACTTGTAAGTTTGGCTTATCGTGTGCTAAAGATACATGTCCATTTGCACATCCTACGCCAGCCAATGCTCAGGCCAAGATCGAGACCTTGGACTGGTGTCCTTCGGGAAAAACCTGTGGGGATTCGAATTGTATAAAGGCACATCCTCCACCCCCATCGGCCAAGCCGGTGGTTCCTGCTGCCAATGCCAACGAGATAGCCTTTGAACAGTGTAAATTCGGGTCACAATGTTCCAACTACAAGTGTCCAAGAAGACATGCCACGTCGTTGGTTCCATGTCGTGCCGGAGCCCTGTGCAGAAGATTGGATTGTACGTTTGCCCATCCTATTAATGAAGAGTGTCGTTTTGGAACCAAATGTACCAATAAGAACTGTTTGTATCAACATGCAAATGGCAGAGAGATCCAGTCTAATACGTGGTCCAAGGATTCCGAAACCGGTACGCTTAATGGAGCTTCCAACCGTGCTTTTGCGGTACCAGATGATCAAGTAATGGAACAAGCTGTTCAGGATTAAACGGAGAAGGAGAACAAAAGAGAAGATAACAAAAGAAGAAGAAGTAAGAGAGAGAAAGAATTACATGCAAGCCAATGTACTTGTTTCTTTATGGGGGCCAAGTTTAAGAGGGAGTTGTTAGAGTTTATATTGTATAGTAGGTAATCAATATTGGGTACATGAGTACCATGATTTACAGGTGAAGCATGTAGATAAGACGGGAAACACCGTTTGGAAATATTAAAGGGTTCATGGTGATATGGATCACGTTTCTATAAAAGATGGTCCTCGTATATGGTGTGGGTATAGTTATGATTTTATGTAGAAAATGTGAAAAAAGTGGAAAAATCGAGAAGTGAGAATTGCAACTCAAATAATTTGACACATGGGCAACATAGAAGAGATCAGGAAGGCGGGGAGGAGAGAGAAGAATGCGGGCTTACAATGGGAATCCAATTGGGATCGAATTGGGATCGAATGGGGATCCGAGAGCGACATGGGTGGAGATTGCTAAGAGTTTATTTAGAGCATATCGATGGTACCCCGGTTTCAAAAACCTTCTACTGTTCCAATAGGCTACATCTTCTGTTGTTTTCCACTTGAGAACTCAGACGAGAACTCCGGTATATTACAAGATATTAACTATTAATTTAGTATCTCTTCTTACCAGCAGCAGCGGCTTCTTCAGCGTAGACATCCAATGGGGATTGGACTAAAGTGTTTTCAGCCCACAAGTTTGGAGTCAAGAAACCGTAAGTGTTACCAATAGCAACGAAAGCAGCCTTTAAGGTGTTTTCGGTGGTTCTGGTAGAACCGGAAGAGGTGGTGTAAACATCTTCAACACCAGCTAATTGCATCAACTTCTTGACGGCTGGGGAGGCGACAATACCCTTACCTCTTGGGGCTGGGATCAATCTGACGGCAACGGAACCACACTTACCAGTGACCTTGGTTGGCAAGGAGTGAGGAGCACCCAAGTTGGTACCCCAGTAACCTCTTCTGATAGGAATGATGGATAACTTGGCAATGATGATGGCAGCCTTGATAGCAGAAGCAACTTCCTTGGCGGTCTTGATACCTAAACCAACGTGACCGTTGGAGTCACCAATAACAACAACAGCCTTCATTCTGGTTCTTTGACCGGCTCTGGTTTGCTTTTGGACAGATCTGATCTTCATGACTTCGTCGGTCAATTCTGGCAATAACAAGTCAATGACTTGGTATTCCTTGACTGGCAAAGAGTGCAAGTAGATTTCTTCCATGGAAGTGATCTTACCGGCCTTCACCAATCTACCTAACTTGGTGACTGGAGTCCATCCTTTTTCTTCTTCTCTTCTTCCTCCTCTTCTTGGAGCACCTCTCTTCTTACCGAAGTTTCTCTTGTCACCGGCTGGGGCGGCGGCGGCGGCTGGGGCAGCGGCTGGGGCAGACATTCTTACTGTGTGTTTGTTAAAGTCGGAATATTACGTGGAAAGCCGGGGTGTGGATTTCGATCGACAATAAGTATGAAGAGGAAGTGGAAAATTTGGTGATAAAAAAATTTGTTTTGAGGTGGAGGGAGTGACAGTGCGATGGTGGGTCCTCGAGGGCTGGTGCCCTAAGAAACGGGGGAAAACACATGGTCGAGCGCACATGATGTGGGATCACAGACCACCAGCCACGTGACATTGCCGTCACGCGACCGGCCACAGTCGACGTCGCGTCGGTGGCATGTGAACTTGGTACGCGTGGGTATGTGAAGAGGAACGGTGGGCAATGGGGACAGATCTGATGGGTGTATCCCTGTGAGTAGCTAGTACCAGCAGCCAGGGGACGACGAACTCAAAGACATAACATCGGTAATTAATTGGCTCTGCCAGGATTCGAACTGGTAGCAAAGACCCCAGCCGCAACGTCGACTGTGTGCACTCCCTCCTTCCTATATACACGCAGCAAGCAACCGATTGTGTGACTTATCAATCCCCCTTAAGCCGTATAAAAGCGCCATTATCCCCCCAAATATCAACACTAGTTAACCAACATACATACTTCTACAATATGTCATACGCCGATGCTGCCGCCTCCTCCGGGCCTATTGGAGCTGAGAAATTGCCCAAGCCTGCCACCGTAAAAAAGACGTCCGAGCCTAGTGGCAACTTAGAAACTGTTGCGGCCGACAAGTTCGACAAGCTCAAGAAGGACACCAAGAAGGTGGTTGACGAGCATTACGACAAAGAACAGGCAGACAAGCTCAAGAAGGAGATCGAAGAATTGGAAGACAGAGGAAAGACGATTTTGCACCAGGTTGTGGAGTCAATCCTGGCCGGTGTCAACCAGGCCAGCGAGTGGGTCAAGGGATTTGGGGTCCAGGCCCAGGGCGTGGGTGCCTGTGCTGTGAACACCGCTAGCACTGAGTTCCAGAACCCTGCTGTGATTGCACAAGCTTTGGTTGGGGTCAGTGGGGCCGTGGCCGGATACTTGGCATGGGTGGAACGCAAGAGAATCAACACCGACAGCAATGTGGTGTTGGGAGTCCATGCTGCGATCATCACCGGTGTGGTATTGGTGGACGGATATTTATTCGGTAAGTACTACCCTATTTATAAGAAGAAGAATTAGGAATGAAGAAGACGAAGACGAAGAAGAACAACAAGGAGAAGAAGATTAGTGAAATACATTGAGAATAACAGTACAATAGTCTGACAACGTGATCGTGTAGTATGTAGGCAGAAGGGGCGGGTGTGATGTAGGAAGCAGTTGGGTAGGTAAATAAGATGGATGTTTCTGGTGGGGGGATTGTCACATATTGTTAATTATTGCGGAGGGAGAATTGAGGTCAAGTGGTGAGAGAGAGAACAAGGGAGTTTCGGTGCAATTTTGACGCATTTTGGGTGGAGGGAGTTAATGAGATAACGATGGGGGTCTTACGGTGGGGTAATGAATAAGATTGAAAAGGCATTGTGGAGACCCTGTCAGTTCCTGGAAGAGGGAGCGAAAGAGAGCAGTCGAACAGTAAAAACCAACGTAATCAAGGATTAGCGAAACACCAACAAGGACGAGGTCGAGATCGAGAACTTTTGACACTGAAGACAAACATGTCTGTTGGACGTATGGAAGGACGGCCAGCCACTGTCAGCCAGATGTCAAAAGTGATGGGGATTTCCGAGGGTAAAGCCACTAGCATTCCGAGGGGACCACAAATGCCGAGGGCCAGCGAAGGACCACAATTACTGCCGTGGACGAAATCGAAAGCAGACAAGCATGGTCATACTGGGGGACAGATTCTGCTCTGTATTTTAATTCCGAATAGTACATACGAGGGGATTGACTTACGTTTAGATTCTTTCCTGGAGTTAAGGTTGACAAAATAAATATCAAGATATTTCAACAAAAAAATACACAGGGAAACTCGGAAAATAATGAACCCTGATAGATGAAGATCGATCGATTAATTGGCAGTCCAAATGAGGAAAACAAGAAGCACATATTATATTGCTAAAGGGGATAACCCCGTAAACATCACCTAGATAGGAATCGAAAGTCCCAATCTATATACTACCGGTTCATTTATACCGTAAGTCATTGTCAATAAGGTTTCCACTAATGCTTTACAGATACGACAGATATGACAGATATGACAGATACATACCGGCCGCCCAAGATCATGCAATACGACGATTGGCTTGCTCTACGGTTCCACTAGCCACATGATATATTGAATTCCCCAATAGGAGTATATCGGCATGGTTCGGAATTACCTCTAAAGTCCATTTGTATAATTATTGCCAGTAACCCCCCCACGACATTCCGTCCCACCAATTGACCAATGGCAAAATTGTCTGCCAACAATGCCTTCGGCTGGAAAATACATGTCCCCTCCACAAGGGGAGCTTTTCTTAATGACCATACTGAGACCCCTGTCACATTCCTCAGCCGTACATGTTGACAAGACGTCATCGAATTATAATTAGAACTCGTCTAGCTGAGATCGGAGTTGTGGTCATCGCTGTCATCCTCACACTGCCATTTTCTGGCTAAGAGGGGGGGGGGCACGGGGATCACGGGGATCACGGGGATTACGTGATAGTTCGATGCAGTAACTAGCGAAATTAATTGCGGGCACATTCCCGCACAATGCATCCGGAGGAAATGGAGTCACATGTTGACGTGACGAGAGGCTCAGTGGCTTTGTGTGTCGGGAGCCTTTGCGTCTTAAAACCTTATTCATCCGCTTTGTGCGCCTCCTGCAAAATTCGGACCATGAATTGTACGCAGATGCATAGACGTATTGCATGCATTGTGTCCGAAAAGTTAAAATAACCAGTAGTAAATTGGGCATTGTTAATTACGCCAGAGAAGAATCATGGCAATAATAAAAATCAAAAAAGATCCTAGCACGCAACCTAAACTATGACCTAATCTTACTAGTCGGAAAAATCACACAGATTGTACTTGTCTAATTCACGTATTATACGTACCGTACATATACTATGCATCGCCTAGTCATCTCACTGTACATCTACACAGCCCTGAGCTCATCTCTAAACCCTTATCACCTGCCATCAGTATGATGCAACAGATATGTGCCGTAAAACTTTCACGTAAACTAGGCCGAGGTCTATGTGAAAAAATGCCCTAGTATATTCGTATTCAGCCTTCTTTTCGCTCACCTATCAACTTCAAGGTACTCTGTTCATAGAACATGCTGGGTCGTATCTGCAAACTAACTTGCAAAACACAGGTGGATGTTTTCACTCGGAATTACGGAAGCTACGAAAAGTATAGCAATCTTAAAGGTACCTGTTCCCTGCCTTTTGTGTGATGAAAAACGTTGGTTAAGATTTCGGTAGTTCTTTCGTGATTATTACCACCGGTTATTCTGCGTTTCTGCTAACGCACTTCCATGTGATTTACCGAGGATGTTGGAGAAACCGGTTAATTGTTCTGTTCCCCCCCCCAAAACAAGCAACACAAGTCCTGCAACGGAGCCCATCGAATTCATGATTGTCTAGTTGTAATTGCGTTCTTCTCTGGCATGGTTTGTTGATATCAACAAACTAGTTCGGCATCCCAGCAAAACCTTAAATTGCATGACTGACTCAACTGGTGTGCGATTAGCTTTTCGGATCAATTGGTTAACCTAAAAGAGTCATGGGATATCTGGCGGTCTAAGGACTGATTCTTCCCCACGCTAAACCAAGTTACTAAAAATTACTAAACTGGTCAGAGTTGTTGTCATCACCGGGTGTAGGGACTTACAGGGATGCAAAGTTACAGACTTTGCCTGTGCACGGTGCACCCCTTACGCTCTCTCTTCGCTGTCCAGGACCCTTCCTCGGAACCACCACCAAACTGCCACTCCTCCGCTTACCTTATCCAGCAAAGTGAACAGCTATGTCGATCAGTGTAGGCGTCAACCGATTAAGGTTTTCAGTAGTCCCTGCGCGTGTATGCCGGGATGAGCACCGAGTATATATCGTAAGTCACGATGCGCGTTAAATCCAAGGCGGAGTGATTAGACTACTCCCCAAGCATGAATGCTAGATTTATTTAGATCAACTAAATGATGACGATAAATAGAGTAGCAATAGAGAACCACAATTTTAATCGCATCGAATTGCCTATCTTTACATTATGATAACGTCACCCAAGTAGAGGCTTGTTGCAAAACTATAAAGCTTAAAATAAAGGTATTCGGATGAAGAAAATATACGCGATTGCATATAGAGCAATCATCAGTGCATATGTTCGATCCCTTCCTTTTTTGGGGTTTCTTTTTATTTTTTTTTTGGTTCTTCACTCACTTCTTTTTTCTCTTGCGAGTAGGCGTATTTTTTCCCACTTCGTGACCCTGCCTTTGTGGCAATTTGCGATGAGCATTCTTCCGATTGTTCTTTCCAATCGTTGCCAGTCATTCGTTAGTTCTGTACTTTTAGTGAGAGGAGACCGCAGTCCGTCACTTGCAGGATGAGTGTTGGTGCCCTGGTGCCAACAATTTGTTAAGCAACCAGGGGAAGCGACTATTGTTAGATCTACTAGTCAGGACCCGAGACAGGATGCCAAAAAATGGTGTACTCATCGCAAGGGCGACATTTCGGTGTGGATACTCAGATCTACGAGTGATTGTGCATTCTCCGAGACGGCGTACGGCGAATCTCCTTCTAGAGCTACATGGTTGCGGCAACAGAACGTTACAAGGACTGGACTTTTCCAAAAAGAAACGCAAAGTAACTTTTGGATGCAGATAACGCCGCACCCCGATAGCACAGAGACTACACAAGTGGCTGGAGTTTGGAAGAAGAAATGTCGCCGCACAAATGAGGTAATGATAGTAAGGTGATCCGCACGACGCTGTTCGGCTTTGAGGAAGATGACAGCCCAGGGAAGCTGAGCCTAATTAGGCAAGGGTAGTCTTCCGAATATTGCATAGTGCATGGGAGGTAACTAAAGCCAAAAGGTCCTATAGTACTCGTTTTCATGTGCAGATGATGCACCGAAGGAACGGAGGTGACCAATATTTCGAGCCCATTTCTTTTTTGTTTTTTCACTAAAGCGTGCGGTAATGTTCCCGTGCATCACCGAAGAAGTTCTTACTATTGATTTTTTTGGTGTGTGTGTATCAGTTTTACCTTGCATGGTGTAGAATTAGAAAAAAAAAAAGCGAAGTGAAGTATATCCCGAGGTCAATTTGTTTTTCCACCCACTTGTCTTTTCACTTACATCCACTCACACATACATTAGTGGCCCCCTTTATTTATTTCTAGCTCTTTTTAAAATCTATAATATAGTAGTCAAGAGCGTTCTTCTTCTGTGTTTGGAGACGGTATTTGGTATATCGACTCAAAAGGCTTTTAAGAACTCTTTTTCTTTTTGGTCTGCCATTTTTCTTTTATTATTATTTTTTATATATTTCGTTCGAAATTATATTTTTTACCATATGTTTGGTTCCTTTTCGGTGCTACGATTATTTTTTTGTCCATTCACTTATTTTTCTACGGTCATCATCCTCTCCTTCCCCTTTGGTACTTGATTGTGTTTTTAACTATGTCATTCTGTAATTATTCATTCATTTATCTTATACATATGGCTTATATATAAATGACGTTACTGCTTGCGAATTCATTTCTTCATCTTCCAAATTCATAATATATATACTCAACTTTCTTACCTATTCCCTAACCTGTGCCTGTTTTTAACCCCGTCTATGAATCAAGTCTAGGATCCTGTTAAGTCCATCCATGTTCTCTACCAGTACTTCAAATCTTTTCCTGTCCAACCGATTCGATATGTTTGATCCCTCCGACTCCAGCCAACTCAACGAATTCCCTTTAATGTTCCAGGCCTCTCAAACTGGCCTGAATCAGGATCCCTCGGGCCCTGGCCCAGGCCCGGGTCTGCTGAGCCAGAACTACCTTATGGACGAGTCCACCTTTGAAGAAGGATACGGTAATATTTCCCACAACAACAGCTCTGCTGCCCCTTCCAACTCCTACTCTGCAATGGGTATGAATGCCGGTCAATCATATCCTGTGCAAAACCACATCCAAAACCCAGATTATCAAAATCAGATCCAGTACCAATCACAGGTGATGCCAATGGAATACGATTTCTTTGGGGGAGAAATGAACAACACTTATAATAATCAAAATAATAATCATACTTATAATAATGCAACCGCTAGTAATAATTATGGCGAATCTACCCAAACCGGGAATGCGCCAAACACCCCTGCTGTTGGAAGCACAATTGGTACATCGTCAAGATACAACCCCACCAATTCTTCCACTGAACCTTCGCTCTCCTCGTCGCTCATCCTGTTCTTCGACCAGCCTGTTGGCTACTCCGAGAACTATGCCCTGCCGTCCATGACGTACCATGCCAACTCCAGCTCGTCGCCAGCTATACCGTACCAACCATCACCCTCTATCCAATACCAACCTAACTCTAACTCCTTGGTCTCGGTCTCGTCAATGAACTATGACTTGGCTCTGTCCCTTCTGGCCCCCGCCCAACCCTACATGAACAATTACACCTCATCTCGCCAGATCTCGGGGTTCACTCCACCTCGCAAAACTGAACCCCAACAATCCCAGGCACCTCAGGCTTACTACCAGCAAGTACAGAACCACGGCCTCAAGAAGGAGAAGGATCTCTTTGACGATCTTGCAAACCCTCCACGAGCAAAACGCTACAGAGTCATCCGGGGGATATCGGCAGGAGGCTGTTCCACCCGTCCTCCCAAGCAATCTGTGGGCAGCGACTCACAATTCCTCCCTGTAGAGCTCAGCATTCTCGGAGCCAGCGTTGAGGACATCTGCTACCCACAATGGAACCCGTGCGAGCGGGAAGACCGTCGTCGGATCATCCGCATTGAACGCATTCAAAACGGACCCAAGTTGATTGCTAACTTCAACATTGTAGGCAGTGCACAGGAGAACCCGGTGATGCTTCCAGCGGCACCCAATGCTGACGTGGTTGAGATCAGCTGCTTGGAATGCAGTGTCAGGAATAACGACGACCAACTTTATGAATCGCAAAGCAGTGACGACGAGACGGCTAGACCAGCCTCGTCGCCTAAACTGGCATCCTACATTAAAAGCGGCGTCGATGGAGAGGCATACCAGTACTACATCACATCGGTAGAGGTGGTCGAGATAGTCGAACTCTTGATCGGTACCCAGTTGGTCGATCCAGCCGAAAGAAGAAGAGAAAGAGGTCGAGTCAGATCAAACTTGGTTCCGTTCTGGTCCAAGAAACCGATATCCTCTCGTATGAACGAATCCTCCGCCTCCACCAGCTCTTCTTCCTCCACCACTCCCCAACAGTTTCATTCCCAAGCGCATTCAACCTCTAGTCACCATTCTAGTGGCCCTTCCAACCAGGACTTCCGTATGGAATTGGCCAAAAGAATAATGGGCTACGAGATCAGAAAACCTAGAGGCTTTGACAAGGAGGTGCGTATCCTTAGATGGGACAAGTTGGTCCCGGCCTTGAAGAGAGCATTGCAGAGTTACTACACCGAGATCCCGATAGGGGAATAATTATGGTTCCAGTAATCAAAATCCTTCGAGTTGACTGATATTGTGCAAAAAGGCCAAAAGAATATTGAATGATAGATCAAGAAAGCCTATTAATAACTGACAAAACTGTCAAACACAAACAGATAGACCTAGAACTGTATTCAAGAACACATAGATTATAGTTACACCCCTACCTCGCAATAACCACACATACACATTCCGCAGCATGAAACCTGTCGCCATAACATCTATAGAAATAATACACTAATCCGCCTAAAGATCCTGTCATCCCTTTTCGTACCTCTCATCCTGCCGCCTGAGGCCTCATTGTGGTTCATCCGAGCTCAGGTCCCCGGCCCATATTGCAGCTCAACGTTCATCAACGCTGATCGGATCATCTCTGCGGACATGTGATAATATCACTCATCGCAAGATCGCACGTGCAGACCACATGATATGTCACCACCAGGGGTGCACATTTCACAGCATGATGTGGAAGGGTGCAAGACTTCATAACCTCACCTCTCCCAATAATCGTTCTTAATTGCCATTATGCATATCTTTAGCTCTCACAAAGGCAAATTCTAAGTGCCGGCATCTCCGCGTCTACACATACTTTTGCCAGCCACGAGACTAGGAATGCTACTACATCTCGGCATGTTCCGGCAGATGCTCAGTGTAGCAAACCACAGGGACGTGTATTCCTGACTCAAACCCACTTGCGAATGCAGTCTACAAAGCCAAGAAGGCCAGCAAACTCATAACTGATTGTTTCTACTACTCAGAAATGTCGCGGTTATGTTTCTGATAGCATCTACATTTTACACATACTTTCTGATTTATATGGCTTAAATTGCGACTAAACTAACAGTGGAATTGTACTCGAAAAATGAACTAAGTTCGGAGTTTTGAACTATTGTCAGCAATGCCTTTGGCACGCCTTTAGTTAACTAAAAAACGCTTTTCGGCTTCCTTCCAGTTGATAACGTTCCAAATAGCCTTGAAATAATCGGCCTTGACATTCTGGTATTGCAAATAGTATGCATGTTCCCAGGCATCAATGGCGACAAGAGGAACCAAAGGTCCAGTAACAGTATCTTGGTTATAGGTGGAGACGACATCCAAAGTACCGCCATTTTCCTTATTCTTGACAATAAAGGCCCAACCAGAACCTTGGATACCGGCCAATTTGGCGTTGGTAACGGCCTTCAAGTTGTCGAGAGATCCGTATTGCTCGGAAATGGCCTTAGCAAGTTCCGACTCTTGGGCCGGTGGTTGACCACCCCCGGAACTCTCGGGAGCCAAATTCTTCCAGAATAAGCAGTGGTTGGTGTATCCACCACCATGGAAATTGATGGCCTTCTGCAACTCAACAGTCTTACGGACCTCACCCTTGGACTTGGCCTCTGCGTGTTGCTCAATGGCAGTGTTGTAGCCATTCACGTACGTTTGGTGGTGCTTCAGGTGGTGCAATTCATTGATAGTGGCGGAAATGTGTGGCTCTAAAGCTGCATAGTCATAGTCCAAATCTGGAAGTGACACTTTAGTTCTGACGGCACTGACGGTACCGGCGGCACGAAATACGGATTTAGGAATAGATCTGAGAGCTAACATTATTGGGAAGAAAAGTTGACCATAGTATGGACATTTGATTGCGCTTAGCAACCCGTGAGGGCAAACGGGGGGTCGTGCGTACATAAATAGTGCAACAACCAGATATGGCAAATACGGGGTTACGTATAATGTCTTCGGAGTGTTGATTTCGTTATGCCCTACCATGGAGAGTTGCACATTTCTAGCAATTCCCTGCAGGTCATTTCTCGCTTGATTTCTTTTGGCTCGTTACTCACCTACTACGCCCCTCTTATCATCTTAATTAGTTCTTGTTTATTTTCTCTTCTATCTACATTCTATCCACTGGAGTCAATCCCAACAAGGTCATACCGTTGTATAACACTTGTCTGGCTGAAGAGTACAAGGCCAAACGAGCCACGGCCAAATCTTTTTCTTGGCCAGCAACCCACATAATATCGTAACATTGGGATACAATATGAGTCAAATTAAACAAATAGGTGACCACTGTAGTAGGCTCGTGGGTAGTCAAAGCCCTCATCACAATGTCTGGATACTGGGCCAAGGTACGCACCAATCTGGCAGCACAGTCTTCAGTCAACAAGTCGAAGTTGGCATCCAACAATTCGCTTTCCTCGATCTTGGACTTACGCTGCACACTTCTCAAACGAGAATGAGCATATTGCAAGTATGGACCGGTGTCCCCTTCAAAGGACATCATACGTTCCCATTTGAATTGGTAGTTGTTGATTCTCTTGGCTTGCATATCTTGAATCATGATGGCAGAAATACCAATCAAATCAGCAACACGTTCGGGGTCCTCAATTTGGGCATACTTGTCTGCATTTTGCTTCATGACTTCATGCATCTTTTCTTTAGTTTCTTCCAAAATATGGTCCAAGAATACAACGGTACCCTTACGGGTGGACATGCCTTCAACCATACCAAAACCGATATGTTCCATACCCTTCAAACCAGGGAAACCCTTTTGGTTCAAGATTTCCCAGAGTTGTTGATAATGATATTCTTGCTGTGAAGCCATGACGTACAACAGCTTATCGTAATTATACGTTTCATAACGACGGTAGGCTTCTGCGATATCACGACTCAAATAAAGCGAGGCACCATCCGATTTTTCAACCAAACATTTACCTAATTTCTTATTATATTTGGATAAGTCGATCAATTTGGCACCTCTATCAACATAAATCATTCCCTTGTCTTCGATATCCTTCAAATGAGCGGTAATGGACTCTCTACTAACTTGAGATTCCCCAGCATACACTTCGAACTTGATATTAAGACGGGCATAAGTGCCAATATACTTTTCAATGGAAAATTCCCTGAACTTTTTCCATAAGGCAACAGCATCTTCGTCACCAGCTTCCATTCTCAGAAAGAATTCTTTGGCTTCATCATCGGTAGTACTTCTACCTAATTCTTCGATTTCTTTCTTGATTTCGGCATTAACTTTGACGTAGACATCGAACAAATGGTTGATAGGATCATTCGTCAATCTCTCTTCAGAACCATAACGCTTGAACCCAACAGCCAAGATCCCGAATTGCTTTCCCCAATCCCCCAAGTAGTTGAGACGGGTAACACTGTAGCCTGCTTTTTCGTACAAGTTACAAATGAACCCTCCAATGATGGTCGATCTCAAATGTCCAGCATGGAAAGGCTTAGCAATGTTTGGGGAAGAGAAATCGACAACAATCTTCTTTCCCTCTCCAACAGGCAAATTACCGTATTTATCGCCTCTAAGCAAGGTGTCTTTGACTACCAAGTTTAACAAGACAGAACGGTTGAAGAAGAACTGGAGGAACGGACCTTCAGCCTTGACGTCACTCAAGAATTGACCCTTATCAAAGTCTCCACTCCATTGGGCAGCCTTTTCCTTTGGATTGATACCTTTCAATCTCAACCTTGGAATAGGAACGATCAAATCACCTTTGTCCAAAGTGTTTGGCGAGTCCAACGAGTCGAAGATGATTTGTTTCGAAACACCAGTGAGTCTATGTAATTCGCCAGTGATGTAGTTTCTCATCACGTCCACCACATTATAGTCTGGGTACGAGACGGCGGCTTTTTCCGGCTTGGAAAGCCCCATTTGGGCCAAGCCTTGGGTGATTGCATTGACGGAACTCATTCTACTTACAGTACGTGTTGCTTGGTATATGTGTTTCACCGGTAAGAGTTTGGGTGTGAAGATGAAGGACATTGGAGAGAGAAGGAAATAGATGTGAAGTTTTTTTAGGGCGTGCGAGAATCAAGCGAGGAAGGGAAAAAATGAAGTGAGCGTTTTTTGGGGGAGAGGGGGAGAGAGGGGTGGGGGAAATTATGGAAATAATGGAGGGAAAAAGTATCTGCGAGGATGTCGGGGAACTTAAATTAGCGAGGAATATTGGTGGAATCAAGTATTAGCGAGGGAGTCTCGCAAGGATTTCTCCAATTTAGCGAGAGCTCTCACAAAAAACTTTCTCACTTAGCGAGAAAACCTCGCTATTTCCTCCAGCTTCCACTTTCTTCCTTCAGCGCGACTACCACACCTAACTCAGGAGAGACTATATCGAGCATACCACCAACACATCAACAATGGACCAAAACATCCAACAACTCATGGAAATGGGGTTCTCGGAGGACCTCGCAGCCCAGGCCCTCAAGGCCACCAACAACAACGTCCAAGATGCGCTTTCATATCTTTTCAAAGACCCAATAGACGTCCCCTCGCAACCAGACGAAGTCTCTGAATACACTTATCCAGAATCCCAGCCAGTATACTCCTACCAAGACGAAAATAACACCGGTACATACCAAGATACCGTGGCCATACGTAATGCCCACGAGGTTCCCCAATTCGACGAGTACAGTGCCGCCGCCGAAGACTCCGAAACCATATACGACCAACCCCAGGCGTACAAGAGAAGGGGCAATGCTCCTGCTGCCATCCTAGCAAGAAGGGCTTCATACATGGAGAATTATCTCATTCCATTTGTCATCATAGCCGCCCAAGTAGGCCAATTCCGGAAAGCGCTTTTGTCAAAGTGCCAATATGACTATGGTTACGAGAAGAATTGGTACAACAATGATAGTAGAATTGCGGTGGCAATTCCAGAGGAATTCGATACCGATGAAAAGAGATCGTCTTTCCGTTTTGTGGCGGAACTTCAGAGAATGGTGGCATTTCTCGGTGACTCCAGCGAAAGACTGTTCACCAGCGGCACCAATTTGCTCAAGAATCTTCCCGGTGATTTTCGGTCCGATTTGGCAAACAAGATCGAAGATATAGAAGATTTTGTAAGGAACTGCTATGTCAGCATGGATCGTAACATCAATTCCGTTCTCGGATCGCAAGTCGCCCATTTATTCTGCTCACAAGTGGAAAGTGTACGTGATAATGCTAAAGATTCCATATTTATACTCCCTGTGGAAAACGAGCCCAGAACGACCCTTTATGATTCACTCAACTCGATGTTTTGGGCCGAAGAAGAAAGTCTCGGTAATATAAGGTTTGTAGAGCTTGCTCCGGTGCTTACAATTCAAATCAATGGTGATGAAGAATGTTATCAAATGGGTACATTTACCATTGATGAGACATTCTACCCAGAAATATACAGTTCCAAATACTCCGAAATGTTGGTTAAAATGGCCACGAAGAAACGGGAGCTCAATACGAAACGAGCAGAACTCACAAAGACCATTATGGGGTACAATTCGTTTGAAGGTAAAAAGATCAAGAAAGTGTTACAACAAAGTGCCCAACATTTCGAGCAAATAGGCGATACTGATACCCAATCTGGGTTATCTCACTTATCTGAGCAAATGGCAACTCAAACCACTGAATTGACTCAAGAATTGAATGATATAGGCCGTATTATTTCCAATTACGACTACACCAACTATAAGAGCATTCTTGCACAAATAGACGACACTCCAGATTTACCGACTCCAGCTGCTTATAAACTCCTCGGGGTGATACTTTCGGACTCGGAGTACTTTTACTGGAGACACGATGTTGATGAAGAACCATGGGTGTACTTCAAGGCAATTGTTTCGCTCGATAAAAAGGTGGTCGACTACAAAATGGAAACTATGAATTTTGCAGGTGTACAAGAGTATCTAGAGGATAGAATGGTAGGAAGAAGTGAAGGCATGGTGATGGTCTACGCCGACGAAAAAGTATTGCATGAAAAGGTGGACATTGAATTGGGCACTTTGGCAGATTTTTTCAAGGCCGATAATGAAATTATCAAGGTGAACGACGAGCTGGAAAGTGATGCAGATACAGAAGACAGCGAGGATGTGGAGGACGAGGAGGAGGATGAGGTTGAAGAGCAGGAATCTGGTCACTTGGTGGACCTTCATTAATATATAGATTTGTATGAAGGAATGAAGGAAGAAAAAGCAAAGAAGAGAATGACGGGGCAGCAAACTAAATAGTTAGTAGTAGAGACAAAGTAGACTATTATGTTCGATAAGGAGCACGCTAGCGTTATATCTCTCAATCCTTGACTTTCACGGTCCTCAAGTAGGTAAAGTCAATTTTAATGAGTGAAGTACCAAAAATGGACAGTCTCAAAATTAGATCTAAAATATGACCATCAAACTATTCTCAACATCTCCATTATTATGTACCCTATTTCATCACGTTGATTGAAGCATCTTAACGGACTAGGCGAATTTATCTAATGGTGAGTCACCGGTTTCACGCGACACACATCACATGACTACCCCTTACATTATCTTCCAGCCAAGTATCACCTCAAGCTACATCCTCCACCAATGGCATCAACAACAGCTTACATTCCCGAAGATTTTGAGGATAACAATCCGTTTGCAGAGCCCATTCTTGCAGCGGAGGTTCCGGTACCACCCGCAGAAGGGCCCGATTCCGAAGCCGCCATATTGCCACCGGCTACCAACGAACCAGCAGTGTCTCCACAAGAAACCACCACCGGCGATGCCACACACGGTGCAATAGATGAGAAACAACTCCGAAAGCTCCTCCCCGAAAGGTTCACCAAACGGTACCTGCTTCGGCTTGTATTGAATGCCGTGGAAAAGAACAAGGCTGGCAATCCGATCTTGCGGTTTGATGCCGAGGTCAAAGGCTTGCCACGGTTCCGCCAGACAGCATACAAGGATATCCGCAGGACGTACAATGAGGTGGTCAAGTTCAACAAGTACTTGACGATCTCGAACTTGGAGGTGTTTGTGCCGGTAATACCTGGAGCAATGACGTCGTATCCTACGGGGGGAGAGGATGAGAACAAGCAATTGATGGTAGTATGGAACGAATGGTTCGAGAGAATCACCAGCAACCCCATCTTGATCAGAGATGAGGAATTTGTTTATTTTATTGAGAACGATTTCGGATACTCCGTGATCAATTCCAATCGCAAGACATCTGTTGCCAGTGGATTGGTACGTAAGACGCTTAAACAGTTTGCGGTTCCGTATGATCCATACCAGGAATTGGCGGATTTTAGGCCCATGATCAAAGCAGGCTATTTAACTTGTCAAAAGCTTCATAAAGCATTGGAAAAATCGTCCAAAACGCACAAGCAACTTTCCATCCAAATTTTCGATTTGTCCAACCAATTATTCAGTATGGCCCAATTCGAGACTGTTCATCCTGGAATGAAGAATATGTGGGAAAAGCTTGCCAAAATTAATCAGATCCAATCTGATTTGGTACTTGTTGAATCCATAAATGAAATGGGACTGTTGGGAGATGGAATTGAGGCAATATTCAATGATTTTTATCAGATCAAGGAGGCTCTTACCAACCGTCATTTGATAATGAGAGAATTACTCCAATCCCAAGCTCAAACCAGAACTAAACATGCACATGCTACCAAAATTAAAAGCAGAACAGCTTTGGACCCAATCAAGGTAGATGAAGCCATAAGGGCATTAGAATATGCCACTAAAGCAGAAGAGTCATTGGATCTCCAAGTGAAACGGATCTCGGGAGAAATGCTCTACGAAAGAGAAGAAATCCTTGACTTCAATCAACATAAGTTCCGGCGTCTTCTCAAAAATTACACTCTTAACAAAGTGGACCACCACCGTAAAATTTTAAAACACTTAGAAACCGTCCGTTTGGATATCCGGATAGTAGATCAAAACGGAGGATTATCCCGGTTGAACCGTGACAATTTGACCAGTTTGAAACACAACTTGACCCAATCACAGGGTGCCGCAGGAGACGCTTGGTCGTCTAGAACGTTCCGCAGTCTTCGTACCAAAAAAGAGGAAGAATCAGAAAGTGCAGATGTTAAGGGAGCAGAGGAAAGAGATGTTGTGGACCCCAGAACAGCAGCTAGTGTATTGGGAACAGCAACCTTTTGAGCAGGCAAATATATGAAGGATATATCATATTCGGTGCACGTACACGACCTTTATGAAAGTAGAATTGCGTATATTAACACGACTCGAGGTCGTGCGTGCCCGATGTTTCTGTTCACGTGCGAAGTCACGTGAATTTCAAAATACTCCAATATACGAAATACACCCCTTATTCAGGTCCTATTTGAGCCCATAGACAGTACCGTGGATAGTAGCATTCCTCCCGCCTCGTGTAGAACCCCTATGGTAACCATTTTATTGTCTCGTGTTGTGTTATACGTCGTTTCTTTTAATCGATTTTTTTCACCAGTGTGGTCGCAAAGAAATCAAGTCTTCGCCAAAACCATCACATGACCATAAACAACAACATGAATGGGACCAATAGTGGCCTAAGTTCCGACGAATATAGTGATACGCTAGAGCGGGTGCGTCGCATGAAGGTGGCGGAGTTGAAGGACCTCTGCCGGAGCTGTGGTCTTCGGCTCACGGGGAAGAAGCAGGACTTAGTGGATCGGGTGGAAGGTTTCTTTCAGGGGAACCGGTCGGCCCATGACGACGTTTGGTCGTTGACAGTGCGGACGTTGGTGCTCAAGCGGTCCCAAGGAGAGCAGCTTCCTACGTTTGGGGATCTCTACAATGCCATACGCTCGGGCCAGTTCAATGTGGCCATAGCTAACCAATATGGGCCGGGGGGAGAAAACAGAAGAGGTGACGTTGGGACGAGCGCGCGGTCATTAAACTCCGGCGAGGGTTCTGGCGGCAGGGCCGTTGGCTCGCACCACCATCGCGCTACCCACCCGCACCAGCACCATAGTCATGGTAATACCAATAGCATACACCGTAGCGGAAGCGAGGCCGGTGCTCACCGACATGACTCCGTGCCCCACCGGGCACACTCGCTATACTTCAAAGACAGTCCGTTCTACAGGCTACGGCGGTTGGTGCATGGCAGTCCGCAAGTATGCTTACCGCTGAAGGGCCGCGGGGTCTGTGCCTACAACTTCGTGCTTTCCAAGGAGGAAATGGAGATGTTTAGCGAGAGTGCCAACGAGAAGCTCTACATTTTGTGCGGGCTCCAGGACTCGACTCTTCCATCATCCACAGACGTACAGGTACAGTACCCCCTCCCGGTGGAGATCCACATGAACGGCACGCAGATAGTAAAGAACTTCCGTGGTATCAAGGGCAAGCCCGGCACCGCCAAACCTGCTGACGTCTCGGCCCTAGTCCGCGGTCCTCCCTACTTCAACAAGCTTCAGATTGTGTATACGCAGACTACCGAGACATACTTGGTGTATCTCTACATCGTGAGCATTGTCGAATGCGAGGAGATCATGGACAAGATTGCAGCACGGCCAAGAATTCACCGCAACGCTACCATCGCCCGCATCACCGCGGGGGCAGTAGATGACGATATTGTGATCTCCACCTCTGAGGTGACGTTGCGCGATCCCTTGCTGTACACGAAGATGAAGTATCCCGTGCAGTCTATCTACTGTGAGCACACGCAGTGTTTTGACGGGCTCGTGTTTCTCCAGTCACAGCAGCAGGTGCTGACGTGGCGGTGTCCGATCTGCCAGAACGAGTTGCGGGTGGAGGACTTGGCGGTGTCGGAGTATTTCCAGGAGATCTTGGGCTCGGTAGAAGAGACGGTGGACAGTGTGGTGATCCACGACGACGGATCGTGGACGGTGGACGAGGGCGGACAGAAGGAGAAGCAAGAGGAGGAGAATAGGGAGAAATCGAAACAAAAGGAGGAAAGGGAGAAGGTCGAGAAAACGCAGAAATGGGAGAAAAAGGAACCAGAAGTGGAGATCGTCAGTTTGGACACCGACAGTGAAGAGGAGGATGTGGTGGAAGTTGGTGCGGGAGGGGTGTGGGGATCAACAGACGACGAGGACGAGGACGAGGACGTGGATGAAATTGAGCACGAGCACGAGAACATAGATGATGCGTCAAGTGGTAACGAGAACATGGATGAGCGATCACATGGTAGTATCGTAGATGAGGATCTCATGGACGCCGGGGTGAGTGGGGAGATCGAGAAATCAACGGAAAAGGAACAACCAGTCACCGTGGGTAGTACTGCTGCTGAAACAGAAGCTGCTACAACCACTGACACAGAAGCTGCCAGTACCACTCAAAACCCCACGGCGGAAATATCCTCCTCCAAAATACCCCCTGCCTACAGTCCCTTCAACCAGAGTCCCACATTTGTCCATGACAGATCGACTGTCCGGTCACTATCACCAAATAACCCCAGCATCAGTACTACCGATAACAGGCAAGGATACGTCCCCCAAACCGAAACTTCCAGAGAAAGATTTAACAGCAATATCGGTAACAATCTCAACCCACCAACTCAATCGAATAGTGGCTTGCCCTTGCAACAACTCCAACAACTGAATTATGCGAACTTCCACCATTCTCAAAACCAAGTGCCTGCCACCAGCCCATTCCATGTTCTTCAAGTGAGAGAGAAAATAGACCGTGAGATCAGAGAAAGCGCCGACAAAGAAATCAGAGACCAAATCGACAAGGAGATCAGAGAACGTATCGACAGGGAGATCGACGAAAGACGTGGGCCCAGAGATGACTTTTCTCCTTTGCCAGCTGATAATTCTCCACCAGTGCTTCCACCAGCACAGTCAAGCCAAAGAGAGCTTTCAGAAGGACAATCGCCGTTAAACGCACCCCCAGCATCTAATGACCATAATCCGGCCACCGCCAGATTGTCCCCAGCCAACAAATCAACCAACACAGACTCTATGGAGGTGGACAATATAGTAGGGAGAGCTCAGGAAAGACCACAAGAACTTGCCCAAGTACCAAGAACTGGAGGTATCCCTCGCACAACCACTTTCACAGAACTAGGATCGATCCCCAAACCAAACCAGCGTCCTGCACTGCAATCGCCCATGACCACTCCAGAATTGACCCATAGTGTACTCATGAACACTTCTCGTTCACCGCCAGTGGCCGGCCAGGCCAGGAATGTTGCTCCAATCAACGATTCTGCCCTCCGAGCCATGTTCATCCGCCCACGCAATAAAAGAGGACCAAGACCAGACCATAGAAAGCCACCGGCGGACATCCCGAAACCAGGAGGTTCTACAACAAGTTCTACAACAACAATCGAAGCTCCACCATCACTACAGCTACAGGAAAAGCAAACACCGTCACAAGTTGGAGTTGATACAGCTCAAAAATCACCCCAATTCCAGACTGCGCCAGCTCCACCCACAGTACTACCACCATTACCGCCACCAGTACTACCACCAATACAGCCTCCACTTCCGCCTCTTCAGGATAACCCGTCCCAATACGGACCTTTGCCATCAGTGCACCATCATTCCGAACTATCGCTGCGGTTAAAAAGTGCTCTTGAAACTCAAGACAGGCAGCGCCGTCTGGCAGAAGAAAGAAACCAGAAACACTCTGCTATGGTCCGCCAGAAAATCCCCCAGCGGGATGTGACCAAGCAGAATACGGTACCTGGTCTTCTGGAAGAATCTATATCTATACAAGCAGGTGAAGTTGCCGGAGAATCAAATACCAATGGCCAACAGTCGCTCGGTAGTAACAGGCCCTCGCATACCTATATCCGGAGACTGTCCAGTAATTCTTCTAGAGAACAGAATACTGGATATACCGTTGATAATCAAGAGATGAGACTACCACTTCATTCTAGCGAGAGACATATAGGTGGAAGCACTAGTTCCAGCAGGCACCCCAGTGATGGCGTTCAAATACCAACAGATTTGGAACCAGAGAATGGCCGTAGAGGAGCACAGGTCGGAGATTATACAGAAAGATCGAGTGTACGGTTCTCAAGGTCGGCATTTGACTTGATGAAGCTACAATCACAGAACAAGGAACATGGCGGCAGAATCAGAGCAGAGACTAGAAGACCGCCGTCTCCAGGGAGAGCCGTGGGTAGAACAGAGACGCGTATGTCACTTCCACCGCTTCCTCCGCCCCCATTCCCGCCTCCATCCAAGAACAAGAGTGGACCATTACCCCTGGCACAACAACCAACAGAACGAGCCCTGGCAGTTCCAGACGATAGCATGTCCGAAATCCAGCAGGTCCGCGACAGGTCTCCGCTGATGGAAAGAATCCCACTAGGGAAACTTAAGGAGACATACAGGCAACGAGGAAGAGAACACGCCGAGGGTGTTCCGGACCAGCATACAGAAAAAGCACAGCATATAGAGAAAGCTTCTGCCGCAAAGGCCCCTACAAACGAAAGCGCACCCCCAGCCGTCGGTACGGTAGCGACAACACCACAGCGTGCTTCGTACAACGAGAACCTCCACCCTGGGCGAGAACTTCCAGAGTTGGTGCAATCGCCGCCAGCACAGAAGAAACAGAAGGTCACCGGAGTGTTGGGGATTTCACTCAACGAGAATTCAATAGGAGGCACTTCGTCGGTATCGCCGCTTAACGGCAAAATTACAAGCATGAGGTTGGAGACTACGCTGGAGACAGACATGGACGTGGATTAGTATATTACAAAGGTCAGTATAGAGATCGGCTAGCGAAATGTAGGCGGTAGGCGGCACTTGCCAGCGACAGCCAGGCGGTGCCGTAGCGAGAAATATGAACAGCAGGCGGTGGGCGGTGACGAGCCGGGTGGGACCACAATGTCACCGGGCAAACAAATGTCACTGGGTCAAACAAATGTGTCACTGAGATCAGACAAATGTGTCACACCTATGAAAGTGCCACAAATGGCGTATCATATTTGAAGTGCAATTAGGCGCCAATTGGACCCCCCACACACAACTACCACATTCACACCTTCGCAACCAGACCTCTCACAGAGGGCCCAGGTAGCGTGAAATGTGGATTGGGGGATCGGTCACCCGCCGGTGGGGGATCTCGCCAGCATGGTTCTCCTCGCGTGGAAGTGGCACGTTGGGCTCAGTTAGCAGCACTATGATCGCTAGTGCTATTCCGAACATGTAATCGTGCTGCAGGGAGTATCGTACGCTTCTAAGGAGGGTTACGCATAGTATGTCCAATATCTTTTGATTCTGTTGTCTCTAGTTTTTATGTTTCTTTTGTTCTTCTTTTTATCATCATCTTCTTCTTCTTCTTCTTTTCTTGTTCTTGTTCTTGTTCTTGTTTTCTTAATCTTTTTTACATCTTCTCTCCATTTTCTATTTTATCTCCCATCAAAGCCGCCACTCACATAGGACTTGGACCCAAGTAATCTTCCTTGATACTTCCAATGGCATAGATTTCATTCACGTCGGTTCTCGTCCCCACAATCTTCAACCGGACACGCGACCCCTTTTCGATGTTTTCGTCCGGACTCACATACGCCGGAGGATTGGCCAGCGGGTTGAACTTCATGTCCAGAGGAATCAAATGGGTCGACACAAATACCGACAACGGTCCCACATCGGCAAAGAACCCCATCTTATTCACCGTCGTCACCACGGCATCTACCACCTCACCCTTGAACGGTTTCCACACCACAGCCCGGTACTTGACCTCGAACTCCGCTACCCCAAGCCCAGGCACAATCCGTCCCTTGCCTACGTCGATGTTCATACAGTCTAGCACACACACAATGTATCCAAACTGCCCGGTACAGGTCCCTTCGACGTCGCTCAAAAGCTTGTCACGGAGATACTGGTCCATCTGCGGGCCGAAGTACGACGGATGGAGCGTCAAGTTAAGCGATAAGTCTTTGAGGAAGAACATGGTGATGGAGGTGTTGGAGGTGGAGTTGGCGTTGTTGATGAGAAGTTATGCGCGAAAGATTGCGACATGCGACATGAAAATTCGCCAACTGCCCCACAGAAAAGGACCTCGCAAGGAGTATCCGTTCTAGCGAGAGTCCTTCCTCCATTGGGTGCAGGGAAGTTTTTTTTTTACCGACAGTCGCGGCACTACGTCACGATCAATTTTTTGACCCACCACCAACTCCCCGCCAGACTGTCCCTAATTGATTTCTCTCGCTAATGATATTTTGTCAACCATTCCTACTCTGCACACCGCGACATTTTTTCTTCCTCACCAAATCGTTGATGAAATTTTTCATCACACTATCACTACAACACTCTAGTCCACCACCATGTCGCAAAGAATAGGTCATTCAGCCGCCGCTCTCACCCGAGTATGGCACCACGTCGATATGGGAGCCGATCCAAGAACCCTCGGACGGGTGGCTGCCAGTATCGCCATCACGCTCCAAGGAAAGCACAAACCCACCTTCTCCCCAAATAACGACCACGGAGACTACGTGGTGGTAACCAACTGTTCCCACTTGAAAGTCACGGGTAACAAACTCAAGGAAAAGCACTACTGGACCCACAACACCAGACCAGGTTCCTTGAAGCTCGTCCCAATGGAACGCATGATCGCCAACAAAGGGTATGGGGAAGTGTTACTCAAGGCCGTCAAGGGGATGATTCCCAAGAACAAACTCCGTTTGGCCAGATTGGACCGTTTGAAGGTCTTCGATGGTGACGAACACCCGTACAAACAGAACTTGATAGCGTTTGCAGATGAGGTGGAAGAAATGAAACTAAAGTCTAGAGAATTGGATCAAAGAGAAGAAAAAATGGCAGAGTTGAGACAGAAGTACATGACCCAATAAGCAGGGTGCCAATCTGAGCTCTTTTGGCCAATCGGAAACAAGTTGGGTGATAATAATGGACGTAATATGTGAGAAATCATGAACGAGAAATGCGAGAATAGCGAGCTATCATAATGGATATCATTTTCGAGATCCTATACTGCCAGCATTCTCGAGATTTCGATAATGGATGACCAGAAGAATGGTATCCTTCCACTGTTCCTTTACTCACTACTTCATTCCTTGTGCTTTGAGTATCAGTGTATATTGTAAATAGCTAAATACATACATCGGAAGACTACCACGGTAGTAGTAGCCCAAATAGGTCCTTAGATGTCGACAGACTCCTTTGGATCTCACTAAATTGTTACAGTTCCTGAGACTGAACAGTTAAAATCAAACAGTTCTTCTCGCTTTTTTTTTTATTCTCAATGAGCCTTGTATGCTCAATGAGCCTTTTATCTAGAGTGCTCAGTCGAGCCTCTCTTACTTCTTCATTCGTTTCCCTCATATTCCCACTCTTTCTTGATTAGGCTCTCATACTGATCCCAGATCTTTCGGTATACAATCTTGGAGCAATATTCATGGCCATCAATTCTTGGAATAACAACTTGGCGGCATATGGAATATGGATTTGGTAAATATTAGTCTTGTTCTTACATGACCGACATTCGAATTGATTCTTCTTCAAATTGGCGATCACGGACATCAAACCACACATTCCACATACATGTACCCGGAAAGCATCCGACGCTTCCATCAACCGTTCCTTCAAGAAACCAGCTGCACCATGCGCAATCATACAATCTCTTTCCATTTCTCCGAAACGTAATCCACCATCTCTCGAACGACCTTCTACTGGTTGTCTAGTCAAGACTTGTACTGGTCCTCTGGCACGAGCATGAATCTTATCATCCACCATATGTCTCAATCTTTGATAATATGTTGGTCCAAAGAAAACTTGTGCCATCATCTTTTTACCAGTGTGTCCATTGTACATCACTTCAAACCCACGGGAATGGTATCCATGCTCTCTTAATAATCTGGAGATAGCTTCTGCAGTCACATCAGTAAATGGTGAGGCGTCACCTTCCAATCCAGATAACGAAGAAACCTTAGATAACAAACATTCAATCAAATGCGCCACCGTCATACGAGATGGAATGGCATGGGGATTAATTATTAAATCAGGAACAATTCCTTGTGCTGAAAATGGCATATCTTCATGTCTATAAGTTACCCCAATAGTACCCTTTTGACCATGTCTAGAAGCAAATTTATCACCAATTTGTGGGACCTTGGTAGTTCTCATACGGACCTTGACAAACTTGGCACCATCCCCATTGGTAGTTAACAAGACTTGATCAACAATACCAGATTCGGTACTTCTCAATGGTGTAGAAGCATCTCTCTTGGTATGGTATTGTGTTCTTTGACCCAATTCTTCAGTGTCCGGAGGAATTGGTGTGGTCTTACCGATAATTATATCTTCCCCACTTACTCTCACACCTGGAGCAATGAGCCCATCATCGTCCAATTTTTCATACGTGCCGTGTTTAAGTTTCAATGTGTCTGAACGGGATGGCTTTTCAAAAGTTTCAAGTGCCTTCATACCTTGTCTCTTTTCCAAATCCATGTATGAACGGAAGAACAATGATCTGAATAACCCTCTATCAATGGATGATTGATTCATAATCATAGAATCTTCTTGATTGTACCCGGAATAACAGGCAATGGCAACCACGGCATTTTGACCAGCAGGTAACTCACGGAACTTCAAATGCTCCATGGCACGAGTAGTTGCTAACGGTTTTTGTGGATAGTACAAGATATTTGCCATGGTATCCATTCTAACGGAATAATTGGTTAAAAATACACCCATGGCTTGCTTACCCATAGCAGATTGATAAGTATTACGAGGGGATTGATTATGATCAGGGAATGGGATAATGGAGGCTGCAACTCCCAAAATCATAGATGGATGGATTTCACAATGTGTGAACGTATGAGTACTTGAACTAAATGTAGGCTTAATTCTCTTTGCAGGATCAATTTCTTGTTCTTGTAATTGTACTTCTTTTTGTTGGGTGGTACTCAAATCTGTCTTACTTGCTTCCAAATCTTCTGGTGTCATTGCAATCATAATAGCTTCCTCTTCTTCGGCATCTACATATTCAACAACACCATCACTGACCAATGAAGACCAACTATAACTTGATTCTTGAGAATCTTCATCATATTCGTCATATTCGGAGTTCATCAATTTATGTACATGTTCTTTCTGTAACTTTAAGTCACCCAAGGTAGGTGATTCAGGATCGTCATCCACAATGAACAATGGACGGTAAACACGGCCAGCGTCGGTAAAGATCTTGAATTCCTTTTCTCTGATGTCTCTAATAATGGACACTTCTGGTGATATATCACCTCTTCTTCTCAAGTTTCTCATGGTATCAACCAAATGTGATGGCTCTCTATGGGTACCAACCCAAACACCATTAACAAATACTCTGGTTGAATCTGGAGAATTGGATGGAACATAATCTTCCAATGGTTCCATACCCCATTCCTCCAAGAAATATAAAATTGGTTCGGATGGAGTACCAACAGAAATACAAGTCATTAATGATAAATTCTTGACCAAACCACACGCTTGACCTTCTGGAGTTTCTGCGGGACATACCAAACCCCAATGAGTATTATGTAATTGTCTTGGTTTGGCAATCTTACCATCACGACCAATAGGAGTATTGGTTCTTCTTAAATGGGACAAAGTGGAAGAATAAGTATAACGATTCAACACTTGAGATACACCGGCACGGGAACTCATTGCCTTCTTTTGTTCACCCCAATTACCAGTGGCAAGAGAATAACGTAAACCATCAGTGATAGTTTGAGACTTCACAGCCAAAGTCAAGTTAAATTCCTTATCGTTTTCGACACATCTTTGCATATAATTATAAATATCCTTTGTTAATTTTTTGAATAAAATACGGAATAAGTTGGCCAATAAAGGACCAGCCAAATCCAATCTCTTTTTACCAAAATGATCTCTGTCATCTGGTTCTTTTCTTTCTAATGCACATAATAATAATCTGTTTACCATATAACCCAAGAAATAAGCTTTTCTGGTTTCGAAACCTTCTTCTTGAGTGATATTAGGTAATAATTCTTTTTGTAAGATATCTTTGGCGTACTGTATACGTTTTTCTCTTCTAATACCCAAAACACCTCTTCTTCCGATGAAATCAAGAGCAACTTCTCTTTCTTGAATGACGAAACCTTCTTCCACACAAGGTTTCAACATTTCCAACATTTGCCAATCGTTGGCATCGTAACAAATATGTTCCAAGATATCACCATCTGGCACAATACCCAAAGCTCTGAATACAATGACTATAGGGATATCTTCTTTAATGTATGGTAAGGTAGCCTTAATAGTACGACCGGAAGTTCCCTTTTCATCTCTACCGTACAATTTGATCTGCATGGAAGAAATCAAACGAGAACCCTTTTCCAAGGCCGATCTGATTTCAGCGATATGAGATATAGGAGAAGGAGCTGCTTTCTTGAAAACTTGAACAATATTGGCCGCACTTCTTTCCTGAGCAATCAATACTTTTTCAGACCCATTAATCACAAAGTACCCACCCATATCGTAAGGACATTCTTTCAATTCGTAGAACTCGTGTTCTCCCAAGTCTCTCAACATACAGAACTTGGATCTCAACATGATGGGAACCTTCCCCAAATATACTTTGGTCTGTGGGTCTTCGTCCTGTACTTTTTCTTCTATCCATTCCAATTCGTTATCTTTTTTATTATTATCATCGGATTTGAACACTTTCTTGGTCATATCCACGTAAAGAGGAGACGAATAGGTCAAGTTCCGCAACCGGGCTTCTTGAGGGAACATCGGATGCGTGGTACCGTCCCCTTCAGTCTGTGTTGGTTTCGAAATGTAAATCTTGCCAAAGGTGATTTCGTACCTTCTATTTTCATGGTCGGCTTCGGACGTATGTTGTGCCGGCTGGTCTAGAATCAAATGTGAATCTTCCCAGACCAACTCCTGGATGGTTGTTTCGATGAATTCGTCGAACGAATCCAACTGTTGTGACACCAATCCTTTCTCCTGGAAGAACGCCGAGATCACCGTCCAACAATCTTCGGGCGTAACGCTGCTGGAGTCATCTTCGTAAAAGTAGGGATCTTCTGACATGGCTGGTGGCGTGGCGTGGCAATGGCGGGGAGGGGCGGATACAACGTCGTACTGAGTATTCAACGGCTGATGTCGAAAACGGGTACTACTAGTCAGTGGATGGCGTTTTGTTGTTTGGGAGAATGCTGTAAAAACTTTCGGCGGTTGTTGAGGGCCCTGTGCCACACACGACGCTAAAAATTTTCGAATACACTGAAGCGAAAAAAATGCACCACGCTCTTACATAGTGAACCATCCAGTCATTACGCTTCATTTGTAAAAGATGAAAGGGATAATGTCGTCAATGTGGACGTCTGTCAGAACGCTCCATTACAAGCTGCGGGGAAGAGTGTATCCCAAGGTGAATATCGATGACATCACCTTGACCAAGCCTCGTGTGGGCTATAGAAAGGAAAGAGAGCCATTGATTTCCCAATCGGTAACAGACACTTTATTTCCTAGCACAGAGATCAAGAAAAGGTATATAGAGGCCGGCAAACCGGTGCCTATCAAGTTCCGTTCGGATAGTGACAACATTTCCCGGAGAAACCACGAAATGTACCAAGAAGAAGTGGCCACCGGACAAGCGCATTTCAGAGTAGGAGAACGCCAGATTTACTTCCCCAGCGGGAGAGTGTGTCTTCTCCGTCCCAACGCGAAGCATACGCCGTACCAGGCCAAGTTCTTGGTTCCAAAGAGCTTCAATAAAATGGACTTGAGAGACTATTTATGGCATGTTTACGGCTTGAGAGCCTTGAATGTGACTGTCCAATTATTACATGGCAGATATACCAGGGATGCATTTGCCTACTCGCGTTACAGACAACCACAATTGAAGAAGATGACCGTCGATATGGCAGAACCTTTTGTATGGCCAGAAGTGCCACAGTCCCTCGCCGAACTGGCCGAGTATGATTATAGAAATGAGGTCAAGGTGGTGGAACTGAAAAATGGTCAAGGCTCGGACCTGTTGAAACCAATCGAAGGTTTTGAAGGCATGTACAAATCTCACCAATTGGCCGATGCATTTGTGTCGAAGAGATTGAGAGAAAAGGGTGAAAAGGAAGTAAAGAAACATGTTGAAAAGGTAGAATCCAAATCGGACAGAGATATGGTAGCCAGTTATTTGGGCTTGTGAATATTCTTGTATATAAATCATATATCTGGGACGGATAGCCATCCGTGTATGGTTAGAAACCTGGACATCTAGTAACATTAAAAGTGTATTAGAGACATATGTAAGTGAATGGGTGTAGACATATCGTGCATGAAACGAATGAATTTCGAATCCGTCATTCCATGGGGTATAATTGATACTGATCTAGCACCTAGGCATTGTATTGTATGGAAAAGAGTAGTAAAGTCTAAAGCCATGAATCGTAACCTTTCATTACCACAACCATCCTTTCTTCTTTGGTACTTCCAAATCCTTGCCCTGTACTACATCAAACTCCTCCACCCCCTCTTTGACCACCTCGTTCACTTCAGCTGGTTTGCTTTCCCCCACCAACTTACTGGAAAGGTTCTTCACCATAACATAGGAACTGTCCAATACGCTGGCTCCATCTTTGGCCAAAGCATCCACCTGGCTGTGGTCTTTGACATTGACATATTTGCTGTAGCTATCCTGCGCCTGGGCAATCAATGTCTCTGGAGTGAACGATATACTGCCCGCGTGATCCTCTATGAAGGGCTTGATAAATGAGAAGTACACCAATCCAGCACCATTTTGTGTGAATTTCTGCCAGTCCTCGCTATGGTCAAATACCTCTGCCGTTCCTTGGGAGGTTCCTGACACAATTGGGATCACCAACCACAACAGAAATCCCAATTTGATCAAAGGGAACAATGGCACCAAGTGTTCCAAGAATAACACCGATTCGACCATTCGGGATGTTGCAATCACGATCCAGTAGATGTACCATTTGTGCATGGTGATCAAGTGGGTTTGAAGAGCCACTTCGGGACCTTGTGATTCAGGGGTGGCGCCATCGCCTCTAGGTGAGGTCGAGGCCTCTGCGTTGAACAAGAGTCCTAGGGGAACAGTGAACCCGGCGATCTTGAAACGCGATGCTGCCAAAGTGTTGGCAACTTTGCTATAGTCCTCAAATGCCCTGTAGGAGGCAATAACAGGATATACTGTAGACACTAGTGTGCTAGGGGGGTTAGTAACAGTACACGTTTTTTGAGGGTCATCGAGAGGGCATTGAGAGCCCAAAAAAAGGCCCATTGGGTAAAGCCGGTACCCTAGAACAATCCGAACTAAACATTAATTGAGTAACTTACGTTAATAAAGAAATAACACCCATTTAATAGGAAGTAGTAAGAGTAATTATTGTACAAATCCCTTTTGTGGAGTCGCGATAAGATAAAGCATGATTGAGTTTGTCGTGCGCGCCCATTTTCTGCTTAGTAAGGATATGTAGAGATGCTGACTAAGAACGTCACCCAAATATAGAGAGAAAAAAAGACTAGATGGGATAATATTGTCTAAGTAGTGGTTAACTAAAGGTTCCTGTAATTGTATATGAAGTTTTGAACGTGTAGATCTATGTAGCCAACTACACCTGGAATTTCCTCTCTTTCAATTGCTGGACATTGACTTCCCAAGTTCTTTTGGCGTAATTCTCGTTTTTGGCGATACTACTAGCGTTACCTTCCACCCCTCCGGTAGTGTAGTACAGCCCATTGTCTTTAGAAGTGAGAGTAGGGTCCAAGGCCAATCTCAACGTGGACAAAGACCCTTCTTCCACTCCAACACCGGCAGAGACTTCCAAGGCCTTGAAGGGCCCTCTGAGGAGGAATCCTAAAACGGGGATGTTCTTCCAGTAGTGATAAAGTTCAGTACCAAGAACAAGCCCTGGATGGGCCGAAAAACTAAGAATCTCGGGATAACGTTTGGCAAGCTCCTTGGCGAAATGGATGGATGCAAGTTTGGACATTCCGTATCTCACCCAAGTGAAGAAGGCATCCGGGCTCTTTTTGATAAGGTCGGTAGGTTCAAAGTACTTGAAGGGGAAATTGTGAGCAATCGACGAAAGGTTGATAATTCTTGGAATCACGGCTCCCTTCTTGGCCACCGCTTGCAACTGGGGCAAGAGGTTCAATGTCAAGAGGAAGTGGCTAACAAAATTGACCTGGTACTGCACCTCATAATTATCTTTGGTGAGTTCGAATGGGATACCCATAACTCCCGCGTTGTTAATAAGGAGGTGTAACTCTGGTTCTTTCGAAGCAAATTCCTCAGCAGCAGTTTCCACCGATTGGAGATCCAACAAATCAACATGAACATAGTGTAATTCACCAACAATCGAACTCTTGATATCTCTTTTCTTAGCCTCGGCCTTGATACCTTCAATTGCAGTTTCCACCTTGGATTGCGTTCTACCCGCAATGTAGACCACATAACCATGTAAATAAAGATGTAAAGCAGTGAACCAACCAATGCCCGAGTTACCTCCAGTCAAGAGGACCACTCTGCGGTCATTCTTGGGATCTAAATATTCGGCGGTGTTGGGGTCGTAATAGTCGGTAGTCATTTTATAGATTATCAATATAGGAAGTATAGCAAATATAATTGTCCACCACTGCATCACCAATGTATGGTATTTGTTCTGAGATTAGAGTGTGAAGATTTCGTACGTACCCCACCGAAGAAAAGCACCCTCAGTAAACTTCATGCGTCCTTATCGTCCATCATACGCTGCAGCCTAATAGGTTAAATTTCACAGTAATGCTCTAAAATATTGCTCCATTTCCCCTCTTGACACCTATTTCGGTACCTATACTGCATTTAAGGTTTGGCAGGTATTTCGAGTATGGTCAGAATTGGCATATGAAACCAGTATCGTTCCACAACAGGAGTGCGATTGACGAGAATGGGTGGCAAAATCACGACACCTGGCGGAGTAAGGTTGGCTACACGAAACATGTGTATCGGAGTTCCAAACTTCAACCATCGTGGTTTACTTCCGCACAAAGTTATCCAGCCATGACTCTACTCGTCGAAGATTGATAGCCAACTAAGCTATGTAACTAGAGTGGGGCTCTGGCACGTGAGCAGTTCTACAAGTTCTTCCGATATAGTGTAACGGCTAGCACGGTTCGCTTTCACCGAGCAGACCCGGGTTCAACTCCCGGTATCGGAGAAGTTCCATTTTCTTTTTTTTATGCTTCTTCTCCTGCAGTGAGTCAAGTTATAACAGTAGTTGTGGAACCATTTACTGTGGTTTCAACCCCACCCCCCCTCTCGCTTTTTTGTTTTGACTCAAAAGAGGGGTTCCTATACATAGATGAGACGATCGGTCTCCGCTTTGTTTTCTAGTCCGAATTTCAATGGCCGATAACGAATAGGAGAAGCACCCTACAGCAGCCCTTATTATTTGTCACTCCCCACTTCTACAGTCTCATCAACTCCGATCAAGGGATCGGTGCACGCACGTCCCATCAGATGCCGATCTCCCCTCCACGACCAGACGGTTATAAATATGAGCAACTACGGTATACTGGTGGCCACTTTCGATACTAGTAGAAAATGTCTTTAAGAACACTCGGATTAAACTCTACTTTTAAAGGCCTTTTCACCAAGGCCGCTGACGTCACCAAGACGGTGCAAACGGTGTTGGACTTCAAGGCCCATCCCCAAGGTTCGTTGGGATCGATCATGACGAGATCTGATCAGGAATTGGGGGGCTTCTCGTCTGCCAAATTCGAAGTTGATCCTGAAACGAATGCTGGTCATTTTCATGGATACTTGAATTTAGACTTACCCAAAGAAAACTCTGCTGTCACTCGCTCTGGATATGCCATGTTTAGAACAAAAGACCAGAAAGAATCGTGGCTTTCTGGAAATTCGTACTGGGACTGGTCCAATTTGGCTGCTTTGGTGTTGAGGGTCAATGGAGACCGTCGGAAGTATTTGGTCAATATCCAAGCCAATACCCCTTTGGTCACTGACTTGTTCCAGCATCGTCTTTTCCTTAACCATCCTGGTGAATGGGAAACGGTAGTAATTCCTCTCAATGATTTTGTCATGACCAATTGGGGAGTTATTCAAGACGGTAGTGAGATTAACAAATCGGAAATCAAAAGTTTAGGTATTGGCTTGTTAGATAAACAATATGGACCTTTCTCACTTAAGGTGGATTGGGTCAAAGTGATGACTGGTACAGAGGTCGAAAGAGAAGCAAAAAACGCAAGACAAGAAAGATTGGCAATTAGTCATCCGCCAAAGAATTCTCAAAATGGAGGAATTGAACCTTCTACAGAAGAGAGTCCATTTGGAAGCGCTGCCATTCCTAGTGTATACAGCTCCGACCCAAAGAACACTGTATTCTAATGCTATTCAGAAGGAATTAAAAAAAAAAAAAAAACGGCACTACTAGTGCTACAAAAACTAAAGATAAACAAAATCATCGGAAGAAAGATAACCAGAAAATCACCTCATTTCTAATCCTCATAGAATCTCCTTACAAGAATAATGGGCTGAAAAATCAGTGTAATTCTCCACTTATTTCATCACCTGAAAAATCTGCCCCACTACGGCCAGAATGACTCCATCCACGATGACTCCACTTGGCAACTCCACCACATGCGATTTGTCGTTTCTTCAATTGCTGCCGTAAAAAAGGTATTTCCTTATATGTTCTACTATATGCAAACTACTTGAATCCCTGGTCAACATCCAGGCGTCAATAATGTTATGGAAACTGATATTCTTTTTTCAATGCCCTCGCTATGGCTGGTCCATATGGACGACGACGACGATGATGGTCCATCCCTCCTTCTCGGATATATCGTATCTACAATGTTTACGACAAGTATCTAAATAGTCAATGAATACGTATTGTTCTATCTTTTGTAGAAGTAGCAATGACAGGAATCAATCAATTGCCCCGTTAGCGTACTCTCCAGCCAAGTCATCATTCTGATCAGTTGCCCCCACGTAGAAAGCTACAATAGCTTCAACCCCTCGAATGTTGGGTTGGGTTGCGCAATCATTTGGTCCCCCTCACATCTTTGATCCGTTTCATTCTCAATAATAAACGTTCTCCACCCGTAATTAACTCAATCTACAATGCCCGCATATTCCATTCCCGATTAAGAAATATGATCGATTACCTGACATGTAAGTCATTCACAGCTATACCCCACAAAAAGTGCTCCCCTCATATAAGGGCGCGCGCCCTCATCCTAAAGCACATGATTTCAAATATCACGTGCTTCTTTGCGCAGTCCCACGCTGCTGAAAAGTTTTCAGATTTTTTTCCCTTCCTCACTACTATAAATAGTGAAAAGATCCCCCGCTCCTCTTTCTGATTAACCACCAAACCGAATTATCAAAATGGCAAGAGGCCCGTATGTCTTGATCTAATACTTCAGAGTATGGATTTTATCTCGCAAGAGACGGACACAACACACCCGCGAAGTACAACCCCTAGGGGAGTGGAACCGTTTATAAACCCGTACAGATCAGTTTTAACTTTTCTGTCGGTATACCAGCCAATTTGCAAGCTTGCTTGTAATGAGGCTTGGACTGGGAGCCTTGTCGTGATAATTTGAGGGTTGAATAATTGTGCATGGGAAGTCATGTATGAATTGATATGTGGGAATGTACATTACGCAAATGGTGCTAGGCACGTTTGATATGCACAGGGTTACCATTAATTCAGACGACTGCCCGTTTTAGGGCGACCTATGCCTATTTTTCAACCCGCTCATTATCGCGGTTAAGCAGTGTTGTGTAGAAAGATCCATAACTCGTAGATGTCACATGACTAAATACTAACAGTTTCAGAAAGAAGCATTTAAAGAGATTAGCAGCCCCATCCCACTGGATGTTGGACAAATTGTCCGGTACCTATGCTCCAAGACCATCTGCTGGTCCACACAAGTTGAGAGAATCCTTACCGTTGGTTATTTTCTTGAGAAACAGACTTAAGTATGCTCTTAACGGTAGAGAAGTCAAGGCTATCTTGATGCAAGAACATGTCAAGGTTGATGGTAAGGTCAGAACCGACTCTACTTTCCCAGCCGGTTTCATGGATGTCATCACCTTGGAAGCTACCAACGAAAACTTCAGATTAGTGTACGATGTTAAGGGTAGATTTGCTGTTCACAGAATCACCGCTGAAGAAGCTTCCTACAAGTTAGGTAAGGTCAAGAAGGTCCAATTAGGTAAGAGAGGTGTTCCATACGTCGTCACCCATGACGGTAGAACCCTCAGATACCCAGATCCATTGATCAGAGCTAACGATACCGTCAAGATCGACTTAGCTACCGGTAAGATTACCGACTTCATCAAGTTTGACACTGGAAGATTAGTCATGGTCACTGGTGGTCGTAACATGGGTAGAGTTGGTGTTATCACCCACAGAGAAAAGCACGAAGGAGGATTTGACTTGGTCCACATCAAGGATACTTTAGAAAACACCTTCGTCACCAGATTGTCCAACGTCTTCGTTGTTGGTACTGAAGCTGGTAAGCCATATGTTTCTTTGCCAAAGGGAAAGGGTATCAAGTTATCCATCTCCGAAGAAAGAGACAGAAGAAGAGCCCAAACTGGATTGTAAGCTGGAAACATGCTGCTGCTTTTTTGCAATGTCACCCCTCCTTTGCGATTTATAACCCCACTGTTTATTTCCTGTATATTATAAATGTTATTATTCGATGCCTCACGTGCATGCTACCTGCAGGATATGACACCCAACGTGTAGAACAATTAGACAGTACATCTCGGCAAGGGAACGTCAACGCAACACATCATCTTCCATCAGTATGACGTCTAGATACAGAGTAGAGTATGCGTTAAAGAGTCATCGTCGAGACGAGTTTATCGAGTGGATCAAGAGTCTTCTTGCCGTGCCATTTGTGCTCCATGCCGATGTCCAGAACTATGCCGAATATGAGAGTGTTCAGCAAGGAGATGATGATCTTATTGCTCAAGATTTGGCCATAGCAAACGAGTGTCGGAAACGGTATAAAGAGATTTTTGAGGACGTTGAGAAATTGATCGAGCACACTATTTCGATTGATAGTTTCAACGATACCAATCCTACGCCTATCAATGCCAGTAGGCTTCGAAGATTGGTGCCATCTGTGGGGAGGTTTTTCACATCTTTACCATTAACGGAGGCGTTTTTGATTGAAGACGACAGAAGAGCCATTTCCAAGCGTAGATTGGTCAGTCCTTCGTTTAATGATGTACGTGTTATTTTGAATACTGCTCAAATATTGGCTTTGACCAAGATTTATCAACACCATTCACAGTCGGGATCCAAGTTGAAACTCATTACTTTTGATGGAGATGTCACTTTATATGATGATGGGAATTCTTTATCAGAAGACGATCCAATTGTTCAAAGACTTGTTACCTTACTTTCATTGGATCTTTTTGTGGGGGTAGTTACTGCTGCTGGATATCCTGGAGAACTGGGAGCGCTCAAGTATTATGACAGATTAAAGGGCTTGATTGATGCTATTAATAAGCATCCAAAGTTGACTTCTAAGCAAAAAGAGAACCTTTTGGTCATGGGAGGGGAATCGAATTACTTATTCCGGTTCAATAGTGAAGTGGGTAATCTAAAATTCATTGAAGCAGAGGAATGGTATTTACCCATTATGCTGAATTGGAATAAAGGAAAGGTGAACCATATTATGGAAACTATCAACAAACATTTCTCCCATCTTCAAACCAAGTTTAAGTTGGAAGATCATACTACCATTATTCTCAAGGAGAGATCTACTGGTGTTATACCAAATGCAGGCTTCAAGATATCTAGGGAACAGTTGGAAGAAATGGTTCTCTCGTGTTCTTTGAAATTGAGTGAGATTTTGACCAAGATCTCTGCTACCATGGACAAGGAAAAACATGAAGAAGACATCAGAGTATGTGCATTCAACGGAGGTTCTGATGTATGGGTTGATATTGGTGATAAAAGTTTGGGAGTTGAATCTTTACAAAAATACTTGTGTAGAGATGAAACTTTTGAGCACCTTTGTCCAATCCAAAAAAGTGAAAGTTTACATATAGGTGACCAATTTGCCAGTCTTGGAGCAAATGACTTCAAGGCAAGGTTAAGCGCATGTACAGTTTGGATTACTAGTCCTACTGAAACCGTGGCCATTTTGGACGACTTAATCAACCATATTTCGTAGATAACAAGCGACATTCGACATTCGCCAATCTAAATAAAAACAATGAACAAATACGAACATAAGAAGAAACTGAATCAAAAAGAAGAATCATGTAAAAAATACGTTGTAGTAGCTTAGTTGGCTGAACTCTTGTGTGGGTGCAAAATTAAAAAATTAACGACAACTGCAGGACTCGAACCTGCGCGGGCATAGCCCAAAAGATTTCAAGTCTTTCTCCTTAACCGCTCGGACAAGTTGCCTTATTCTGAAAGCGAAGGCAAAATGTAGTATACCAGTAGCGTATTAGAAAGTTACAAATTTTGCATCCAAGGAATGAACTATAAACTTAAAGAGAACTATTTCAAAGTACCATAAATAACAGTATGAGATAGATTACTTTAATTTTTAAAACTTCATCATTCTCGTCACTAAATTTTCTTTCTTCTTTAATGTACTTTACCTGCTCTATAATTATTAATCTATATTTTGTATACTCTATTTATTCCTACTCTAATACCAAAGGAAGACCATACACAATTGGTGCAGCTCCGTTTAAATACATCAAATTACAGCTATCCCGACTCTCTTGGACAGCCTCACTTATACTCTTCAGTTTTCCCCCTTGGAAAAGTCCCCATTTGTTAAAAATAGACATACTAAAAGTATCGATATCTTTATCTGTGACATCCCATAAATTCACCAAGACCATTGGTGCACCACAAGTTAACCAATTATAGATATTTCCATTGGGCTCTAACAAGCCATTCATATTCAATGCTCCTGATGAGCAGCCAATAAGAAGACTTGGTGGAAGCTTAGGACCCTCCGGTAAACATCTTTTGAACAATGAAGCAGTCTTGAAATATTGATCGCATCCCCCATGTCCCAGATATACAAACAAATTGGTGCATAATATTTCTTGAAGGAAAGTCTCTTCGTCGGGTTTTTGGCCTATCAACCCATTCCATCGAGAATTCAGAATAAACTTAGGCTTTAATTTCTCTTCGGTTCTCTTCAAATCTCCTCCAGGGTTAATCATATAATATACATTCAGACGACTATTCACAGTGAAGTTGCCTTTCCTTTCCTTCAATAATTCCAATAATAAATGCACAGAGGGCATTCTTGTAATAGACTTATTTCTCAAACAATCCAACGATTCCCATGGAAAAAATGCACATCTAGAACTTGGAATTAAAACCATGTGTTGTTTGGTATATCTGGATCTCAAAACGAAGTACCTATCAAATAATGTTTCAATAGATTTATGAAGCTTTTCAAAATTTATTTGTTGATATTCATTCTTCTCTCCATGGAAATTTAATGTATCTATTACAAAATAGATTAAGTCATCAACATGTTCACGTTGGTACTTCGATAATCCGTAGAACAATTTAATCAAATTATCATCGAATTCCATAAATCTTCCTCGAATGGTATTCATCTTTAATGTCTTCCGACTAGCAAGTGCTGAATTGAGTATTTTTATCAAATCCAGCTTGAATTTGTCGTAAACAGTATCCTCGTGATAACTTTCGAAAAGACCTTTAAATCCTCCAAACCATGTAGATTGAACATGGTCTAAAAGGTCCTTCATCTTCAAATCTAAGCCAAATCTCAACTTCCACCAATTTTTTCTATCGTCTTTACTGGTAATATTTGAGGTGGTTGATCTTTTGGTTGTGATATCACTCTGATGAATGATATCTTGGAATGATTTGGCTAAATCATCAAAGGAGGAATCAAAGGAAGAACACGCTGATCCTTTTGCTTTCCTAATCCTTCTTCCTGGAATTCTCATGAAAAATGGATGCTTACCTTTAATAAACTTGGTTACTAATAAATCTCCAGTACTCGTACATAAGTCAAGATTGATCACCAGCCAATTATCTGGAAGATTGACATTTAGATCGATGTTGAAACTCATTGACATCAACCCAAAATCAGCTTGCTGCTTGTCTGTTTCGTTACTTTTCTCCTTCGGTAACAAATCAGTAGGGCCATTAGAATGGTGATTTAAAAGTCGATCATTTTGAAATGGTAAGAAGTTTGCTAGCTCTTGTAAGTGGTATAATTCGATCAACAAAGTCGTATCTAATTTGAAAACTGTCATTGATGAAAGTAAAGAAATACAAAAATTCAATACTTTATTGAAATCTCTAAATTCATAGATAGTCATTTTAGAAATATCAGACTTATTGATTTGACTCATCAATGATTGTTTACACTGGACAATTTCGTTGAGTATAGGTAAATTCAATAAAGAAGGATCTATTAGTCCTTCCTTTGTGATACTAGGAAGAATTTGGATCGTATCATCCAATGTCCTGAAATTTGGTTCTCTTAGTAACGAGCAAAATATCTTTCTAAGATTTGATTTTACTTCAAGGACTTTATTATTATAACTAAATCCATGATAATGATCTTTTTTGGAATGGTCTGAGTTCAATACTAGGAGATATAACCAATGAACATCGTTAAAAGAAGATGTTTTGTAATGGCTAACTAGGATGGATGATGGTATATCTTTCAAAGAAGAAATCGTGTGAATTGGGAGTTGCTTGGATGACTGGCTTGGAGTTGTTCCTTCGCTGGAATGCTTTCCATAAATTATCCCCTCTTCTTCTATTACACGTAGCTTATTCACTTCAGTTCTTAATTCTTCCACTGTCAAATTCTTCTTGACAATATCATGCTTCATGTAGTTTTCCATCTTCAATTGAAAGTTCAGTATTTCCTTCTTGTTATTCAATAATGCATAATATACCATCAAATGAAAGTCATTCACACAATTAACTATTGGAATATCATTAACACCATTGACCTTGCTGAACTCGCCAAGGTAATATAAAAAGTCCCGAGTAATACCAAGACGTTTCAAAACATCCATTATCAATTGATATGACTCAAATAACAAATGACTGGTTTCCCATTTGAGTTCACAATACGTTTCTTTGACAATAGAAGGTCCACATCTCTTGATGATTGAATAAAGCAACTTAATAGCTATTTTGATATTATCAAACCCATCGAAATAATTCCCAAGCAATGTATTATACTTATAAGTTATAAGTTGAAATTTGGCCAATATAAGCAAGTTCTTCAACTTGTCGACAAGCTTCAATTTGCTATCAACTGTCAAATCAAACTCTGGTTTTGATCTAAGAACTTTCAAAATCTTGTTAAACTTTTCGCCAGCCATAGTTTTGTTTTCTATTTGAATACAGTAATCGAATTGCATCAAGTTAAAGCCCAATATTTGAGACATTGAATTCACCTTAAAAGTCCGGAGTAACGTATTCAAATGTATCAAAGAATCAGATAACTCCTTGTAGAATCCCAATTTGGAAATAGCCGTACATAATTCTGACTCAAGGAATATAAGAAAAGGGGTTTGTAATTGGGAATAGGCACACTTGTAAAGGTTAATACAGTGGATGATTTGACCAGATAATCCGTTGAATTTAAGATAGAGAAGAATGCTTCTGAAGACTGTTTCAATATACTCGCTCAGAGAGATAATCGAATGTGTCTTTGAGGTACTTGTTTTTAAATCGTTAGAATCTAAAGGTTCTTCCTCCATGGGTTGTTCGTTTGCGTTAATTTCACTCTGAAGCCATTTTTCACAGCATTCTATCCCATCTCTCAATACATATTCATTCCATTCGAAATTACTAACTTTCTGAATGCAAATCCCAGCCCTCAATAAGTCGCTAGAACATTCCGGAACTTCGAAATTCAACAAGTCACAAGAATTGATAATGCTATAGTACTGATAAAGAGCAATACTTTCAAGCTCTTTATCCTTCATTCTAAGACACTTCATGACTTCATTCAGTACATGGATACTGGTGATTTTGAAGAGATTGGTGAGTAGTTTTAATTTGAACTCATCATTAAGACCATTTTCACCAAATATATCAAGTATTAGACAACTTGATTGGTTCGATTGTCTCGTTACTCTTGAAAGTAATTGTATCATTGTAGTATCTATAATGACTTCTTCATCAAGTTGGAGGTATCTGAATAAGATTTTTCCTGCTTCATTCCAATGTTGTTCTTCAGTCAATCCATGAACTATCTTGAGGGCTTTCCCTCTTAAGCAACCCAAATTTACTTCATTTGGCTCCTTAGAATAGATGAATATCTCGTAATCAATACTTAATACCCATTCACTTATTCCGTTGATTTTGTTTCCCATATTGAAATGGAGATTTGATAAGTTTCTGATTCTTTTGAACTGGTTGAAATCTTTGAATATCATGAAGAATTGGTTTATTATTGTCGACATGACGTCAAAATTATCACCATTTTGATCTATGATTTTCTTAATATGGATTGTGAAATGATCAAGAATTATCAATTGTGTCTTACACAATCTTCTCAGCTCATTACAAGAACTTATAATGGAGGTAATAATCATGGTAAGGAATGAATATGTCAATTGATTATTTGAAAGTGGTATACTTTTGATTATGGAGGTAATTTCCTCGTTCTTAGAAGGGTCAATATGACTTCCAATAAGTTGAATATGCAATTGGCTCAATGTTGAATCACATAATCCATTTGAAAGACTTTGAAGTGTACCAATTACTTCGTCCAATGTAGTAGAATCTGCTCTTTTTTCCGTCATACTTTCCAATATCTGTCTAACCATTGGATTATTCACTTCTCTTATATCTTTGACGAATCTTTCGCAACCAATATCCAATTTCAACCCTTTAAATAACGAAATATCTCCAGTATATTCTATGGTCTTCAAAGTCAAACATGTCTTGTATGTCTTCAAAACGGCAAAATCAACGTTCTTGGCCATTATTTCAATCACCTTACTGTATCCTTTTATCATTTTAATGGTATTATTTTCGTATCTGGTGGAATTCTCGGGGTTGATCTTATTTGACAACCTTAGCCATTTATGGAAGTTGCTATGGTTCAAAAATAATTCTATAATGATTGGAAATACTGCCATATTAAACATGGGATCCTTATTGACTGCCACAACCTTCAACTTCATCGATATACTTTGTAATGTACATTGCATCACTAGAAAATGAAATGCAACTATAAGACTCACCATTCGTCCATCTATATCTTCAAAGAACCCAATTCCTTGCAAGAATTCGTGTGATATCGGCTGACCCCATCTCAACAATTTCCCATTCACAATCTTTTCAAGATACTGATAAAGATGGTGAAGTTCTTCCATGGCCATATCAAGGAACTTTGCTTCTATCATCTGAATAATGAACACATTGTGCTTTTTAACGTACCCTATCGAATTCTCGGTGGTTTGTGGAATCAAGTAAATGCACTTGAAGCTATTCGACACGCTTTCTATAGTTCCAGCATTGATGGTCTTGTTCAGTATGATGGTGTTTATATGGGATGCTGTAGATGCCTCTATGATTTTGAAATTTTGCGCAGGCACATTCTGTTTCCGTGATGCCTGAAGTGGATTCGCAGAATGGGATTGGATGAACGCCATTAGGTCTATAGAATCTTCCATCGTAGGTTGGTTGGTGTTGTTGATATGATGGTTACTGTTTAGTAAACAATCTGTTGGTGTACAAAGGGAATCACGTGAAAAAAAGTAAACAGAAAAAACCCCAACCGCAACAGTGAGCGATGTTTTGTCACGTGGTTCTGTGGGGCACTTTTGCAAATGGATGCATGGTGATGAAGTGAACAATAGAAGAATGGCAGATGTGGGTTGCCCAAAATATGAGACTACCGGACTAGATTGGCCAGAATTCTGGTGGTGACTCTAAACAATGCAAAATATGAACAGCAGGAGTATCTAGCCTCTGTATGTGAGAAATAACGTAATATATTCAAGCTTTAAACGTGTATTCTAAAGGTAGGATAAGTGTTAGTGAGAGGGTTTGTTTGATCTTCTACTATTAAAATAACTCTCTTTGTAAGTACCATAAGCTACTATTCTAGCTCTGGGCCTCTTTTGCACCAAAATAATTGGCAATTTTGTGCATCCCCACAATTTATTGAATAGGGGTCTAAAAAGGAGCATTTAAAAGTTGAATTCATTATAGGAGGACTCATGGTGAATCCACGAGGCGGAAACCATTAAAGAAGGTAGACAATTAGTCTTGAATGTAGACCACATGAATTTGAATAGTTAAGAAGTGCTTCTATATGTGGTTAGTGCACTACTTTCAAAAAATTTAGTACTATCAAGGGATTCGTCATCTTGAAGTTATTCTACAAGTAAGTGGTATTAGATGAAATCACTTCTTCTGCTAGACGATGTTAGCATCTAATTTTAGAAGGGCTATTTCCTCTCCGTCGAATTTTCCCAACTTAATTCTCCAACTCCAAATAAAGCTGAGTCTCCTAACTACTGGTCGGAGATTCCTACACTTCTTCGGTGGTAATATTTACTATCTTTTTTATTGGATTGTGACTCTCTGCTATGCTAGTTCGTCTCAAATATATACATGGTACACTACTAGGATATCTCCTCTAGAATTCTCTTTCACCTCTGTTTTCGGCATCCAACTCTTCTTGCTTGAACTTTTCATTTTGTTCAAGTTTCTTCAAGGCGTTCTTCTTGGCCAAGACCGTCTTGGCGTTTCTTTCTCCTCCGTTCTTCTTCTTTCCCTTCTTGTGTTCTCTCAATGGTTCCAAGTTGTTTTCGAACTTATGGATCCATCTCAACATGTACCTTCTGGTGGAAACATCGATACCCAAATTTTTCATGTCTTTGGACGAGGTCTGTAAGAATTTAGACAAGTCATTTTCGAATGTGCCGGCGTGTTCGAGTGTGCCACGTCCAATCAATTTGAAAAATGTCTGGAGGTCCTCCACGTTTTCTTTGGTTCTGGTGGAGGTGTTTGTTTTGAAGGATACGGCCGAGGTTGAAAATGCATTGAAGAAGTTTATGCTGGAAGTAGCAGGGGATATGCGGGGTATACCTACTAGGGACCGTCTTGTAAGACTGAAGGAACTCATTGTGGTTGCAGTGTTGGTGGTAGAATGAAGATTCACTTTGGTGGTTTTTTTTTTCAGACCGAAGTCGTGTATGGGCGAATAATCAGGAAAGAACTAGCTAGCGAGAAAATTGTACAAATGTAGGGGGAAAATGAGCGAGCTAGCGGTAGATTGGGGGGAGAGCAGTGAGACTTTAGGGAGGATGTAGGGAGGATGTAGGGAGGTTATGGTTGGAGTTTGGTGAGAGTTTAACGACAGTAGCGAGAATATACGAAGATCGTACCAAAGAACCAAAAACACTTTTAACACACGCCATAGACAAAAAGTGATAAGAACATAGATGGGATGGCCAAAAAAGTTACATCAAACGATTTTACCTTTCAAGTTTTAGCTAAAAACATCTGTGCTAAAATTAGCTACCAATAAGCATTTTACTACTGTAGGAAGGTACAAAGAATATACGTATGACGAGAAAATGGATTAAGGATGTCTGAACGAAAGGTCAATTGAAAAGAAGACGACTTCAAGTGTCCAAAGCAAAGGGAGGACCCTTTCGATTGTTTGGATCAGCTATAAATATCATCCAATTATGGTTTTCAAGTAAATTATTGGATTTATCAGTGGAATATTTGTGGAATTTTGGCAAGCTATTATCTGTAGGCAATCACTCCTTTTGTTTTTTCCAGCTAGCTAACTAACTAACATAGTGTAGGTAGCTGTTTTTTATGGGCACTTTTCTTTTGTTGTAGCTTGGGATTCCTTCAATGGGATTATCTGTGCCTGTTGATCTCTACACAGATCGTGTCGCTACGGATATTTTCGTCTTTCTAAACTCATTTGTTTTTGTATCTATTCAATAAACTACTTAGCTTATCTACAACAAACCCTTGTTCTTGAATTCGGCCAATAATGAGTTACCCAATCTGGCTGGAGATGCTTCAACAACAACACCGGCACTTTGTAAAGCGGCGATCTTGGACTTGGCGTCACCCTTACCACCGGAGATGATGGCACCAGCGTGACCCATTCTTCTACCTGGAGGAGCAGAAACACCAGCAATGAAAGACACAACTGGCTTAGGACCTTCTGGTCTGGTCAAGTTGTATTGTTTCAAGAATTCAGAGGCTTCTTCTTCAGCAGTACCACCGATTTCACCAATCAAGATGATACCTTCGGTTTCGCTGTCGTCCAAGAACAATTTCAAGGCATCGATGAAGTTGGTACCTGGAAATGGATCACCACCCATTCCAATGACCAAGGATTGACCCAAGCCAACAGCGGTGGTTTGAGCAACGGCTTCGTAGGTCAAGGTACCGGACTTGGAAATGATTCCAACCTTACCTCTTTGGTGGATGTGGGAAGGCATAATACCGATTTTACATTGATCTGGAGCAATCAAACCTGGACAGTTTGGACCCACCAATCTAGTTTTAGATTGGGATTTTAAGATTTGGGCAATTCTGACCATGTCGTGTTGAGGAATACCTTCTGTGATGGCGACAGCAAGGGAGATTTCGGCTTCAATGGCTTCCTCAATGGCGGCAGCAGCAATTGATGGAGGCACAAAGATTCCGGTAGCGCTGGCACCGGTTTCCTTGATGGCGTCCCTGACGTTGGCAAACACAGGTCTGTCCAAGTGGGTGGTACCTGCTTTCTTTGGGTTGGTACCACCTACGACTTGGGTACCGTAAGCAATGGCTTGTTCGGCATGGAAAGTACCTTGTCTACCGGTGAAACCTTGGTAGATGACCTTGGTGTCTTTGGTGACCTTCAAGTTCTTGATGGTGGAGGCGTAGTTTCTGGCGGCAGCAGAGGAGGCGAAGCCACGGATGAATTGTCTGTTCAACATGATGGAATAGCTGGACGGTTGATGGAAAAGAATGTTGATGAATCTGAAAAATGGATTAATTTTTTGGATGGGTGTGCGTGGGAAAAATAGGGACTGGTGGACGTGAACTGGGAGGAGAAGGACACGTTTTGGGGGAAGCGAGAGTTAGGGAGAAATAAATAGGGAGAGCCGGGTCGGCCACCGCCACGGCGGGCGGTCCCATCTCGGTTGACTAGTCCATTGGCGAGAAATTACCGAATTTACGGGCATTAGAGAACATGCTACCGGGACAGTCTGATCTAGCTACCTTTCTGTCCTATGGCGCTTCTCCAGATCCACCTTCTGCTCTACTGTTGACATGGCCATGTACACATTGAGTAGACCGGGCGGTGTGGATCCGCAGCGACGATTCTTTTGACTGATTCCGTCCACGCGCCGCCTCTTGACGTATGCAATGACAGCCGGTAGCGAGAAGTGAGAAGTGGAGCGGCAGAGCTCCTGCGACTAGGCAGGGGAAGAGGGCCACCGCCTACTGAGGCGCCAGCAGTAGGTGTTCCTGGGAGGTTCCCCCGGGGTGTGCTAGCAATCCTCGCTGGAAACCCGAATCCCTTCCGGTTTCGTCCCTGCGTTTCTGACATCCACCTATAATCGGAATAGCCCCCAACGGAATGCCATTGGACACTGGCACCGGGTCCGGCGTGTTGGTGCTCGGCATGTTTGTTGGATTCGACCGGGACGACTCGGGTGGTGATGGTCGTGCGAGAGAAGAGGGGATGCTGACGAGCTAAGCGAGGCTGACTGCAGACACTGGTAGGATGGGCAGTGGTAGAGAGATCTAAGTAGCGGATCGGAAGCTGGAAAATCGGAGTCGTGAAATCCGGTGGAAGTCGACCTTCGATTTCAGATTGGCAGGCCGGCCAAATTTGTGTAGAGACTTCCTTCATCGTTGGCTGAGCGGAAGATTTGCTCGCTAAGTGGTGCAACTTGGTTTTGTCGCGCATCTACCAGTATGATTCTGTAGCATATTTGAAAGAGACTGGACACCTTTTTGCGAATATGTATTCTGTGTGTGGTAATGATGAGTGCTCTTGTAACGATCGTGATTTGCAGTCGGGACTTTCTTTGCAGTTAGTTCTCTCCTGGTTATTCATTACTTTCTTTCATTTCTTTACCTTTTTTGCAAATATTTTCAGAATATGTAAAAACTACATATCAGACTAGTTTTTGCAATCACTATATCACGTGATTTATTATTACCCTTGCGTTCATTCCCCATCCTTCTCCAATTCGAAAGTCTAATTGATTCAGTACAACCACCTCCCGACAAGCCCCTAGTGATGACTCCAGAACTTTCCAAATTAACGTGTCAACCAGACCCTTTCCTGTGGCTGCTGCTGCCCATCCTGATTGGCCAAATTATGTGTGCCCACTGAATGCCGCGTTTGTCGCGTAAATTAAGGTTTAAAATTGACGTCGTGTAGCGCGGTTTTTTTTATTTTTGGTCACTTCTTTTTTGTCATGACACACGTGACACCCATCACGCCCCATTCAGTAACGTGACACGCACGTTTGTTGCCTAGTTGCTCCGGCAATTATCTAATGCCTAACCACAGTAACACATTGCTTGCCACTTATCTACTTGTCAACCCCATACTGTATCTATATGATCACTATCTTAACACCGGCAATAACACCACACTCTTACCCTCTTCTGTACTCTTCCATCCCCGTTACGTAAGCACGGCAAAACCCAACTCTTCATATTTAGCAACGCCACTACTTATCAGTGGCTTACTCTATGACCTCTAAGAAACAACAACTTCCACGTCGGGACGCCCAGACAGACCATTCCAGTTGAATCGTTGTCCTTTTGGTGATCATATACCGCCCACTTTGAAACCCTTCTTAAACTGCCTCTTCCTCGTTAGCCGGTACCCCTCCCAGTACCAGACAGCATACTTAACTGTGAAATTTGCCAATCAAACATCTTGTGTTGCGCACACACACCTTGAAATTAAATCCCCCTCCCCCCTAAGCTGGAACCAACTTGTCACCAGCAGTCCGATTAGCGTCCAAATTCCTGTGCATCTAGTCGAAACCACGTCGATCCAACGACCCGCCAGAGCTTTTCCCCGGGACCGATTTTCCGCATCATTTGAGGACCTCCAGCGGCCCTGCTACGTTCTATTCAGTTTGAACTGGTTTAGTTCCAGGAGCAAACACACTTAGTGCCATAAGCCGCCATGATATCCAATAGAAAAAGACCCAGAGGTCTTAGCGAGAGTCTCGACAAGGTGGGCAGCCACTCAAAGGCATTGGCAGCCGCCGCTGCCACCGAAAATGCCACTCAATCCGGCGCCAACTCGTCCTCCACGTCGGGAGCAACGCCTTCCTCCACTAATTCCAATTCCAAGAGTATACATCTTGATTTTGACCACGACTTGAGTGAGACGTCTATCTCCTCGTCTTCCGCCACCAATTCGTCACCAACAGGCCACCCGTCGTCGTTCAGCCTGAACTTATCTCAAAAACCAAACTTCAATCCAAAATACCTAAAACCTTCCAAACAGATCTACGTCGTTGATGATAACGAAATGGACTTTTCGTCCACGAGTTCGACTCTCAACACCTACGACCAAATAGTGGAAGAAGAAGACGACATCCACGATGATGATCATCATGTTTCTAAACAAGAAGACGATGATGATGATGATGTGATCATTTTGGAAGAACGAGAATTGTTTCCCCAGAGAAATAACTCAGACTCAGTATTGATACTTGACCATGATGCCTTTGCAGCCTATAATATGTTCAATGTCAATAATGATCTGTCTTTCATGGAGATCAATAATATGACTATCAATAGTTCTATTCCTAATAGTCATATGAAGAAGCAAAGAACCAATTCTTTGCCACAATTACCACAGGCAAAATGTTTCTATAATAAGTTACCTAATAATTATATTCTCCAAACCCCAAAGGTTGGGAATGTTAAAACCAATGTGATCCCTCACCAGTTAAACCTCCCTCCCTGTGTCGATGAACAAGGCCACTATATCATCAAACCAGGCGATCCCTTTGCTAATAGGTTCGTGATAGTGAAGCTTTTGGGTCAAGGAACGTTTGGGAAAGTTGTTCAATGCTACGATAAAGTCAACCGTGAACACGTTGCCATTAAAGTGATCCGTAATATCAAGAAATATAGAGATGCTGCTCGTATAGAACTTCGGGTACTATCAACGTTGAAGAAGTTTGATAACGAAAATGTCAATCATTGCATACATCTACGGGAATGTTTTGATTTCAGAGGTCATATCTGTATAGTGACAGATTTACTTAAAATCTCGTTGTATGACTTTTTGGAAAATAATCGATTTATAGCATTTCCTGGGTCTCATGTTCAAGCATTTTCAAAACAATTGATAAGGTCTGTGACTTTCCTTCACGATTTGAAATTGATACATACTGATCTTAAGCCTGAAAATATCTTACTACACGATGATTCATACGCTAAAAAAGGGCTTTATAGCTCCACTATTGCGTCATCTTATCTTCATTTGAACGAAAAAGAGCTTAAAGAAAAGAACAAGAAAATACCTAAATTTCTGAAGATTTTGAAAAATCCGTTGATCCAAGTGATTGATTTTGGAAGTGCTATATTTGAAGACGAATATCATTCACTGATAGTGCTGACGCGACATTATAGAGCTCCAGAAATCGTCTTAGGAATAGGCTGGTCTTTTCCTTGTGATATGTGGTCTATTGGATGTATATTGGTTGAGTTAATAATAGGAGAGCCATTATTTAAAACACATGATAATTTGGAGCATTTGGCAATGATTGAGAAGATTTGTGGATATAGTATCGATAAATCTATGGTACGGTTGCTGAAACAAAATGAAAATCAGTGTGGATTAGATTATTTCACTGATGCTTATATATCACTGAATGACGATGAAGCTATAGAGAGTGATAATGATGAGAATTTGGATAGAGATGACGATGAAGAAGAAAGAGGTATAAATGGAGTAGTAGATGGTAATAACGAAGAAGATGAAGAAGAAGAAGAAGATGATGTGATAATAGATGATGAATCTACTATGCGTCATTCACTTACGCTAAGATTTCCCAGCAAGGATACTCCCAGTAAATTTATAAGCAATGTGAAGGATTTGTCAAGAATCGATTTATTTATAAGTTCAAGAATAGGACTTGATATCAATTTTGATTATTCGCTTTCACATAATTACCAACGAAATAAGGAGTTGATTAATTTTGGGAATTTTACATTTTGGTGGTTTTTCATTGATTTACTCAAAAAGTTATTTGTGATTAATCCAGATGAAAGAATAACCGCATTGGATGCGATGAGTCATCCTTGGTTCAACTTGGGAATCGAGGATGAAGGTACGTTATAAGAGATAGTATATTTAGTTCTTTTGCCGGTCCGAAAGGAATGGCTTTTATGTAATGGGTACAGATTATTGAGTAAAGATTGGTGAGTGTAGACTTTAAGAGTAACGGAATTCTCCAGTAGATCTAGATGAAGAAAGAGAAACAAGTTCAATGCTCAAATGATGTAACTGCCAGAAGCCAGAATTAAAACACAATTTTCGGAGAGATGAAAATCAGGATACGGAAAGTGTGAAAGCGGCCAGGGCGAAGCTATGTAGAGTCTTTTTAAGTCTAGAGCGGGGGTCATGAATTTGGGACAGATTCACAAAAGATGGAGAGTAGGTATCGGAAACAGAGATGGGGGATATACTTAATTAGATGACGTGAATGATGGTCTAGACATCAGGGCTTTTTACTTCGGTTAAAACTTACCAATCACAAGTTAGGCCCGGAAATGTTTAAGGTAGGTTGAAGACCAAATGTGACAAGGGTAGGCATCTAATTTAGATCCCATTAATAATTTTACGTAAATTAGGTGCTTATATTAGCCCATCGGGCATGAACTCACATGCAGCACACGGCAGACGAAAGAGACATATGAGGTCGAGATGCAGTAAAGAGTGAAGTTGGTCCAGCAATAGTAAAACAGTGTAGAGTAGTGGGAGGAGAAATAGAAAGAGAACTAGAGACTGAAATGGATCGCTAGGACGAAGACTTGGGCAGTACGTCGCTACGAGATGGAGACCAGGGAAAAAAACTCACTTCACTGGGATCCAAGACACAGAAGGTACAGTAAATCAGATCAAGGGTAGTTCTCATTACTACCGTTACCCGAGTACTTCTGCATGTAATAAGATAGACCAATGGAGGAAAAAGCTCTCGATCGTCGCAGGGACAGCATGGTTCATAGGGTAACCATGACGTTGGGACTGCAATGAAGCAATAACTCTAGACCGAACATGTCGGGTTAAATTGCTGAGGTTTCAATGCAGATACTATGTCGTATTAGACCAAATTAAAATCACGCATAGCCAATAATCGACGCAAAGTGGAAGAAGATGCAGCCGGCTGCAGATGGACAGAGGAGGAAGGGAAGAGAAAAATGGGAGGCAAAAAAAGAGATGAAGCGGGTGGCCAAGGTAAAAAGGTAATAAGCCCAGAAGTAAAATGGCTAGGTAGATAGGCCCAATAACATGGCCGAAGAAGAGTAGCGGAAGAATAGTAACCGAAGTAGAGTATCCGAAATAGAGTAAACGATGTAGACGAATCGGAGTGGAGTAGCTGGGGGAGCCCAATAGAAATCCAAAAAAGTCAGAGCAGCCAGAGCTAGAGTTTGAGCCAAAGCCTTTTTTTTTTATCTAAGACGTCAGCATGAAAAGTAGCCAGATCCACGATCTGACATACGTTAAAACCCGAAAATCTATGGTAATATTTATTAGTAACATCGTACAAAGTAACGTCGTACCGTGCGAGACAGACAGGCTGGCTACGGTCAGCTCTACGAGGTTTGTCCTGGGAAATGCTCCTAGCTGCTCTCCCAATTGTCGTATTCCCAACCGTCATTGCTCCTAGCCAATTTCGCCGATTACGGGACGGCTGCCACGAGAGCCAATAGAGCAAATTTCATAACTATTGTTACGTCCGTTTTTCACTACAGGACATGCATTTTTCATTCTCTCAATTACTTTTCAGTATATGTCAGTCTAATGCCCATCGGAGAATGTGAGTGAAAAAAGTCTAGACCTCCGATCTGACATCAAGAATGTATCTGCATATTGGACACCATTCTGCACACAACAAAGCCCGGTCTGCCATGGTAAACCTTCGTTTCCTGCATACACTCGGATAAAATGCCCCTCAATTAAACCAGTTAGGAAATCATTGTCAAAGGGATGTAGTCAATCAATTAGACTAACAACAGCAGACTAACCCCAATAGTGACGGTGTCAAGGATTGTTCCCATGGCAAAATGGTGCGCGCACGTACCCATCTGAAATGTAAACAAAGCAATAAAAACATTGGAAAACGATTGAATTTGTTTTTCACCCGATTTGGCACATTATGAACCTCGGGTTATATCGCGAGAATACATTGAGAGCGTTTGAATCCCCTTGCGCGCTAGGGGGTACTGAATAGGGCAATGATAGGATAGCCAGTAGTGAAGAGGAATAGGATGAAAGTGTCTGACGTGTTTGAAATATGAATCGGGGTTGTGAAGCTTAAAAATCATCTTCATATGGTTTTTTGTCGGGCGAAAATATTATGAGGCAGACATTAACGATTCCCTTCAAATTAGACACTTGGGTCTAGACTTTGCAGAAAATAACAAAAATGTCAGATCTAATGATAGTCCCCCCCAAGGGCTTAAAAAATTAGGTTTGGACCCATGTCCCAATTTGTCTAAATGACCAATGCGGTTTCTCCTTTGGGCTGGAAAATAAACAATTTCTTTTTGTCGGTCCTGCGCCCGACAGCTTTGTGTCGCCAAAATCGCAATTTTTTATCAGCCCCAACTTATATACCAATCGTCAACCACTTTTTTGAATTTGTTTTACCTTCTCTTCTTCAACCGTTAACTATAGTCTTTCCTTACTGTCGCTCTTTATACCCAGAAGCACACTCCTTCCCTACTTAACGTATACACTCTTTATTAGATATGAAAACTTCATTCGTGTCTTTGATCACCTTGGCTTCGTACGCCGCCGCCGTTCCTTTGCAAGGCCACAAGCACCACCAACACCACAAGAAAGATGTGGTTACCAAGGTCGTTTATGTGGACGGTTCCGGAAAGCCAGTCACTCCTAGTGCTTCCGCTGCTCCTTCCACCGGTGCCGCTGTCAGTACCCAAACCACCAGCAGTCCTGCCTCCGTTGCCACCACCACCAGCTCGTCCTCGTCTGCTGCCGCTGCCTCGTCTTCTGCCGCTGCCTCCAGCTCCAGCTCCCAGGCCGCCAGCTCTGCTGCATCTGCTTCTCCTTCCTCATCCGGATCATCTTCATCCGGTGGAATTGCTGGAGACCTTTCAGCCTTCTCTGACCCAACCGAAGAGTTCCAAGACGGTGTCCACTCCTGTGACTCTGTTCCAACTGGTCAAGGTGTTATTCCTATCACCTGGATCTCCGGCCTTAACGGAGGTTGGTCTTCCATCATGAACGAAAACGGTGACACCTCTTCTTCTTGTCAAGACGGATACTACTGTTCTTACGCTTGTCAAGCCGGTATGTCCAAGACCCAATGGCCATCCAACCAACCTTCAAACGGTATCTCCGTCGGAGGTTTACTCTGTAAGAACGGAAAGTTGTACAAGTCCAACTCCGATCAAAAGAACCTTTGTTCATGGGGTTCCCAATCTGCCGCCTTCAAGTCCCAAATTGGTAAGGACGTGGCTATTTGTAGAACCGATTACCCAGGTTCTGAAAACATGAATATTCCTACCTTGTTGAAGGCCGGTGGCAATGCCCCAGCCTCCGTCGTCGACTCTGCTAACTACTACACCTGGAAGGGAGGTAAGACCTCTACCCAATACTACGTTAACAACGGTGGTGTCTCTGTTGAAGATGGATGTATCTGGGGTACTGATGGTTCCGGTGTCGGTAACTGGGCACCTGTTGTTCTTGGTGCCGGTGTTACTGAAGGTAAGACCTACTTGTCTTTGATTCCTAACCCTAACAACAAGGATACCCCTAACTACAACATCAAGATTGTTGCTTCCGACGGTGCCAACGTGAATGGTGACTGTAAGTACGAAAACGGTCAATACAACGGCCACGGTACTGATGGTTGTACCGTTACCGTTACTTCTGGTACTGCCAACTTTGTGTTTTATTAAACGGGAAAGTGACTGATTAGTCGTTTGCTATTTTATCTTCTTTGTTGTATTATAAGTAATGCATCGGCGGTGGTTATGTTCGTGTAGATCAATTTATCTATTTTACTTTTTTTAAAAAGAAGCCCTACTGTTCAATGCTAGCGACGGCGAGATCGTGGGGTATGATTTGTAGACCAGCAGTAGCGTGCCGTCGATTCCGGGCGAGGGAGTACGGTCCAAGATCTTGTCAAGGGGCTTATAGGCTATGAGCCTAACGAGAGTATTGGCAATGGAACAATGGGATGGCTCATGAATTGTGCACGGGGTAACTATCAAGAGCCACCCCGAGCGTGCTTTAAGGGAAAGCTCGAGAGGCTAAAGAGGCCGAGCTATGTAATAATACGGAGAGCCAACTATTGGCGATCTAGCGAACCTCCTACTACTGAAACTCGACTAGAGGAGGGACTGTAGAGTATCACTGTTAGACTACCACTGTTAGACTACCACTGTTAGACTAATGCTAATGATAAACTCAAACCTAATATCCAAGGTAATAATTTAGATCCTTGCTGGGCCGTACTATCCAACAAGCTAGAACACCCTCAGAACTACCACCACTTCTCGCTAAGTAAACCTTCGGATGGCCTGCCCGTATAGATATTACTTGGCTGCATGTGGGAGCTCTCGCTAACTTTATACGGCATCGCTTAAAAGGTTATTAACCAGAACATCTATTCCCACGATGACTGGCACACTCTTCGGGCTTACTCTTCTCCAGCTCCCCGAAACCTCCCAGACAGACTCACAGCAACACATCAGTGAACAGGCCCCGCCTACTTTACGTTTCTCGACTTCGTTCTGGCAAAGCACGGTGACTCACCGAAACATATGCTGAAAATACACATGTGTCTGGTTTCATATGTGTCTGCTTTATGGGTCTGATTTATGTGTCTCTGATTTATGTGTCTGGTTTCATATGTCTCTGCTTTATGGGTCTGATTTATGTGTCTGGTTTCATATGTGTCTGCTTTATGTGTCTGCTTTATGGGTCTGCTTTATGGGTCTGATTTATGTGTCTCTGATTTATGTGTCTGGTTTCATATGTCTCTGCTTTATGGGTCTGATTTATGGGTCTGATTTATGTGTCTGGTTTCATATGTGTCTGCTTTATGGGTCTGATTTATGTGTCTCTGATTTATGTGTCTGGTTTCATATGTCTCTGCTTTATGGGTCTGATTTATGGGTCTGATTTATGTGTCTGATTTATGTGTCTGGTTTCATATGTCTCTGCTTTATGTGTCTGCTTTATGGGTCTGCTTTATGGGTCTGGTTTCATATGTGTCTGCTTTATGAGTCTGCTTTATGGGTCTGGTTTCATATGTGTCTGCTTTATGGGTCTGATTCCCATGACCTGAAAATAGTACAGGAACACTCCGAATTAAGACGTATTGGACTACGCTATCTACATTCACTGTCTGCATCTGATTCGACTCTGTTGGTAGGAATTCCCAAATTCTGTCAGAATACTATATAAGAAATAGCGCCGATATCGAAGTCTGATGACGGCAAGTAAAGACTGTACAACTGTACAACTGTCCGAGTAAAATACCTGAGACTATGAAGTCTTGTACGCCAGAAATATCCCTAGTGTGATTGTGGTGATGGTAATGGTGATTCTTTGACCTGTAGCAGTTCATCTGTCCGATCCATAACACACCATTTGTGTGATACGTAATTTATTCTTTGTCTGATTAATGTATCGTCTGTCGGGGTGGTATATTATTATTTGTCAGATAGACCACAATTCGTCCATCTGATCAGTACAATACAATCCATTTGTGTCTGTCTGAATATGTTCTCCTAATCAGTGTTAGGATTTGTTTCTGCTTCTTACCGTGCCAAATGACTTAACCTGTCTTCAGTCTTCCGTGTTGTAGGTTTTTGCAAGGGACAACGTTTTCAACCTAGACAACTGCTTTCCATGATTTATTTTTAACTAGATATCATCTGTACCATAGAGTCATGGTCTCTACAATAATCTAGAAATTTTTCCCATTGTGATTTCCGATATGATCTTTATATGATCTAGTAGCCTATTCTGTAGCTACTGACCCCTTTCGGAGCCCATAGCCAGATACCTAGCCAAATGCTACTCCATAGCAGTACCCCACTACCAACTCCCCATTCGTCTTAAACAACCCATACAAATCCTCAACTAGTTCATCGGGACTAGGCTGGAACGAATTCTGCACATACATATAAATATGCCCTTTATTTCGTAACTTCTTATTCAAGAACCTGGCCAAGGTGGAGATAGTCTGATTCCCTGAAACCTTGAAAACCCTGGGATTTAATGCTGGTGTAGACCCAATGGGCTGAAACCGTATCGTGATCTTACTAACCGAATCTTTAATGTCGGGAGTAATAGGAGAGGTTTCTTTGGGCGACAATGTTTCTTTCTTATCAGTGATCATGTCATCTGGAGAATTAGCCTTAGCACAAGAAACGTCCTTTTGAGGAGATCCCAAAGCTACCCCTTTATTCTCTTCCTTACCCAATTGATGTTCCATACTGTGTTGACTCTCTACCGAGAAATTTTCCTTCACTACTTCCTCCTCTGACTTGTTCTCTTTTCCCCAATCATCATTATCCATATTCGTCTGACCTGTATTGTCTGATAATATGTCAACCTAAGTCAGCCTTGCGCATATTTGACTCAACTCATGACACGTCCTGCATATAACACAGCTCACCCCAAACCCAAAATTCAATTTCAAAACCCATCGTTTGCCTATCTTTTTACACCCCCACCACCACATTGTCAATGTCAGATACAGATACCGAAATTCAATTTGATAAGATTGTTCAAGATCTCCAGAATGCTGCAGAGGACGCCGTAGAGACCAAGCAATTTCTCGACTACAGCACGCTCGTGGATATCTACTACAGCGACTTCTCCCGCTACACGTACCCCGAAGGGGAACAATTGCTCCAGGTGCTTCTTGACATTCTCAAAAACAACGATGAGCTCACGTACGAAATTGGTTGGGACTTGCCCGGGCTCTTGATTTCGTCAATGGAATCCAACAGTCAATTCGATGGGCCCATTCGAGACACCCCCTTTGTATACCGGATAGTCAAGATCTTTGAGGTGTTGGCGATTTCAGGGAACCCGAAGGAGCTCTTTCTCAAGAGTTGCGAGTTGCTCAGTGGGTTGGTGAGTGAGGAGCAGGATACAGAAGACCAGGAGGAAAGTGAAACAGCATTGCCAGAGAAGTCAGAGAAGCCAGAGAAGTCAGAGAAGCCAGAGAAGTCAGAGAAGTCAGAGAAGTCAGAGAAGTCAGAGAAGTCCGTGGTGCCTGAAAAGTCTGATGAGTCTGAAGTGTCAGAGAAGTCAGAGAAGTCAGAGAAGTCAGAAAAGTCAGAAAAGTCACATAAGCCTGAAAAGTCACATAAGCCGGAAAAGTCTGACGAGTCCGAAAAGTCTGAACTGCTTGATAAACTTTCCCAGCACCTAAAACACCAACAGACAAGACTGTCTCCCTACGCCCTGCGCAAAGAGAAATTCTTCGACATCAAGGTGTTCTGTCTCTTCGAGCTCGTCGACAGCACCATGAAACGGATCGTGACGCTTTACCCGTCCCGGTTCCTCGCCATGAGTGTGGCCTCGTTCATCAACCTCGTGCACCGCAACTCGCCCAAGATCATCAACTCCGAGTTCCTCGCCAAAAGAGCATACAGCTTCGCCAAGAACTACGTGTCGCCGCCAGCGCCTCCGCCGGCCGCCTCCGACGACCCTGAAACACTCGCTACCATCTTGCACGACGAACAATATCTCCAACGCAAACTCCTAACCGCGTTTGTCTCCCACACTATAGACCTTTTGTCCAAGCACCATCCGTTGTTGTACAGCATGCAGCACTTCCGCCACATCCAGATCCGCACCCAGTACGACTACGAGATCGTGTCGCCGGTGATGGACCGCCTGGTGGAGTTGGCGCAGTCATTCGACGTCGACCTCACGGCGGTGTTCAACGACTTCGTCACCAACACCCACGCCGTGTTCGACGGCCTCGATATGACCAAGGACGACGACGACCTCAGCGGCGATCTTTTTGAAAAAGTGGTGATCCACCACCAGAACACGCTCGCGAGGGCCATCCTCACCAGCAGCGACACCAAGACCATCGAAGACTCGACCGCGGGCCTTCTCACCCTCTACACGCACTCGGTGGCCCAGCGCCGCCAGTACGACCTCGTCCCTTTCACCTTCAAGGACGCCGTTGTCACCACCCTAGTGCTAATCATCCCCCAGATGGTCTCGCCCAAGTTCGTCAACAAACAACTCCAGGACTTTGCCATCTACTGGTCGTGGTATGCCATGCAGCAGCTGGCGGTCCAGGGCAAGCGGATCGAGGTGGAGATCGCCGCCATGCCCCCGCTCCTCCTCCGTATCTACTACCAGTGTTTCTTATACCTCTATACGTTTAACTACGGGCGGGACCTAGCCTTCGTCACCTTGACCTCCTTGACCAGGATCTTGGTGTTGTCGCCCGAAACCGCCACCTTTGACTTCATCAGGGACTCGCTCCAGAACTGTCCCTACGATCAGGTGAAGGCGGGGTTGGTGAGTGTGTTGAAGGAGTTGTTGGTGAAGAGCAGAGGCAACGACCGCCTCGAGGACCAGCTAGAGGGGATGTCGTTGAAGAAGCAACAGAAAGAAAGTGAAACGACGGACGAGAAAGACCTGGAAGACGAGCAACACCTGAAAAATGCTCCACCCTCCGCTCCCCCACTCCCCCTCAGACACTACTGCAACCTTACCTCCAGCAAGTTCGATGTCCTTGCCGAGCTCATCTCGCAATCGGTCTCACAGACCTTTGTCGGCAACTCCGTCGATGCCTCCAAATTGTCCGTTCTCTCGGCCTATTTGAACTTGCTAGTGGTCATCAAAAGAAACCCTGTTGTTGTTGCTGGAAAGGAGAAGGTGGCACTAATCGTCGCCAAAGTCGAGCACGGGATTGCTGACGTCAAGAAGAAGTACTCCACCGGCGAAAGTCTGTTGGAATTGAACGCGGTGGGCATGCTCGAAATCGCCTTGGACAGATTGGCATGAGTCGAGAACAAGAGATGTATAGGAAGCTATTTAGTAAAGAGGTCGAGATAATTGTTTTCCCTCATTGTATCTACAATATTGGCCGGTCATCATCAAGTGGCGTATACCACATATGTCATTAAGTGAAGCGTAGTGCTTCGAGCGCCTGGTTTCTACCCACAAGTTAATATACGAGCAGTTATTTCTAAAGTGTAGAACACAAGACGAAAAGGAGCTAGAGAAGAAACGGTAATGTAGGAAACTGACTCCAAGTTTGTCAAGTAACAAACCTAGTGCCTTTGGATGAAGTTTAAGTAGCTCATTTTCAGAGCTGTAATTACAACAGAAGCAGCGTCGCCAGCTCCACAGCTTCCTAGACAGCTCACTATGTCCTTCCCTTCGACTTCACCTTCTTATTACCCATATTTCTATCGTCCACCAAGGGTCCCCAGTACACGAAAAATCCTTCCTTTGTCGACGTGATCTCCTCTTCCATTTGCAACTCTTCATCGTCTATAAATGGATCCTCATAGTCGTATTTTCCAACCTTTCTGTTCATCTTCACCTCATGTTGTCTAACCAACTGTTCTTCCGTCAACTCCTCGTCCTTCTTCTTTTGGTCCACTATCACCTCCTCATCCTCCTCTTCATCCACATCTTCTTCGTCATCTATTATATCGTCCATAATATCAATCGCAGACTTGGCTTTCGGATGGATCACAGACCATCCGTACTTCTCCTCCGAAAGTCTCATCACATTGATCACTACTTCCGACTGGCCAGGCTTGGGGTCTTTAGGATCTATTAGTGGGATATCGAGGGCAATTATGGGCGGTGGAACCTTCTCCACCTCTTTTTCTGGCTCTTTTTCTTTCTTTTCATCTTTCTTATCTTCCTTCTTATCTTCCTTCTTTTCTGCAATATCGACAATCTCTTCATCCTCCTTCATCGGATTCAAAAGATCTATCACTGTGGGTGCAGCCAATTGCACCGATGAGACTTTGCTGGCCTTATCGGTGGTCATTCCGGGGAAAATCTGCGGTTTTGTTGGTTCCGGTTTAACCAGTACAGTTTCTGGAGTTTTCTTCTTCTTGGTGGTCTTTTTAGGTTCTGGTTTATCCACCTTTTTAGTTTTATCAGCTTTGGACTCCTCGGTTTTGCGTTTTTTGGCCGGATCTTCTTTCTTCTTTGGAGGACCTCGTTTCTTCTTGGCAGCTGGAACTGCCGGCGGAGGCACTGACGAGACCGTCACGGGCACAACAGGGCTGGCAGGCTTGACAACAATAGCAGGAGAAGTCTCTTCCGCACCGGAAACACTTCTATTAGCCCCCGGAGTGGCACTGGCTTCAGGAACAACTACCGGAGACATACTTCCACCGTTAGCGGGACCAGTCGGAGTCGGACTTTGGTCCTCATCGTCCAAGTTAATGATCGAGTTGATTGACGTCCTGCTGGGCGCAGAAAGCTGGAAACTCGTCTGGAAACGCTTGATATGGTCGCCCACAAACGGAGCATAGGGCTTGACAGCAGGCTTCGAGATAGGCTGTGGTGAAGCAGACGGCGTGCCTTTGGGCATCAAGACTGGCAAAGGCGATGGGCGGATCGAGACAGGCTTCTTGGACCGGCCAGTTTTGGGTAACTCGTCGTCCACCACAATCACATCACCTGGCGCCGGCTCGGGGCCAGGCGACACATTGATGGGCGTCTGGAACTTCGCGACAAGATGGGCGAGCGGCACCGGCTCGGTACCGTTGGCAGGAGTGGTGTTCTGATTGGTGCTTTCGAGAAGCGACAGAATGGGAACGTTCAGCTTGGACATGACGGTGGTGTTTAAGTTTGGCTAGGAAGGAATTGATATAGTGGAGGATTGACGGCGCACGACCTAGTATGGGAAAGGGCAAAAAAAGGGGAGTAGAAAAGTTAGGTGGATTTGTTACAAACTGTTTATTGAAATATGTAGGTGGGGAGCACGGCGGGGGATATAATGGGGGACACAGTGGGGGTAAAGTCAATGTGGGAGATGGAGCGAGAAGAAGAGAGTGCAAAAAGTGAGCGAAGGTACTAGATACCATATATAAGGAGATATTTGGCTAGGTAGTGCAGTTGGCACACTATATATCGCGATATTAGTTCTGGTAACACAGTGATCCTTTTTCGAGTTACTCTCAGGGAGGTTGTAACGTGTGCAGGTAGAAACTGGTGGTGAAGATTGAGAGAATGGTCATAAGCAAATCTTCAAAGAGCATGGCTAAGTGTCCCCAGAGATCCGTCTCACCTGGTATTTGCAGTGGTAGTATTTGACGCGCTCTAGGGCCTACTATAGTGCAACTCGTTGCACTTGTATTTCGATTCTCTTAAATGTGCTCTTAGTAGTACTTTCTGTATAATGCCTTTTATAATGCCCTTTATAATGCACTTTGTAGTATCCTCAGACAACAGGTCGCTTCAGTCGTATTGCTCTTATGCCCTGTCCAACTGTATCACATTCGAATGATATCCTAGCTTACTCAATGTCAAACATGTATCGCTACCATATCCTTCCAAACTATTCATCAGCAAACTCCCATTCCAATAATCAGTATAAACCTTACACATAGGCAATCCAAGACCCAACTTATATTCAAGTGGCCTGGTGATCAAATTAGCCAACGTCGATTTCTTACTCTTGGTCGACGCTCCCGGCTTCTCTGTATCCGCCAAAGAAGTATTGGCTAACAAGTTATTGGATCCGCTGTTTGCTCCGGTGACTATCGAAGACCCCCCCGGAGTCACCTTTAAGTCGGAATAAAGCTGCAAACCTGGGATCCGATGGAAATTAGCCAAGCTCTTACGGGCAAGCTCGGGATTCTTGCCAAACGACCAGATCTGGGACAACTTATCATGCAGGATACCTCCACCTTGGTCTGAGATCCTGAATATTAACTGTTTTGGCGCATTGATAACTGTGATTTTCACAGGGGGAAGTTTTTTCGAAGTCTTATCTCCATGGGTTCTAATCGTGGCTTCAAATGAATTTCTCAAGATCTCTCCTAATAAATAATGCAAATGTGGTACCATGAATGGGAAATTCACATTGATATCTCCTTCAAGCTCCAAATCAGGCATCATTTCCTTATTGGGGTATATACTGACCATGGAGTTTTTCACCAAATCTGCCACGACTTGAAGATTTTTGGCTGGATTGCATTGATGGAAAATCTCTCCTATATAGTCAGGAGGCTTGCTGGAGTATGGCTTGACCTTGTAGTTCTCTGTCAACGAAAGATGCTCCTCTACAATGACTCTTCTACTAATTCTAGACCGTATGGTGGAGCTCATAAATTGATCCAAATCGTTCAGGGGCAAGTTGGTCAATATCGATACTTCCAATGCTCCCATCATCAAATGAGACAAGTTAAACACATGGTCGTCCAACATTGTCGAAAGAATCTTGCAAAACTTGTCATTCTGTTCAATAGAAGTAATGGTAGGAATCTTGCGGAACGCATTGAACAGATGATAATAACTTTCGTAGATCTGTGCCAAATGGAAGTTATTAACCACTCCAAACGGCAACGTCTGGAGATCACGGATTCTCATGGCCAACCGAATAGGCAATTCCAACCGGACAAAGTTGGCACTATGGAGAATCTTTTGCTTGGTAAGCGTTTTACCATACCCAGCTAGCTGACGAAGTGACACCGGATGGGGGTCTTTTTGCGAGTACGATATAAGCACCTCATTTTGGTAGAAATGTTGAGGATTCAATATATTAGAATATGAAGGGAAGGGGCCTAGATTCTTGAGATGTTTGGCGATCTCTTGCTTGTTCACGGTGGAAAGACATTCGTCGTTGACGTACGATTTGGGAGTGATATTTTGGAGAAGCGTGGCCAGCGACAGTAGAAACCGTTTCTGCGGAGCCGAACGAAGCATTACGGGGAGATGAGCGATGAAAAGAAGCTGATAAGTTGGCAGGTAATCGATAGGGTTTAAATGGGATCATGTTATATTGAGTCATGCGATCACAAATCACGTGACAACATCAGGTAAAAATACATTATATGCAGTAAATAATTTTGTCATGGGTATGAAGTACATGATTGTATATATATATGTATGCCGGAGCATTGTGTGTGTGGTGATGATAGCATGGAGGGACCAACTATCTGCGAATACCTGCTCCTTTATATAGTATCTCATTTAAGTATTGGAATAACCTCTCGTTACAAGAAAGTTTCATCGTCGTTGCATGGCTACCACATCAGAAAGGGATATGTTAACCACAGGGCTGCAGGGCTACTTCCCACTCTATCCCTCCTTCAAAGTACTACATGTTTAGTGCAAATGTTATGAACCCTAACGATAAGCCTTTGGCGTTTCCTATTTCAGATTGTATCACATGACCACACGTCACATGACTTTGTTTGTCATTGCAACCGTTCTCCAGATTAGCCAGCCACCTATCAATAAAACACCACCATTAGTTTACCCAGTCACCCTCCCATCCCAGGACTTCCTCCATAATGAATGTCACCAGTAAAGGCTATTTTACGAACCAATTTCTAGACAAGCAAAAACAATCGCCCCGCCATCAGTACAGCCAACCGAGACATGATGGAATAGACGGGTACATATACGACGACGAAGATGCCTACACCCAGAGTGGCTACAGCGAATCTATGTTGAGCTACGGCGGCGGGTTTCGAGAGGAGTACGACCGCACGCCGGAATCCTCGACGATGTACCATAGCGGCAGCGAGAGGAGTCGTGGGGCCACGCCATTGAACGATCGGACTCCTTCCTACAAAGTAAGGGGGTCGCCTAGCGTACGGCCGGAGTCGAGAAGTGGGCGGGAACTAGATGAGATACCAATTCCTGAGATGGCACAGAGCTATCGTGGCGACGGTAGGTCCTCTAGGTCTGAATATCGGTCCAATAAGTCGGAGTATCGGGATTTCCGATCAGAACATAAAGCCGACCCCAGATCGGAGTATAGATCGGCCAGATCTGAACATCGAGAGCCTTCGAGGGACTTGGTGTCCATTCCAGCTCCCAGTGATTATTTTACCAGTCAACGAAGTGCCAAAATCGAGCCAGCATCTCCAGAACAAAGTTTGGACAAGGATATTTTCGGCAAGACAACTTATGACCCCGATTATCTTGAACAGGAGATCACCCCTGCACAATTGAACTATCTCCAGAACAAGTCTCGTGCACGCAATTCTCCCCATAGGTCTCGTAGGTCGCCCAATTCTGCTCCCTCAGTGGTTCCAAAGCCCAAATACGATGACTATTACATCAAGCAGAAGCAACAGTACGACGAAGCTGCATACAAACCAAAGCTTTACACCCACAAAACGCTCAGGGATGTGTTTCTGAACAAGGAAGAGAATATGGATAAATACAACCCCATGGAGTTTGTATTTAACGAAAAGAGTCCCGAGAAGAACTTGAAGAGAGCCTTCAAGAACCTTCAAGTGAAAATGGGAAAAGACGACTATTCAGCCTATGATTATTATGAGCACAAGGAAGATGAAAAAAAGAACCCCGCCCACGATATATTTGTGAATAAACTGAGTGACGATGACGACGATGAGGATGAGTATGAGGAAGAAGCTGCAGCCGTTGCTGCAGATGTGGTAAGTGAGGAGGGGGGTACTCCAAAGGTCAAGGAAGCCAAGAAGAAGAAATTGACCAAAGTGCTCAAGAAGCGAATGAAAATGGCCAGGAAAGAATTGGGCCGAAATTTCGTTTCCAACGCAGAAAAGCAACGAGAGATCAAAAGATCATTAGAAAGCAAGAAGAAAACCAAACCAAAGGATAAAGTGAATGAAGAGACCAAAGGGGAAACCAAAGAATTACAAAAAGAAGAGATCAATCCAGAAGTAGCTAAAGAAATGGAAGAAGTAATTGCCCCCAAAAAAGCAGTTGAAGTAGCCGACAAGACCATAGTTGCTGGGGCTGAAGCACCTACGGACAGCTCTCAATTCAGTCCACTCTGGAACTATGTCCTCTCTTGGATTGTATATAATACAGTCGAATCCGATAAGATTGAGAGTATCGATATAGAAGAGGCCGGAGATTCCAAATCGAAAAAGACTTCCAAAACCGGCAAAACATCCAAATCGGTCAAGTCGACGAAAACTGGACCCAAGCCCGCTGCAGCAGCCGTCAAAGCCAACAAGATGAAGAACTTGAAGAAAAACTACAGTACTCTTGTTTCCAAATGGAACGAGCCAGTAACTACACTTTTCATTGAGCCAGGATCGAATTCCACCGTGTCCAAGGTAAGAGCAAGCCCTCAACAAAGTCTTCCAAAGTCTACAAATGACGATATCTTATTAGATGGGGATGAGCAAGAATTCACCATTGAAATCGATGACGATGGTCTGGAAGCTAATCTTGAACTCTACTACAATCCTTTCTCCAAGCAGTTAGAAGCAAGCCCCCCAACATCATACGGATCTTTGGAAACCTCCCAAGTACCCCGCAAGAGAAGCTACTTGGATGTAGCGAAGAACCCAGTCGAGATCATCTCCAACATTAACTCTCTTATCAAGAACATAAAATTGATGAAGATGATTTTCGCACCCATAGACGTCATTGCTGAGTCATTCCCAAACTTGCAAACTGTGGTGATCTTAATTGAGTTGGTCATCTTCGTCTGGATGTTATACGAGTTGAGTCTTTTGATTGATGCGTTGTGTATGATGGTTAAGGCCGTATGCGCTCCGATGATCGCAATGGGACGGTTTATGAATAGAATCATGTAAATTAGACATTAGGAATATAAGGATTATATTGGTATAAACGTAGGAGTAAAAATGGTGAGTCAGTGATTATGTAATACCATCGTTTCAAAATGCAAAAAAATAGAACCCGACGCGGGAGTCGAACCCGCAACCTTCTGATGCCTTTCATAAAAGTCAGACGCTCTAGCCGATTGAGCTAGCCAGGTAAATTACTTAGAGTGCCATAGATTACATAAAGCTATGAGCAGAATGATATATGTGAATGGTGCATCATATGTGACCTTTCTTTACTATTCACTGATTCTTAACAGGAATTCCTTTCAATTATTTCATTTGTCCTCTGTTCTGAAGTCTCTACATGTACCTCTTCCTTTCTTTTCATTTTGTTCCTCTATTGATAATACATAATACTTAGAAATAAATATACAGTGAATCTCCATCTAAAATGTTCCATGGGTATTTGAAGATCGGTTCACTGTTTCATTACATTTAACAACTGGATGACTCTATCACTTTTTCTCTTGAGCATTGTCTAACTACAATTCCATGACTTCTTTTTTGCTTTACCTCTCTTGCTGCTCTTACTTCTAACTTTTCCTCCAACTGCTCTCTCTTATCTCCCAAGTGCATCTCACTTCTTCAGCACTCTGTTCTTGACATTCCCATTCACACGGATTCCCTTGATTGTAAGTCCTGTCTGTTCTACAGGAAATTTCCTGGGTCGTCCTCGTTTGTCTTTCTTTTCTAGTAATTTCTTAACAGCTTCATCTTCTAATGTTCGGAGGTACGTGGGTTGATCATAAAGCTTGCTCATCATGTTTTGTCCAGATCCTCCTTCCAGTGTGAATACATTATTAGGAATTAAATGAGGCGTTGAGCTTGAGGTTCCAAGTGTCTCCTTTAGCACTTTATTGAGTTGCTTAAAATTAGGGTGTGACGAGTCTATGTATTCATTGGTGGTGGGGTCCATAATAAGCTTTTTGGGGCGTCCTCTTCGTTTCTTCTGTTCCGATTGGTACTGCTCAGATTTCTGATGATTATTGACCAACGTCGAATCGTCATAGTTAAGATTTTCTCCCATGCTTTGTGGATCTTCCGTTCGATCTAGCTTTGCTGTTATTTTGCTCTTGTTTTTGGTTAGTTGGTTGTTGCGCTGAATTGGTGACGATTCCTTAAAACCAGATTGATTACTTTGGAGTTGTTGCTGGTGAAGCTGTTGTTCGAGTTGGCTAGCCTGTCTTTGAAGCGATTGCCTTTGGACATGGACATGGTTCTGGTTCTGAGGGGTGTTGTGAAGATTTTGCTGTAACGCTTGCGCTTGTTGTTGCTGTGCTTGTTGCTGTTGTTGTGCTTGAAACTGAGCCTGAGCCTGTACTTGGGCAGCCTGTTGGTTGATCTTCTGCTGTAATTGCTGGCGCTGGAGCAGGCTCTCATCGTTCCCGATGTGTTGGTTGTGTTGATTCATAACCAGTTGCTGCATCTGCTGGAATTGTTGTTGTTGTTGTTGTTGTTGTTGTTGTTGTTGTTGTTGTTGCAGAGGCAGTTGTCGATTATTCAACAACGCTCGTTGCAGCTGCTGGAATTGGTTCAACTGTTGCTGTTGGAGCTGTTGGTAATGTTTCTCAGCTTGGATCCGATTCTGTACCGCTTTGTTTTGGCTCATATGATCCTGACCATGGCTCATCTGTTTGCCTTTCAACTTTGCCTGTGATTGAGATGGCGAGCTTCCACCAGATCTTATGTCAAGTTGGTTCTTGAAAGGGCCCTTGGAAGGGGGTCTACTATGTCCCAATTGTTGTTGGTAGTGCTGCTGCTGGATCTGCTGCTGCTGGAGTTCCTGCTGCTGTTGTTGCTGTTGCTGCTGCTGCTGCTGTTGAAACTGTAACTGCTGGAATTGTAATTGCTGCAACTGTAGCTGCTGTAATTGGTAATGCAGATATTGCTCCAGAGAGTCGCCCGTTGGCTGGATACTGGGACTTTGCTGCGATGGTGAACGGTACTGTGCCGCCATCTGCTGATGGTATTGCGGCAGATACGGGGAGTTACCTAAAGCTTGCTGGCCTTGGACGCCGAAGTGGGGGAGGCCCCCAGACGGGGACACCTGGTGTGGGGGCAAAGTCATAGGGGATGAGCCCATGGCGTGAAAGACCTGGCGGTGGTGAGGATGGTGGTGTTTGGGAGCAGGTTGCGGCGGCACAGGGCTCTGGGACGATCTGGCGTAATATGGCCCCGACTGGATATGTTGTGGAGGGGGCATTGACTTAGTTCTAGTGGGCGCCGGGAGGGGCGATGTGTTCGTGGTGGACGCCGATGATGAGGACGTGGGTTGATTGCCATATGAGTACGGGGCGTACATCATGTGGCCGGGTGAATACTTTGTCTCCTAGTACACTTGTGATTAGCCTAATGGGGCTGATGGGACTAATGGGACTAATTGGTCTAATTGGTCTAATTGGTCTAATTGGTCTAATTGGTCTAATGGGACTAATGGGACTAATGGGTCTAATGGGTCTAGCGGGTCTAGCGGGTCTAGCGGGTCTAACGGGTCTAATGGATATTATTCTAGGGATGGTACACAGGTCTAGTCGGTTTCTCTAGTATAGTACGCCGGTATAGTCTGCTTCTGATAGTACACTGGCTTGGCCGTTTAGTTGGATATCACTCTGATTTCGTCCGCTTCGTATAGTACACTTGTTGCTCTTTTTGTACGCCGATTTCAGCGATTGGAATCAGCGGCTAGCGATAGTGGTAGTGTGATCTGAAATTTACTGGCGATAGTGCCCTAAAAGATCACTGATAGTGGTGGTGAAGGTGGTGGTGGCGGGACGACAATGGCGATGGCTGTCACGACAATGGCGATGGCGGCAAGTGCTTCTAATGGCGATCTGTTCCGAGCGTTCTGGAGGACTGGGTTGTCTGACGGCGGCCCTTCAACAGTCTCTCTCTGGCGACGGTTGCTAGCGTCCTTGCTGGGCACACTGGCTGGGTTGGGCTTTCGTGGTGGCCACTGGGTGGAAGGCGGCGGCTATTTGGCTGGGGGTGTTTGGCGGCAGGCACCTGTTCTGTCCGAAGATCTAGACTCGCCGGCACACGGGACTTGGGGTAGGACGGGTGTTTGTATGAAGAACGGGCGGCTCGCTGGCGTGCTCCGTATGGTACTACTACAGTGGGGTGGTATATGGGTTGATGTGGGGTGGTTGGATTTGCAACAACGGTGTTTTTTTTTTTCCGTGGCGGAATGTTTCGCCAGGGAGCCACAAAGCCAAAGTTGAACCTCGGAATGATGCAAGGGGAACTAGCCGGCCAGTCCGGGGGGAGGCGGCAAACGACGATGGCCAGCGAGAGACGCGACAAGGCTAGCGAGAGAAGGGAGAAGGGCCAGCGAGAGAAGCGATAAGATCCAGCGAGAGAAGCGACAAAGGTGCCTATGGGGAGGGCAGGCGAATGTCTACGGGCAATGGCCAGATGAGATGCTACTGGAAAAACGGTCCGTCATTGGCGGTGTTCTCAATCGGGGAATGACACTTTTTCCCAGGTGAAATTGCTCCTTCCAAGTCGCTGTATGCGATCCCTTCCTTACACTGGTCCATTCTCACACACATCATGTGTGCCACTTTTACAGAATCATGTGTTTGCATGTCTTACACAATGGGACCTCTTATCTCTCACTAATTGTCTGACGTTGGTTGGGTCGCATCCACGTGATCTGTCTCGCTAGCGTACGGAGAAATTCCGAGAAAATTATCGGTAAATCCTGGAAAAATACGGCCCAAGATTCCGTGCGTCTGCCGTCAAATAATGATGTGCTCACGTGACTAGCATCACGCGATACACGTCTCCAATTGACAGCCTTCGCCTACTTGTTTCTCAGATTAATCTTGCATTACTATTTATCTACAAATGGCTATCCATGATGGTTCCCTGGATGTCTTGTAGTAGGTGGGTTGGGAGGTGAGCGAGAAGGCATCGAAAGTGAGTATTCAAAAGTGGAGTATCGCTACCAGAATTGTTTTCTCTTTTCTCTCTTCACCCTTCTTCACTTCATCTGTAACCATCACAACCAACGTTTTGATTGATCTCCAATTGGTAACGAGATTCTCTCGCTGGCGCTCGATCATGTGGTGGATGTTCTAATTAATCTCCAATTGGGACACTGGAACACGCGAGAGCAACTCATCTTCAAACACGTCCACAAACAGTTTGGAATCAACCAATCCGGTGTCGAACTTGATCTTGAAATCAATGATAACATTACCATTGGAAGAGCTTTCTCTATTGCCTCTTACTTCGTTGACTCCCAAAAGCGAATCAAAATCATCGATCACTGCATCTTCAGTCCTCAAGGATTCTCCAGTGAACTTGTAGGAAACATTGGAGATTTCAAATCTATTCTTGGTCACAGAAGGAACCAACAATTCGTCAAACAAGTCGGAGGTTCCAGAAGTGATTCCAGTGGTTCCCAGAGGTGATTGGGCGTATTGTGGGAATTTTTGTGAGTAAGTTTCTCTAATAGAGTCGGCTACCGAGCGCTCAAAGAAGGCCCTGAAGCTCTCCTTGGCAGTGTATGATGCAGATAATTGTACTTCCAACACATTGGCAGGTTTGACGGGAGTTTGAGCGGTTTCTGCTTGCTTTTCGGCACTTGGTAATTCTTCTTTTTGGGCCAATTTACGGGTTTCTTCGGGAGTAGCCAATTGGATCTTGGAGAGATCCAAATGTTCTCTGGATCTGATGAAGGATGAGATACGTTCGACGGAATCTTTGTTGATGGTTCCAATGAACGCCAAAACGTCCCCTTTAAGTAATCTACCCTTAGGTCCAGAAGCTGGGATCTTCGAGAAGGCATCGGAGTTGGAAATGCCATTGGAATGGAGAAGAAGCTCAACCGATGGCGAAAGCTTTTGTTGAGGATTGGCAGCGGTGAATAATGAAGAAGTATCTCCAGATCCAGATGGCTTGGAACTCTCTGACTTTTGAGTCTTTTGTGCTGGTTTTTCCTGTACAGGCTCCTCCTTTACAGGCTCTTCCTTAGCAGGTGGCTGCTTATCCTCTGCCTCTTCTGTACTTGGTCTTTCCAACGTCTTCAAATCATCGCCTTCCTCAGCAAGTAATGCAATTGGCTTACCCACAGCGATGCCTTTGGCTCCGTCGTCCACCAAAATCTCCCACATGACTCCATCGTCACTGGCCTCGACATCAATGGTGGCCTTGTCGGTTTCCACCTCCAACAACACATCTCCAGCACTGAAGGTTTCGCCGGACTTATACTTCCAGGCAACCACTCCACCTTCGGTCATTGTCGGCGACATGGCGGGCATTTTAAAAACGCTGGCCGCCGACTGGACGCTGGACGTACGGAAGCCTCTCACAAGAGCAGAACGTCTGGATATTACGGCAGCAGCTCTGTACATTGGTGTATAAGAAAGTGATATGGATGTTTGGATTGTGATTGAGCTGAAGCATCGGGCTGAAATCCTCCGGGTCACGTGACACTGGCCGAGCAGAGGCCCTTACTGTAGTCAATATGGACGGGGAGAGGAGATCCACCGCGGGCGTGGTATGAGAATCTAGGCAAGTCGCGACGGTAGATACATGTACTAGGTGGTGTATCTAGACCGAATATCTTCCCCCAAGACTCTCTGACCTACTCGTCGTTGCATCTGCTTCTTTATCGATGGTGAATCACCATGGACAGTAGAATACCGGGACGTCGCCGGGGTCGCGGCCGGGGTCCCTGTCACGTGTCGGATCACGTGTATTGTTTAAGGGAGCACGCGTGAATTAGACGCTCTGGGCTTCCTTAGGCAAAGTCCTCGCTAAGTCACGCTTATAGTACAGTACATAATTGTGACCATTTTTCAGTGGTCCCCCCGCTAACTCGAATAATCCTCGCTAATTTTGTGGCCAGCCGGCATCGGAGTGTCGCTAATTTTGTCATCTCTTTGCCAACCAGGTTCCGCAAAACCAGTTTTGTCGCTAATTTTTTTTCTCCCCATACAAAAAGATCCCTTCAACCGCAGCCGAACTATCACCACCTCCACCACAATTAATTCTTCACTCCAAAACATCTCGAGATCAACACCACCGTTACCCAAGCAAAAAGTGTTTTCTATACACGTGTTTTCCTATCCATAGAACAGTCCCCTGCTACACAAGCGCCGTCTCAGCAAAAAGAACGCCGTTCTAGTGGTTATTTTCAGTGCCCATAAACAATACGTATCATAGAAAAGCAGTTGTATAACCAGTCCAAAAAGCAGCCAAAAGGGCCCCAAATTCGTTCAAAAAAACATCAAAACACAACCACAACCACCCCAAAACCACTCCTGTATCTTTTTTTCCCTGCATTTCCCCTAATTTTATTCCCCCACCTGCATTGTATCATACCTTCAACATGCCCTCGCTAGCATCGTTCCATCCCCGGAACTTCCTCCATTACCTCAAAACTTACTCCCGGTTCATTGGACCGGGCCTCATGGTCAGTGTGGCCTACATGGACCCCGGTAACTACTCCACCGCGGTGGCGGCCGGCTCGGCCTACAAATACAATCTCCTTTTCCTGATTCTTCTATCGAACTGCCTCGCCATCTTTCTCCAGATCCTAGCCGCCAAGTTGGGGGCCGTCACGGGTCTAGACTTGGCTGCCAACTGCAAGGCCAACTTCTCGTTCCGGGTGAACATTTTCATCTACGTGCTTGCCGAAATCGCCATCATAGCGACCGACTTGGCCGAGGTGGTGGGGACGGCCATTTCGCTCAATATCCTATTCAATCTCCCGCTTTTCATGGGAGTGATCGTCACCGTGGTTGACGTGCTTATCGTGCTTATGGCTTACCGGCCCAAAGGTCCGCTCTTGTTCATTCGTATCTTCGAAGGGTTTGTTTCCGTCTTGGTTGGTGCTACGGTGGTCTGTTTTGCCGTCGAGCTCTACCAAGTCAGCCATGACGATACCATCCACTTTTCGACCCTCGAGGTGTTGAAGGGGTTCTTGCCCAACGAAAAAGTCGTCGACATGACCGAAAGAAAGGGAGGAAACGGACTCTTTTTGAGTTTGGCCATTTTGGGTGCTACAGTCATGCCCCATTCTCTTTACTTGGGTTCAGGATTGGTCCAGTCTCGACTTCGGGATTTCGACGTGAAGAACGGATACTACAAACCGTTGAGAAAATCGTCCAGACAAAGCATAACTGTCGATGAACCTACCAGTGGGTTTTCTGCTCTTGATACCACCATTACTCCAGATACTACCCTCAATCCAGATGAAACAATCACCCCCATAGCCACTCCTTACTCCCACCTGCACCATGATCCTTTCGAAAAGGACGACTTGGAAACCTTGGACGACGACCACGACGACGGCTACAGACCCTCCGTCCATGCCATCAACAACACCATGTCGTATACCATAGTGGAGTTGGTGGTTTCGTTATTCACGGTGGCGTTGTTTGTCAACGCTTCGATTTTGATCGTGGCAGGAGCCACGTTGGGAGAGAACAGTGGCTTGAACAGAAGAGGAGGTGGAAGTGGCAGTGGTCACAGTGGTGGCCTCTTTAGCAGTGATCATAATGGGGGACTCTTTGACTTTGAACCCACGTTCAGTGGCTTGTCGTGGTCCACAGCTAAAAGCAACCTTGACCTTTCGGGCTCTCGTCCAGATATGGCAGATCTGGAAGACATTCCGTATCTTCCAGGCCAGACACTCAACACCAGAGATGATGATCATGATGACGACGATGACCACGATGACCATGATGACCATGATGACCATGATGATGACCATTCGGACGACGACGATCACGACGACCATGATATCCCCTCCGATGATGACGACGACTACCAGAATGCCGATCTTTTCACCATCTACCACCTTCTCTCCAAGCATCTTTCCCCTACGGCCGGGTTCGTGTTTGCCCTTGCGCTTCTTTGCTCGGGACAAAGTGCCGGTGTTGTTTGTACGCTTGCCGGCCAAATGGTGTCGGAAGGCTTCCTTTCGTGGTCCTTGCCTCCGGTGGTCAGAAGACTTATCACCAGAGGACTTGCGATAGCCCCGTGTCTTATGGTGGTGAGTTTAGCCGGAAGAGAAGGGCTCTCGACCATCTTGAACGCCAGTCAGGTCGTTCTTTCGCTACTCTTGCCTGTGGTCAGTGCACCGTTGATCATGTTTACTTGCTCGAAACAAATCATGAGGGTGCCGGTTTTCGCCCGTGATGGAGACGAATACGACGATTTCATGGTCCCATTGGAAGAGGAACACACCGAGCCCACGGCCACCGCCACCGCCAGCCCTTCGAAACGCTTCAAAAGTACAGAACCAGCCATCAGACTCCAGGACCTCCGCAATTCTCATCCCTGTGCCGGCTGGGAAGAAGACGACGAAGAAGACGAACACCTCAACCACGGCACACAAGAACAGCACCACTTGTTGGACGCCACCAGGGGAGGCTTCGAGTACTCCCAACAAAGAAAGAAATCAGTGTCTGCGGCCACAGCAACTCCACCATCCACAGGAGCAGCAACAGCGGCAACAACAGCAGCCGGGTCCAGCTCATATCAGATGCTCACCGACGACGACAACGACGTCTACCGCATCAAGGGCTACAAGGACTACAGTAACGGGCCGGTGACGGCGTTCGTGGCGGTGTTGGTGTGGGCGTTCATCACGGCGTTGAATTTATACTTGATAGTTAGTTTTGTCCTTGGGTACGATGTTCCGTTATAGAATTCACGTAAGAGAACATAAGAGAACACAAGAAATGTAGAGCGTAGAGTTGGTGTGTCAAAAGAGTCTGTCAAAAGAGTACTCATTAGAGATCCTGTTCACTACATCGATATGGCTTCCCATATCATCAAGATATTTTATATCACAAGTCTATTCGCGTACACACTTAAGCATCGTAAGTAGAGGCGGAAACGTTACCACCCTTACCGGTCCAGTTAATATGGATCCAGTCATCCTTCTTCAACAATTCATTTTCTTCACCTGGTAATACCTTGAAGGTGTGGGCACCGAAGTAATCTCTTTGGGCTTGCAACAAGTTAGCTGGTAATTGCTTGGATCTGTAACCATCGTAGAAAGATAAAGCAGTGGAGAAAGCTGGAATTGGAATACCAAATTCAACAGCCTTACCAATGGTAGATCTCCATCCTTGTTGGGCCTTGGTGATGGCCTTGTTGAAGAATGGGTGGAACAATAAGTTTTCCAAGTCTGGGTTTTCTCTGTAAGCAGAGGTGATTTCTCCAAGGAAAACGGATCTGATGATACATCCACCTCTCCACATCAAAGCGATGGCTGGGTTGTTCAATTTCCATTTGTATTCCTTGGCAGCTTCCCTAATCAACATGAAACCTTGAGCGTAGGAGATAATCTTAGAAGCGTATAAAGCTTGTTCCAAATCGTCAACAAACTTCTTCTTGTCGGTGATTGGACTTTCACCTTCAACAGTTGGACCGGCTAATAAACCGGAAGCTCTGACTCTTTCATCCTTCAAGGCGGATAAACATCTGGAGAAGACAGCTTCACCAATTAAGGTGACTGGCATACCCAAGTCAAGAGCATTGATGGCAGTCCACTTACCAGTACCCTTTTGACCAGCAGAATCCAAGATCTTTTCCAATAATGGCTTACCGTCAGTTGGATCGTTGTAGTAAAGGATATCTCTGGTGATTTCAATAAGGAAAGAGTCCAAAACACCCTTGTTCCATTGTTGGAAAACGTCACCGATTTCCTTGTTGGAGAACTTACCAACACGCTTCAATAAGTCGTAAGCTTCACAGATCAACTGCATATCACCGTATTCGATACCGTTGTGGACCATCTTGACGTAGTGTCCGGCACCGGCGTCACCGACCCAGTCACAACATGGTTCACCGTCAGACTTGGCGGCAATGGATTGGAAGATTTCCTTGATGTGTGGCCAAGCATCTGGGTGACCACCAGGCATCAAAGATGGACCGTAACGGGCACCTTCTTCACCACCAGAGACACCGGAACCAACAAAGAGGATACCTTGTTCTTTCAATTCTTCGAAACGACGGTTGGAGTCTGGGAAATGAGAGTTACCACCATCGATGATGATGTCACCCTTTTCCAAGTGAGGTAACAATTGTTGGATGAAGGCATCAACTGGAGCACCAGCCTTAACCAAGATCACGATTCTTCTTGGTCTCTTCAAGTTGGAGACCAATTCTTCGATGGAACGGGCACCAATGATGGACTTACCCTTAGCTTCATTGTTCATGAAGTCGTCGACCTTGGCAACGGTTCTGTTGTAGGCAACAACATTGAAGCCATGATCAGCAGCGTTCAAGATCAAGTTTTGGCCCATGACGGCCAATCCGATTAAACCAAAATCACCACTGGCATTGTTAGTACTTGAAAGATGATTATTCATGATAGAAAGACGTTGAAGCGGCGACATTATGGGGAGTCTATAAGATTAGTCTGAAATGGGTGTTGAAATGTTTGGATTGCCAGTTGAGTGACAATTGATGAAATATCACTCCGCAATTCGGAGGATCATCCGAGTCCTTATATGTTCAGAAAAAAAATCTCACACGCACACCCAAACCCACGGACCACACACTGGATCAGAATCTCATGTGATTAGGGTAGGGGCAGAATTATCGTGGAGATGGTTCTGGCAATTATAGATCTCTATCGTGTAACAATATTTTCGTATTACCGCTGGAACTGGGATAGATCGATTGCAACTTTTCCTGCTGTGATATGTCCATTTTCCACTTCTGGCGGTAAAAAAAAAATGGCAGTAAAAAAAGATGATCTTCCCCCAAATTCCAGTTGTTTAGCGAAATTGTCACTACTCCCCCACATCGGTGCCTCCCTTTAATGAAGGCTTGTCGTTCAATTCTAGTCCGGTTGTTCTTTCTTCCACGGAATTTACTTACGTTGGAGCAGACATTTGATTAGTAGTATGTAAGAAAAGTGGTGGTCGAAAGCAAGTGAGACATCCGCCGATTTATATACAGCAGCCCGCACCAATTGTTGGGCACACTAACACGCCAGAAATATGTCGCTCAACAGCTCGAGGCGAGGGACCTTTGGGGCCGAAATTTGGAGGGTGGGGGAGATCAATGGGTTCCATTTTCGGTGGGTACAGTGTGGGGGTACAAAGGTATGTCCACAACTTGTTCCCAGCTCAATACATATTGTCCCTGTTGGTCTAGAGATGGGAGTATATATTAGGGTACCAGGTGGCCGAGCGGACACTGCGCGCCCGATCACCGGAGTTCATTTGTCAGACGGTGAGGGCTAGAGGGGGAGTGGAATTGGGAAATGCACCGATCTGGATGGATGAGTTGCGGCAAAATGGGATAACTGTATAAGTCACTTTCTTCTCCTCGGGTTTCTCTTTCTTCCCATCTACTTTTGGCCGTTCTGGCTTCTCTCAATTAGGACTTGTAGTCGTTTCGGAGTGGCCCATGAGGTCCACCTTTCAACCAAATTCCCCCACCGTGGGGGGACCCGTCAACCCCCACATCTCCCCCACCCCACGTGAAATTCGGTCACGTGCGACCCCGCAATCTTTAATTACGGCACCAACTGCCAGCAGCAGTTCTTTTCAAAAAAAAAAACTAGAAAGCACCCCACCTTTGCAGCTTATTAACTTCATATTAGGATCGCCGTCGGATATCGGATCAGCACACAGCTTAAATCGTGTGATTGAGCTAGTGTTTATTTGGTCATCTTTTAATGTTAATCTTCTTACATTCCATTACCTAGTATTATTTACTTCATGTAGGTCTAGAGCATCTTTAACGATTATTTAAATCGGCGAGCATACATAGTTGATAGGTAGCTGATTTACCGTATGGACGCAGCTTATAGCTAGCTAAGGTCGTGGATGGCAGTTTCAATGGGCAAAATGTATACACCGAAATACAATTGGAGGATCTACACTCAATGCCTGCGAATGGTCGTTGGGCTGGTTAGCGCCATTAGCCAACCTTCGACCTTACTGCTAACATCTAGCCAGTAGTCTATTACTGTTGGTGTTTCATTTGCGCTTCTAGTGCAATAATATCACCTGACACAAAGTGTAGTAGACAGTGTAGTCGTAAAGTTACACTTTCGTAGAACTCTCTTGAAATTTAAAATTAATTAAACAAAAAGATTATAAATTATTATAATTATATCCTTTGTCTAGATAGTTTAATTGGTTAAAACATATATTACATAATTTGTTAAACTTAATGTTAATATATTATATATTGTTAATAATGGTTTAATCTCAAATAGTGAACCTTTTGCTAAAAACTATCAAATTGCGGGAACATCTTAAAGCTATAAGAGATCATCATGGTGTCACGACCGTATTGTCTACTACACGTCTAGCCATATAAATAATTGCATCTTTGCATTTACCACTGCCTAGTATCTCTGAATTGTCTCATTGCAGCGTAATCCGGCATGCCAAGACCCTCACCAAGACGTATACCAAGACAATCATCAGAGCCATACCAGAGCCATCATCAAGAGAATCACCGCAGCCATCACCTCACCAAGACCTAACTGTCAGGATATGTCAGGACCCCTCGCAGTTGACAGTTGACATATACATCCAGTTGCAACAAAGTCTATCAACCAAACCATCTGGCAAGACTAACTTGGGTGTTATATACCGTAGATCCGTTGATCCCTTCACCAAGTTGGACCTGCAGGGCTACGAATAGTTCAAGGTGGTTGCGGTTAGGGACTTTCACACACCGATGGCAACACACCGGGGGTGCAAAAGGGTTCGATCCCGGAAGTCGCTCTGATGTGTGAGAACTTCACTCAAACTGTGTAGCCGCTGAATTTTGCAGTTTGGCGCATTCGTTGGGGTTTTCTCCCACGTGACGTCTCGATATTTTTTTCCCTTGCTGCCGTTTTATTTTCACCGACTTTTTCGCAACCGAAATTATTGCACCTCACGTGTGATTTCATGATCCACACCTCCCACTACAAATAGCACCCATCTGCCATACATCCACGGTGCTGATCCACTCTAAAATGCCTATTTCTACCCCACATGGTGGCCAGTTACAAGACTTGGTCCTTCGCGATGCGCCAATCAAGTCCCAGTTGTTGAAACAAGCCGACACGCTCCCGGCAATCGAATTGACCGCCAGACAGTTGTGTGATTTGGAATTACTTCTCGTCGGAGGATTTTCTCCGTTGACGGGATTTTTGAATGAAGACGACTACAACTCGGTGGTTTCGGACATGCGTTTGAGTTCGGTCACCGATTCCAAGACCGGCAAGGGCTTATTGTGGCCTATGCCCATCACTTTGGATGTTGGTGCCAAAACCGCCAGCAGCTATTCTGTTGGAGACAAGGTTGTGTTGACCGACTTGAGAGATGAACAAAAGTTGGCCATTTTGACCATCGAGACCATCTACAAGCCTAACAAGAAGACAGAGGCCGAAAAGGTGTTCAGAGGCGATCCCGAACATCCAGCCGTCAAGTACTTGAACGAAACTGCCGGAGAATACTACATAGGAGGAAAGCTTCAAGGATTGAACTATCCTAAGCATTACGACTACAGCGAGTTCAGAAAGACGCCTACCGAATTGCGGGCCGAGTTCAAGAACTTGAAATGGAACGACCAACACATCGTGGCCTTCCAGACCAGAAACCCTATGCATAGAGCTCACAGAGAGTTGACCATCCGTGCTGCCAAAGATATTGGTGAAAAGGGCCGGATCTTGATCCATCCCGTGGTTGGCTTGACCAAGCCCGGTGATATCGACCACCATACCAGAGTCAAGGTGTACCAACAGATCTTGAAAAAATACCCAGAAGGTTTGGGTTCGTTATCGCTCTTGCCTTTGGCCATGAGAATGGGAGGAGATCGTGAAGCGTTATGGCATGCTTTGATCAGAACCAACTATGGGGTAGACCATTTCATCGTGGGTAGAGACCATGCCGGTCCAGGAAAGAACTCGGCCGGTGTCGATTTCTATGGTCCTTACGATGCCCAAGACTTGTTGAAGACTTTGGCCGATGAGTTGACCATCAAAATCGTCCCCTTCAGAATGGTCACCTACTTGCCAGACGAAGACAGATACGCTCCCGTCGACACCATCGATACTTCGAAGGTCAAGACCGCCAACATCTCTGGAACTCAGTTGAGAAACAGCTTGAAAACCGGGGCCGAAATCCCAGCTTGGTTCTCGTACCCAGAAGTGGTCAAAATCTTGAGAGACTCCAACCCGCCTAGATCGTCCCAAGGATTCGTTATCGTCATCGACAACTCGGAAAAGACCGGCGACTACTTGTCGTTTGCCTTGCAGTCCACCTTGAACCAGTTCTCGGGCAAACGTCGTATCACCAAGATCGACTCCGACTCCGTCGATCCGTATCTTGTCAACGAATTGGTCTTGGCTGGTTCCGGGGTCATAGTGACATCCGGCTCGGCTCAAAAGACTTCCAGTCTTGTTGACACCGTCGGTAAGGGTAACTCCATTGTCGTCAGCAAGAGCTCCTCAGGTGCTGACGGAGAATTTGCTTTGGTCGACGACTTGTCGGTGGTCGTTGGCGAAATCACCGGCTACTTAAAAGAGAATGGGTTTTATTAGGTAATAAATATTTATTATAAGAGTATGAATAGGCGAACGAACAAGTGTAAATATAGATGAGATGAGTCTTGATGTAGTGCTATCTCTTCGAAAGGTGGGGATGGCCGTTCCTTTCCGTTTCTGTGGATGTTCCTTCTTATTGTTTTTGTACTTTTATCTTATTCTTTTAGTCTTATTCTTCTTGTTTTGTCCTTGATCTCGTTACTGTGAACTGATCTTTACATACAGCGTTGTTTTCCGAACTTCTGCTTTGCTTTGCTCCTTTTCTTTTGCTGTTACTTACTTACTGTTGTTTTCTTTTCCCTGTCGTCGTCTTTTATTGGGCTGATAAATAGGTGGCTCTGTTCTTGAGCGATTCGGCAAATCCCATTGATATAGGCCATACAGGTGCATCGGCAAGAATCCGGATTCCCAAATATAATGATTTGATGGATAATTTCATTTCCGTGATCTCGCTTCTTAGTTGACGAATCATTTCTTCGTATTTCACCTGATCTTTCACATCTCCTCCTTCGTTAGTCTCTAGTGCTTCGATCTGTTCAATAAGCTGTCTGACTTTCATAAGTCCATCGTCATTCGTCACCGCCTTGAATGCCATGGCTTGTTTGGTGAGCGTATTGGTAAGCGTATCCGAATATGATGACTTCAATATTGGACATAACACTTTTTCCACCTTGACAAGGATCGTTTCACATTCAATCCAATGCATCAATTCCGCCAATGTCAACCTCTCCCGACTTATCTTAGTCTCAAGCATGTCAACATACGTCGATATGATTAATACCGCAACAAACAAACACGACACGAAGAACACAGGACACCGTAATGAAAGCTTCTTTGCATCGTCACCAATACTCTGGATATTGTATATCCAAAGCTGAACAATACTGATACAATGATGTAAACACTTTTCACAGTTTCCGTACTTGGATTCCTGGTTCCTCAAGATATTCAATTCCTTGTTCATAAGATCCCAATCCTTGACGAAAACCAGTGAGAGAATCGGATTGATATTGACCTGAAGCTTGATCTTGATTAATAAATGCAATGGTAAGATTAACTTGAACTCGTTATGAATATTCAAAAGATAACTATTTGAAGAATCAATCGATAATACCCCTCCAGATCTATGGAAATTCTGTTCCCAAGATTGTACTAACTGATTCAATTTTGGCTTATGATGGAGGTTCCAATCCAAATAGTTGAATGGTTTTGTTGATTGCAGTACTCTTTCTTGTACACGTTCATGAACGTACATCAATAATGACAACATAATATTGTACGAAGTCACATTGAAACTGGAATTAGTATTATCTTCGAGTCTCTTGGTCATGGTGTCGAAAGATTGCCCGTTACTTAATGGAACTAATGACCAATACTTGCCCTTGGATAATTCAACATACCATTTTTCAGAATTATCACATCTCCATAACTCTTCATGATCACAGAAGTTCCCACTCTTTAACAAACTGGCATCGATATAATTGGGCAACCCACTCATCGATGACCGGAAAGTCTGTAACATATAAAATACATGGATGGTTCTAATCCGAGATTGTGCCATGACAAAGTAATCAAAGTTATGTTGGATCACTTGCTTAGCCTTTGTGGAATCGGCTACATTAGGCAATTGTTCTACTGTTGGTGGAGGGATCAAGAATTGTTCTAATGGCTCATTGAAATTGGTCGATCTGATTAATCCTACCATTGATTTCATTTGCTTGGATGTAACATCGGTCATGTTAGGTTCGTCAAAAAAGATGGTGATGAATATGTGTAATACCAAACATTGATGGGCCATTAACGGTACCTTCTTGAATTGTAAGTTTTCCAATCTTATTTCCTTCTCAAAGAAGTTCTGGATATGGAATTTGGATAAGCTGAAGAGCAATAATGTGTTGGTATCATGATATGAATATAATGCTCCTATAGAAGCCATGGAAAGAAGTAATGGTACATTTTCTAAGCTATCGACTTTGGGGTTTTTCAATGATGGTAAATGGATAAATGGGAAGTACTTGTTAAACTCCAATTCATATAACCTCATGTAGTTGTTCAAATCTTCCACTGGAGGAAATTGAGTATCAGATAAATTGCTTATACTGATGATTTTCTTGCGGAAAGCTTCACTAATAAAATTGAAATTTCCATTGACTAAAGTGGAACTATCAAACGTAAACTCAAAGTCCATTTCATCTATTGAATCCAACGGCTTGTTTTGACTAGGAAGACTCACTTTTGGATTTGTATTGGTATTGGTACTGGTGTTATTGTGATTGTGATTGTTATTGTTATTGGTATTGGTATTGGTATTGGTATTGGTATTGGCATTGGCATTGATATTCTTGACCAAATCGATTTGTCTGGATCTGAAAAGTGACGAGATCTCCCTGAATGAATCAATTGGTAAGCTGGCATTGGCTATTTTGGGAGATGTTTGTAAAGATGGAGTCTCTACAAATCCAACATTATGTGATGGAATAGGATAATTGGGGATATACGGAGTGCTGATGATTTCCTTTAACCATTCTTCTTCTGTACCCATATTCATGGCCATAGCATTGATGTTATGCATAGATGGCATGGCATCATCCTTGAACTCTTTCTTAGGATCCTCGGTTCGATGTCTCTTGGGATCGGATGTTTCTCGATCATGAGATTCGCTCTTCTTTTTCATGGTAGACAACTTTCTTTCCGATACAACGTCTCCATTAAGTCTCATTGGAGATGTGACGTTCTCATTGTTGGTGAACATGTCTTGAGCAGCCATGTTCATGAAATTGGGAGGATTCATTCCGTATTCGAACGGAGTCATTCCCTTCAAATGGTGGGGGTGGTTAGGGTCGTTGAATTGTAGTGCGGCCAAGGCACTATTGGGTTGTGTATTGCCGTTTGTGTCTCCATGGCCGTTTATACCTCCATTGCCGTTTCCCATGTTGTCGTGGAAAAACTGCTGGAGGTTTCGTAACGAACGTTGCTTGTTTGACATTTGAGAGAACGCAGGAGAACCAGCCCCCTTGTTCCTTTCGGAGTTGTTCAAATCGAGGTTTTCGATATTGCTCCAATCCATCATGCCAAGAGAGCCCAAGTCGAGGCCCGAAAGAAGCAAGTTTTTGGATGTAAGGTCGTCGGTGGTCGATAGCTGTGGTGTGGCGAACTCAACATGGCCAGGCGTTGAATCGCCAAACATTGAGTTTTGTTGTTGTATATTACGGGCTTCTTTCAAGTTGGTGTAAGAAGAGCCAGAGGTGGCGGAAAATGAAGCATGGCGAGTTTGGGTGCCTGTAAGATGACTGAGGTTGGCGGCGGCCTTGTGTAACTCGTTGAGAGGATGGCCCCCAGAAGACGGGGTGCTACCAGCCTTGGTGGCCGTTCCACTTGGGTTGTTTCTGGGATGCTGTTGCGATTGTAAATAGGGCGGAATGGGGTTGGGGGCCGATTTCTCGTGGCCCTTTGGCGAGTTCTGAGACAATAACGGCTGGTGGTTGGGAGGAGTATTCTGGGACGAATTCGTCGGAATTGGGGACGGGATGGACATATGGCCCGGGGACGAAATGGATCGGGCCCTGAAATCAGAGCCGCCGCCGGCACCAAAGAGCTGTGTGCGGAACTGGGGCGTCATGCTGTTGTTGAAGCCAGACATTTCGGAGGTCTTGGGCGGCGAATAAAGCTGCTGGGAAGTAGCCGCCGACCCTGTATACAACAGCAGCAGCAGCGCCACCAGCATCGAGCGTTCTGGCTTCATGTGGTCGTGGAGCGGTTCGTCGTCGGCCACCGGCACGGCACCGTTGGGCAACGGCACGTTGGCGTCGGTATTGTTGTGCAACACATTGATGTGTTCCAGGTTGTCCAAGTCCTTGGCCGATCCCCGTCTCATGATGTTGGGAATCGACGCATGGAGCTTCTGTTGGTGGCGCAACACCAAGTCCCGCCGGGCAAAACACCGCCCACACGCTGCACACTGGAATGGCTTCTCGTTGGTGTGGGACCTCTCGTGGCGCTTAAGGTGCTCGAGCCGGGCAAACGCTCTCGTACAAATCGTGCAGACGTGTGGCCGGGGTTTGTCTGTTTTGATTTGCTGGGACTTCTTGGGGATCGGCTGTTGGTTATGCCCGGCCGTCGCTGTTGATAATGAATCTGCCGTGGCTGTGGTGGACGAAGGAGTCGATCCGCCGGACACTGGCAGCTTGGAGTCTTCGGAGCCACTCGTCTCGTGCTGACGGGGCTGGGAATTGGAGGGGCGCTTTTGCTGGGGTTTTGTGACTTGTACCAGCAGCATTAATCGTCCGCATGTATCTAGAGCAAGGAGGGGGACTTCAGGTGGTAAACAGCTCTGGGGTTCCTTATTCATTCACCATACAAAATTTTCTCCAGAAATGGTAGGGGAAAAAAGTGTTGTGCTCGTGCGACATTTTGCGGTAGTGGCCTAGTTAGGGCTGCGGTTAGGGTCTGTTGGCCGCGCGACATCGGCTCCGGCGCGACATCGGCTCCGGCGCCGAGGGCTCGAGACACGATACGAGTTGATGACACTCGCACAATACGAGGGGTGTCATTTGGTCATGTGTTGCGTCTGGGGTTGGGTGTCGGAGCGATTCCGGCATCATCCCCCACGGTCACGTGCCAACGTCCCCATCTTGGTTCCATCAAGATCCATGGACAGCCTGACGCTACTAGCCCCTGCCATCCCCATACTCCACGGTCAACTAGGTCCATCGAACACGTCGAAACGGACGTTTCAAAAGGCCCTGACCGCAATTATTCAAAGGCCCTATCTGCAGTACATAGCGCATGCTCCCAAAATATGCATCGATGCTGCAGTTATAGAACGGTGTCTGACGTTCGACGGGACATTTTTACGAAGTGTTCGTGGTACTTCTCTATTCTAGCAGTACAATTGCCGCTGTGTTGATTATTCGGCTCTTTACGTCGCCAAGATCTCCTGTACGTTTCTAGCAGGCTCTAGTTACTTCTCCGGATTCATGGGTATATATATATGGTCTGATGAGCATGTGATCGGCCTGCCCCTCATATCTTAATTGCCGTAACCGTATAGCCTTGGATGGATTGGGGAATTTGATAGATAAGCAAGAGCGGCTAAGAGGAAAAACCCCCTTAGAGATGTGTGGGCGTCGAGGGGGCGGCGGGGGTTGATCTCTAGTGGAGTACAGAACTACATACTTATACCATGTCAATTACTAATACCGCCCTGAGGGGGGGGAGGGGGGGAAGTGAAGTGGATTCAAGAAAACGGAGCAAATTGGGAGGTACTATATCTTCTTGGAGCCTTCCATTCTTCTCATCCTTTATCGAGATCTCTATGCTATTCTATAAGTGTTCATTAAGTGGTAAGGTCAATGTCCCGAGGACCCTGGGTCAACTTGGTTGAGGTTAGCCTCGGCAGCACAGAAAATAGTACCGCATACCATGGCTACTGAGATGCTCGACCTTTCCACAAGTAGAGCGCGGTGGCGTAGCGGAAGCGCGCAGGGCTCATAACCCTGAGATCCCAGGATCGAAACCTGGCCGCGCTAAATCCCTTTCTTTTTTTCTCTCCCCATCCAAAAACAATTTGGAACATATTGTTACCACCTTAAACACGAAGGCTTAGCAAGATCGTTCTCTTCTCATCGTTGTTATGGCTTCTCCACACGTCGATGGTTCTTTTTTCCTGCCCGCCATCCCATCGTCACTTTTCGTGTAAATCAGACGATGCTCATCCAAATTGATATGCGAAAAATATCAACCCCCCTTCTTCTCTAATAATGGACGGAACGGCGGTTTATTTGCAGCTAATACTGCTTTCGGCGGTGGTGGTGGTTGCGGTGACTTTATTGGTGTGTGTCTATAGGGTCATCACATACAACGACGATTATACCCCTTTATATGATGGGTACGAGGAGGTGCCACAAGACTTTGTCAATGATGAAGAATCATTGAATCGATTAGCAGAAACGTTTGATTTCACTAATTTGTCGCCAGAAGAGCAAGGGGCTTATCTTCGGGGACAGGAGTTCACAAAGGTCAATCATTTGGACGTCAACCATGTGAAAGGTGGCTCATATACTCCAGAAATGGAACAACAAGTTAAGGAAGAAGGAGTGAATGCATTCCATTTTGAACAAGACGATCATGAGATCTTGAGTTCTCGGTATCTTGTAGCAGATAAAACGGAGTTGATTTTCAACAATAATGATTTGCCGTACTCTGCAGCCACTGCCGTTCTTAACTATGCCCTCCCTATTAAGAATAGGCCCGGCTCAGATACGGTTTATTTCGAAACGAAGGTGTATGAATATGCCTGCCATGATAACAGTCATTTCTCGATTGGATTAGTGACCAAGCCGTATCCCAATGCGTTCCGATTACCTGGATATAATCATTTTCTGATTGGGTACGAGAGCACCGGGAATTTGAAAATCAACAAGCCATTCCCCACACCACTTCAGCAGCATAAAGGAGAACAGAGCGAGTACAATGCTTTAGTGTTGCCTCCGCTCCAACAGTCTGATGTGGTTGGGTTTGGGTATATTGGCAGTAGTGGTACCATATTTATTACCAGAAACGGAAAGAAACTTTTGGATGTGATGAAAGGATGTTTTGTCGACATGTATCCTGCGGTAGGATGTTTTCTGACCAACGCCAAGTTCCAGGTTAATATTGGCCAGTTGGGGTATGTTTGGATCGAAGCCAACGTGAGGAAGTATGGGTTTGTTTCAAGATCCGAGTATAGGAAAATCAAGGGAGATCGTGGGTTGGCAGCTTTACCCAAGTATGATCAAGTGATAGGAAGTCAGGAGGATAAGATCTTGGATAAGGGAGAAGAGTTGCCCCCACGTTATCCAGAAGATGAGTTGGATTTTTTTGGACGAAGTGTAAGAATAGGCAGTTCGAAGATGGAGGAGGAGAAAGAGAAGGTTGACGAGGAAGACGAAGGTCCAGTTACTGGGTTTAGTGGGTCGGTGGAGCCAAAGCGACTGGAGAAAGATGAAATAAGTAGGGCTATAGAATCCAGTGTGAGAGATGGAGCGAATGAGACTAGTGTGATTGATGTAGCATCCGAACCAGCGCATGCGGGAACCATTGAAGAGTATGGAGAAGAAAATTTGGTGACGAATGAACCGTCCCATATCCCAGAGATTCCCAATACCCCAGAGATTACCAATACCCCAGAAAACACTCCAGAGCTTTCGAATGAAACCAAATCAGACACAGCATCTGCTTCGCCTACCCCAGGATCGCGGCCCAAGTCTAAGAAGAAGTCGAAGAAGAAGAAAAAGAAACCCAAGAGAAAAGGTTAGCTAGGACATGAATGAAGATACGAATGACAAAAAGAGGAAGAAAAAATGTAGAAAAATGTAGAAGAAAAGTGAAGAGAACAAGGTGGAGGAGGTTTGGTAGAAAAGATGTGTTTAGTATTGTAGGACTGTTCAAATAGTGTAGACTACCAATAGCGTATATGAGAACAACAAAGAGGTGCAAGAGAGTATAGTTTGAGACTTCACTTATGAATAGTGTTGCTGAGAAACATAGAGGACTGACGTTGATATACATTAATCTGTGTCTATAGAGAAGAGCCAGAAATGCAAAAAAAGAAAGGGGCATACTGGGAATTGAACCCAGGGCCTCTCGCATGCTTGATAGAACACTCCTAGAAATGTTTTTCCCAAAGCGAGAATCATACCACTAGACCACACGCCCTTTTGATGGAAGCATAAGAGAAACGACTAAATATATCGACTGTCGTGAGAGTGCGGCACGTGATGTTCTCTGGTTCATATGTATGAACAGTTAGCTGGCAAAGTTGTCTGCTACTCTGGGATGGCAAGACTTACAACGTTAACCATGGACGATAACAGCGGTATTAGAGTGTGGTCAAAGAAGACACAAAAGACACAGAAGAAATGACCGATATTTTGCATTTTCTGCCCAATATTTGCAATAAACAGCGACAACAATGCAGGCCCCAAACATGTGAGCTACAGAATATGCCAAAACACCTACAGGTACCACCGCCAGAACAACAAAGGGTGACCTCTCGAACACCGTCTAGGCACCTTCTTAGCCCCGATTCGGCACCTTTCTAACTCGGTTTGGGCACCTTTGAACACCGCTTCGGTTCTTTCTGTCAGGTACAACACCTTCCTTCTCTGATGCCATCACGTAAGCCCCGTGTACTGCATGGGGAGGGTTGCGCGTCGGACTACGACAACGGGGTTATACGAATACTTCATAGTAGTGGTAGTAGTGGGAGTAGTAGTGGTAGTAGTAGTGGTGGTAGTAGTGGTAGTATCTACCAGATTGCAGTGCACCCGGAATCCCTCGGCCACCCTTTCAGGTGGTTGGCCTCTTCCTCCTACGCCTATTTCCCGATATGGCATTCTGGTGGATCAGCATCTAGTCGTATAGGGGCACGGCAGAAACGGAGTAAGTCGCGACTTACGGGCACGACTTACGGGCACGTCTTACAGAGGAGCCCATGAAGGACCGCCGGAGGACCGCCAAAGCTCCACCAGATGGTCCACCAGAAGGCCCTGCCAAACACGGCAGCTGCAGCACCCCAGCACCCCAGCACCCCGGCACCCCGGCACCCCAGCACCATGTTCCACCGGTCCCTGGCCACCGCCCGACTGCCTCCCCGTGCTCGTGTTTTCCCCTCGCCGCCCTAGTGTTGCTCTTCGTAGACGCACCACTAGCGTGTTTTGATCTGATGATTGGGACGCCAAGTTTTATTCCACCTTCATCACTTTTCATCCCTCTTTTCTCCAACCATGGCCGCCGTGATAAGTCTCTCGCCACGTAGGTTGGCGTCTCCGGCGTTTCTCATAGGATTGCTTTTTGCCGTTGTCGTGTTGTTCAATGTCATCTTCTACCACCGCTCGTACAAGGCGCCCGCCATGGGAAGCATTCTGTCCCATTTCGATAAGGTGGAACAGCAGGACTACGTCAGCGACTTGATGACCGAACTCAAATCGGCCAAGGAACAAGAGCTTTTGGACAAGCTCCAGAAAGATATCGAAAATAACAACCGGGAAAAGTTCGAGGAAGACTTGAAGGCCGAAATCGTCACCAACTTTTCCGAATCCTTCAAGGAGACGCTACAATCGGACATCAACCAAAAGTACAGCGAAGAAATGTACAAAGAGAAGGAACTCTCGTTCGAGATCATCGAACGTTTGAAAGCGGAGTTTTGGAACAACAACTCAAAAAAAGTCAAGGACCAGGCCATCTTGGAATCTTTGAAAGAATTGAACTTACCAAACCAACCTCCTAAATTCAACGAAGACGTGGTGGATGCTTTGAACGAAATAAACGATAAGGCTTCATGGTACAAGTACCTCATCACCCAGGTGATCACCAATAATGGCCCGGCCGGAATCGACCCCATCACTCCAGAAGAAAAAGGGAAGGATATCTCTGGTACTTACTATAAAGATGTCCAACAAGAAGCCTTTTCTAAGGAACGTCTTAGAAAGGATCATGTCAATCTTGGAGAAGCCAAGTTCAATGAACTTAAAAAGAAACATACCAAGTTGGTGGAGATGTTGAAAAGGCTCGATGATCCCCCAAAACAGTTTGTACACGGTGACGGGATTGTAGTTTCGGGGGGTGGGATTTATTTCGGGTCTGCATTGGTTGCTGTAGGACAGCTTCGTGAAATGGGCTCCAAATTACCTATCGAACTTATCATGAACAGTGTTGACGAATATGACGAACAAATATGTGAAGATTTGTTGCCCAACAAATTCAATGCTAAATGTATTGTTATTGAGAAAGAAATAGGTAAAGAATTATTGGATTCATTGAAGTTGACCAAGTTTCAAATGAAGGTGTTTGGTCTCTTATTCTCCACTTTTAATAATATCATCACTATTGATGCCGATAATATGCCTATTAAAAATGTCGATAACTTAATTACTTCTGAACCCTTCCTTTCCTCCAAATTCATCTTGTGGCCTGATATTTGGCACAAGGCCGCATCTCCCCAATACTACGATATTGCTGGCATTGAAGCGGGTAACGTGCTTGTTAGAAGAGATGGAATTGCCAATGATTGGGATTGGTATAAACATGCCGGCTTAAATATGGATACCGAAGTCACATACCATGATTTGGAAGGTATGCCACCGGCAATGGGGTGTGAAACTGGACAAATGGTGTTCTCAAAGAGGGCCCACTTCAAATCATTCTTGTTATCCTTATATTACAATATCTACGGTCCCGAATTCTACTATACCTTACTTTCTCAAGGGGTTCCGGGAGAAGGTGATAGAGACACCTTTGTTCCTGCTTTACATGTTTTCAAGGAACCTTACCATATAGTAGACCGCGAGGCTTGGTTGGGTGGTTATAAAGGTGGCGATCAACAGGATGGCGACTTCCAAGAAACGACAATCGTACAGTATGATCCAATAGAAAATGCCCAGTTCAACAAAGATTGGAAAGCATGGCTAAAGTCAAAAAAATTGGATCCAAGATTATGGCCCTTCCAATCCAATTCTTACACTCGTGATTTATTGGAACAATTCAAATCGTCTCATGAAAAGGATAACAAATCGAAAGGTTACCATTTCCCGAGTGTGTTCTTCCTTCATATTCACAGGCCAAAAATTAATCCTATCGAAAATACAAAGTCCGGTTCATTTGGTATCTACACCAGAAGGAACTTGGGACTTCACGGTGTATATGACGAATATGGCACTACTGACTGGGAATTGAAGTTCCATTCGGTTGCCAAATGGATCTCATGTCACGGAATCACCAGTCCTGAATTCTGGAAAAAAGCCGAAGTAGAACAATCTCAAGTATGTGAAAAGGTGTCTACGTATGTTGACTTCTTATTGAAGGATTCAAAGGACCCTGAATCTGCAAATTTGAAGTATCTTGGCCAAGAATCTGGTACTACAAACAATATCCATTAGACAACACCAATTGGGTAACCAAAGAAAGTAACCAAAGTGGCTGACTCGGTCGGACAATCACGAACTCTAATCATGAACCTATGAAGGTGGGCCGATAAAGATGTAAGACTCAAAATTCGAGAAAAGATAGGATATTTTAGAATTAAAGGTAGTCAGAATCTACAACGAAAACTGTCATGTTTTCTTGAGCCATAATAGTTCCATCTCTGTCTATTGTATAAAGGTTTATTACTCTAATATTATTTGTCTTCATAGCAACTCTAAAGGTACATATTAATATATTCTAGCACGATTGAAAAGATTCAAGTGGGTGCAAAATTCGAAAACTTATCCGATAGAACTGTACATTTGTAACTTTCTACCTGATATTTTGGATTTCTATTTCTATTTCTGATCTGTCACCTATCTTTTAGGCTTCTTTATCCGAATCATCTTCTGAATCATCTTCTGAGTCATCTTCCGTAGTGTCCTCTGACTCTGACCCTTCTTCCGAATCCTCATCACTGGCTTCTTCTTCCGAGTCATCTCCTACATTAACTTCCTCAACATCAACACCATATCCTTGAGTGGCGAAGAATCCTTCTAATTCCTCAAGTTTGCCGGCCGGTAAACTCGAGAACACAACCGAAGTTTCTGCTTCGAAAACAGGCTTGAAGTACTTGTTGATAGCGTAAACAACATCATCGGCAGTCATCTTGCTCATACTTTGAAGAAGGGAATGAATATACTGAGGTCCTCTTCTCTTAAATACGTTATCACTGATCTTGGACATGGCAGCTTCGTGCTGGGTGGCCTCATTATTGGCCAAGGTGTTTACTATCGAAGAAATGGCTCCTTCAATACTGAGTTGGTCGATCTTGAGCTTTCCACTTCCATAATCGTTGACGATAGTCTTAGCAATGGTCCATGCTTGCTTAGCATCTGCTCCACGATAAACAACAAAACTCAAATATCCGGTTTCAACATTACACTTAAGAGATGCTCCATATGCCAAACCGGTACCTCTGATACCTCTCCAAAATGGCCCCTCAACTGCAGTCAAAAACTCAGAAGCAAGGTTTATTTTGTGAATATCCTCATGCAGATAATCGGTTGGTGCTGGTGTAGATGCTACCAAATGGGTAGATTCGGCGGAAGGTAATACCACAAGATGGGCTTCTTTCAGGCATTTATTTCCATTTTCGTTTTTGAATTGGAATGACCTAGGCAACTCTTCGAACAGAATTGGCTTGTGTTGGTATTCTCCAGACTTCTTTTCTTCAGCTTGGAATGTATCAGTAAAGTTCTTCCATGTAGAAACAGGATTGGCAATTTCGGCATCCCCAATGACGAATACCTTCAAGTTGTCCAATTTGAATAATTGGCGCGTCAAGCTTTTCAAATCGGCTTCAATTTCAGCAAACTTTCCACATTCGATTGTGGCTAAAACGTCGGTAAAGAACGATTCGTTATAAACAGGATCTGTTGCTAATTTCAACGACTTCTCGGTGTACATACTACGGGCTTGTGTAGAGTACATCATCAGAGGTCCATCTCTTCTGTGATCTGGCAAAAGATTGACGATCTTTTCAACTATCACTTGGACACGAGATTCTTCAAAAACTGCGTATTTCATCACCTTGATAAGCCAGTCGATAGCTTTCTTGTATTTGGTCAGATCAAATCTGATCTTGATCTGGGCGAGCTCAAGGAAACGATTATCATACTCACAGTTCAATTGGAAATTCACCAAATCCTCTTCCATTTCCAGAACCACTTCTTGGTATGGAATGAGGTCTTCTCCGGGAACCTGAATCGACATGGTGAAGATCTCTTCAAGAACAGGAATGTACCTCAACAAGTTAGGATCGATATCCTTGGACGACATCGCCATACTAACGGTCATGTATTGAGACTTATAATGTTCAAAATGAAGGAACATAGGGAAGTCTGCAGGAGTATCCTTCTGTAATATCTTGCTAAGGTCATCTCCATTGATATAACCCGATTTCTCGGCATTAACCAATTGTTGCTCTCCAACAACATAAGCATCAGTGGTGATAAACGCAATCTTGGAGGGGTCTGGTTTGTCAAATTGTGTAAGCAATTCTTCAGGGATAGGTGCATCATTCTTGGCTTGTGCTTCGTCTAATTTCTGTTGCAATTCAACCAAACCTTGCTTACCATACTTGGACTTGATATCTTTATGGATTTGTTTGGTTTCTTTCTTGAGTTTCTCAGCAAGACTGGCAGAGGGTCTGCCCAATACAGTGGCTGGCTTACTATCAACAAAGTGTTGTTTGATCAAAGCACACCACTGTTCACTCGTCCATTCCAACAAGATATCGTATTCATGCAAATCCTTGGTCCACTTGCTCAAATCGGAACCATCTCTGTTTCCGTACAGGAACTCGTTGATGGCGATTGTAGAGAACATCCCCGGCGATTTTTCGGCATAGCTGACATGTTTCAGACGGTCTTGGACCACGACTTGTTGCATGTACTCCAAATTGAACTTCTTGGGATCCGTTTCTTCCAAGATCATTTCCTTGATCATCTTGTCAACAGTAGCCAATTTCTCAGTAGGAATATCTTGGACCAGGAAACTTAAGGCGGTACGAAGATAATCGTCTGTCGAATAATCGATATCTGTAGCGTAAGGACTTTCGATTTCGACCAAGTTCTTATTGAATACCGAAATAGGAGACCCACTAAGGTAGGATCCTACCATGTCTACTGCCACATTGGCAAGCGTGTCACGGCTTTCTGGACCGATCCATGCAATGATGAGCTTTCCAATCGACTCATCACTGTCCGGGAACTTGACGGTATCGATTTTCTCTTCCTTGAGAGGAAGATCATGGGCCGAGTCCACAAATGGTCTCTTATGAGGTGTTTCAGGCAAGGGGACGAGCTCGGCATCGAATTTGGTCATTATATCAAGCAACTCGGCCTCATCGACGGTTCCACTTACCACCACACATAAATTGTCGGGACGGTACATTTCGGCATGGAAGTCACGAATTTGTTGATTTGTCAACTTACGAAGCTCTGCCATAAGTCCCCCCGTCTCAGAAGAGTATCCCGAGGATTTCAAGTACAACAATTCGTTGATACGAAGAAACAACTCCGACCATGAGTCATGTTCTATGCCCTGCATCTCACTGAAAACAACCCCTTTTTCGGCCCCCTTTCCATCGACATGATACACCTCCGTCAAACACCCCTCGTCCGTCAACGTGGGGTACATCACATGGTCCAAATAGACGGGCAAAAGCGACTTGAATCCATCCCATCCGGCAGACGTAAGTGTATACACTGTGTTATCGACACTGGTCCATGCATTGGTGGTGGAATACATCCGGTTGCCAAGCGTGTCCAACAACCCCTTGTACGGATACCGCCTGGACCCCATGAACACCAAATGCTCCAAGGTGTGGGGACATCCGCTGTTGTTGGTGATTTCGGTGGCAACGGCAAAGTAGCCCTCCACTATCGGCGAAGGCGCGTTGATGTGCGTGAGCTGGAGGCCCGTGCGGGGAGACACCCACTTGGTGATGTGGTACGGTGCGTAGTCAACACTGAACGAGGTTTGCTTAAGAAACATGGTATGGCAGTTGGTTGTAAAATTGATGTTGTCAAATTGTGGATATAGGCGCGTACTGCACACAAAAAGTCACGTGCGGTGGCCGCGATGAGGGCATTGTCTTCTTGTAGGAGCCATTAGTAGCGTGGGCGGTATTGCTAGGCGATAACCACTATTGTAAATATGTGGCGATATATGGACAGGCCGCTTCGTCGATGGTGGTGGAGAATTTCATAGAAGAATATCACGTGATATAATATCACGTTCCGACCAACAGTCCTCCACCAGAAAACAAGTCGCGACATGGACAAGTGGGGGATGCAGCTGGCCCCCACCGTCCCCCCGGTGGAGGGACTTACCCCGAGATCAGTGCCTCCACCTACCCCAACATAGTATAAAAGACCACCACATTCCACTCCAGACTTTTCAATTATCCAACTCATACTTCCATAACATCCACCATGTCTGTTTCACGTGGTATCTACACCCCCATTGTCACCTTCTACAAGTCCGACGGTCAGACCATCGATTTCGATACCCAAGTCGCCCATGCTAAGTACTTGAAAGATAACGGTATTACCGGAGTAGTGGCCTTAGGAAGTACAGGAGAAAATTCACTTCTTTCCAAGTCCGAGAGGGTTGAGATCATCTCCACCATACATAAGGCACTCCCAGACTTCCCTATTGTGGGAGGTGTTGCTGAACATAATCTTCAAGACACCATTGATACCATAGCTACATATAAGAAGGCCGGAGCCACTTCTGCCATGGTACTTCCCTCAAGCTACTACGGTGCTGGTACATCGCAAGCTGGTGTTTATGACTGGCTCAAGGAGGTTGCAGACAACTCGGAATTGCCTATATTGATCTATATCTTCCCTGGGGTCTGCAATGGACTTACAGTCTTACCGGAAACAGTAAGAAAGCTCGCTAAACACCCTAACATTGTTGGTTGCAAATGTACCCATGGAGAAGTACAACAATATGCCCGTATAGGACTTGACGAAGAAGTGCAGGCTAGTGATTTTGCCTTGCTTTCCGGATTCGGCCAATTGTTATTGCCATTACATGCCTTGAACGGGAAGGGGGTCATTGATGCTCTTTCGGGAGTTTTCCCCAAGACGTTCGTGGCCTTATTTAAAGCATTGGAAGATGGTGACAGTGTTGCAGCCAGAAAGTTGCAGTATATTGCAACCGAGGCCGAGGAATTGGCTGCAAAAGGGGGACTTTTAAGTATTAAAAGAGCTATCCGTGACCACCTCGGATTTGGCCAATCTGTGGTCGGAAGAAAGCCTTTGAACTATGCTATTTCCGACCAGGATTGGGAATCCGGATATAAGAGCTATTATGACTTGATCAAGAAAATGGAAGATAGCTTGTAATAGCACCGGAAGTAGTCTCGAAATAGATCATGCCAAAATGATATCACAAAACCTCTCCTAACAAAATCCCACCCCCTTCATAGCCATCCCTAAAACCACCTGGATCATCTCAAAATTAGAAGAAAAGAATACTATAAATTATAAAGGTAAAGACGACGTGTAGATCTCTAAGAATATAATCCAAGATCGATGTGCTTAATTATTCCCCTTTTTGAGCCATTTTTAGGCAATTTTTTGAAGACGAGACATGGCCTCCACTAATCCCCCCACCTCTGTGCCTCCATTGGTGCCGTTTCCTATCATCATACCTCCGACATCTACCCCCACCTCCTTCACTTTCCCAGATGTAGAATTGCATCTCATAACCCCACTCCCGCCAAAATTACGCATCTGCATATATCCCGCGTTATCAATTTACCAATTAGGTTACTCTTTCCGGAAACCCCTTATATCTATATAAGCAGGGATCGTCTCACTATATGTCACAGCCAGTCCAAAAGCTCAACAGATCAACCGTCAAAGAAAAATTGTTGTTTCCTCTCCCATCTTTCTTCGCATGACCATCAGCGACCATTATACCGAAATAGCTTCCAGAAAGCTCCAACTGAGAAACAAGAATTTCTTTTCCCACTGGCTTCTTCCAGAGACCGAGTTGCCATCAGCCGAAGTTAAAGATGTGACAAATTGGATCCGTAAATCTGGACATTTGTCGGAGCTTGAACTAGCCATCACGGAATCCGGGGTGGTTGAAATCGTGGAGAATATCAAATCTCAAGTGTGGAGTGCGGTACAGGTGACGTCGGCATTCTGTCACAGAGCATCGTTGGCTCAACAATTGGTCAACTGTCTTAGTGAGGTGTTTTTTAGTGAAGCTCTTGCCACAGCTAAAGAGTTGGACGACTATCAGGCTGTCCACGGAACCGTTAAAGGCCCATTCCATGGGCTTCCTATTTCTGTCAAGGACAACTTTAATGTCAAGGGACAAGCCACCACCCTTGGGATTGTTAATTTCTGCTTTAAACCCGAGAAAATGGAGCTGGATTCGTTATTATTGTCCTTACTTAGAAAACAAGGTGCTGTACTTTATGTCAAGACCAACGTGCCGGTAGCCATGATGATGCCTGAAACCAACAATAACATTTATGGCTACACCGCCAACCCCATGAACCGAGAACTCAGTTCCGGTGGCTCTTCAGGGGGAGAATCGGCTTTGGTTCGTCTTAAGGGATCTCCAATGGGAATTGGACTGGATATTGGTGGCTCCATTCGGATTCCTGCATCGTTCCAGAATCTATATGCTCTTAAGCCTAGTCTTGGTCGGTTTCCCACCTATGGATGTCGGTCTGGCTTACCTGGTCTAGAGTCTGTTCATAGCGTCAATGGTCCGCTTAGTACTTCCCTCGAGTCGCTAGAATATTATTGTAGAAGTATTGTTTCGGGTGAAAGTTGGAACTATGATCCCAAGGTTATAGAGCTTCCTTGGAGAGACATCCAATTGCCCGAGAAATTGAACATTGCTGTTTGCATGGACGATGGCTATATTCGTCCTACGGCTCCAATTATTCGGGGTATGACAACAGTTATCGATTCCCTCAAAAATGCTGGCCATGACGTGATTGAATGGGACCCCACCGACCATTTGAGACTATCCCAGATCATCGGGTCTTTTTTCACCAGTGATGGCGGGAAACACGTTCTTAAGGAAACCACTGCTACTGGCGAGTCATTGTTTCCTTATATGGCTAATTATGGAACACTGCCGGGATTACCAACTGCCGAGTTATGGCAGCTTCAAACGGAACGTACCGAGTTGGCTGCAAAATATCTTGAAAGGTGGTTACAGACAGCAGCCCGCACCGCAAATGGCCGTCCTATTGATGCTATTATCATGCCGGCTACTCCATTTGCAGGCAGCCCCAAACACAAATTCCACACCTATGTTGGATATACTTCACCCTTCAACTTGTTGGATTTCTCGGTAGGAGTGTTTCCAGTCACTCGAGCCGATAAAGATTTGGACACCAGAGAAGAAAGAAGCCAAACATACAACCAATTGGACGAAAGGATCTGGAAAGAGTACAACCCAGAAGAATCGCACGGAGGAGCCGTCGCGGTCCAGTTGATTGGCAAGAGACTTCAGGAAGAAAAGGTTATCAATATGATGAAGACAGTGAGTGAGCTTTTGAAGAAAATGGCAAATATATAAATGCCAAACCTCGATTTCATAGAGTACATATGGGGGACTTAATAAAGGTTATAGAAAATCGGAAATGGTAGAAAAGTAATACATATGGGTTATTTAGAAAATCACAAAGGTGTCTCTGTAAAAACGCTTTCTTCACCTGCTCCTGGAACTGCTCCTGGCACTGCCCCCGGCACTGCTCCTATAGTAACCTCTGCCTAGTACATAATCCACTATACTCCCATGACCCCGAACTACATTGCAATACCTAATAAACCTCGCAAGAAAGATACCAATGGGGAGAAATCTCGCTAAAAATTCCTTCACTAGCGAGGACCCTCGCTGGGTCTAATCTACAACGATCCCTGACGATCCCTGTCCTTCAACCTATACCATCCGATTACTAACGGCTGTAATTAAAAACCCCCCCCTCCCCAGGCAATTATCTATGGAGCGCATGCCCTAATTAAGACTAAAAATGCCTAATTGTCTATCTCCCAACCCTTGGCCTAACAACGATTCGCATATCTATGCCCCTCGCTTGATAAGAGTCGTACCGTTAACTACTGCAGATAGGGCCTTTTGCATGGCATCGGAAAATGGCCCCGATGTAGCTCGGTATAAACGAGCAGGGTTTAAAAAACATCGGTCATCATCGAACGCCTTCATTTCTTCACCATGTATCACTATGAAGCTTCTCACTAAACTACGTGCTGTGACACTTGGCAAACAGCCCGACGACCCCAAAGAAGCGTGGCTACTCTTCAAACTCGACTGGTTCATACTTTCCTATTGTTGTCTCATCTACTGGATCAATTACCTTGACCGTTCCAACATTAGTAATGCCTACGTATCAGGAATGCAGGAGGCATTGAACATGAAGGGAAACGAACTCAACATCATCAATACCTGCTTCAACGTAGGGTATATCGTTGCTCTAGTTCCCCATAACTTGATACTCTTGAAAGTCCGGCCCCGCTATTGGCTTTCATTCTGTGCCTTTGCCTGGGGCATCCTTACCTTGTCCCTCTATAAGGTCACCTCTTTCAAACAGGTGTGTGTTATTCGGTTCTTTGTGGCTGTTTTCGAAGCGGTAACGTTTACTGGGATCCATTTGATTCTTGGAACCTTCTATGATGAAGAATTGCTTCCTTTTAGAACAGCCATCTTCGTCAGCTCTGGACAATTGGGCTCTCTTTTCTCTTCAACTCTACAGGCTGCAATTTTTAAGAACATGGATGATTATAACGGTATAGCCGGCTGGCGTTGGTTGTTTATCATAGACTTTTTAATTACCATCCCTGTCGTCATCTATGGATTGTTAGTGTTCCCCGACTTCCCAGAGGTATCTAAACCGTTCTATCTAACCGAAGAGGAACACCAGATCGCCTTGAAACGCTCACACCCTCCCGAATTCACCTCTTTCAATTGGACTCTTTTGAAGAGAGTCTTTGGATCGTGGCAATGGTACTTGTTTTCGTTTCTTTGGGTTCTTGGTGGTGAAAATGAATCCTTTGCTTCAAACTCGTTGTTCGCATTATGGCTCAAGTACTTCGGCTATTCGGTCGCTGACAGAAACCATTTTCCCATGGGCATCTATGGGGTTGGAGTCATTGCTTCCATTGGCCTGGCAATTTATATCAATGCAACAGGAGGGAAATATCATTGGAGAGTGGGGATTTTTATTCCCATCTGCATGATAATCTCCACCATTCTTTTGATCGCCCGACCTTTCGAGGATTCGGTAGTCTTTGCTGCCCATTATCTTAGCGGAGTTAGTTATGCTGGCCAGACTGTATTCTTTGCCTGGGCCAATGTTGTCTGTCATAACGATCTCCAACAAAGAGCTATTGTACTTGCATCTATGAACATGTTTAGTAACGCCGTCAATGCTTGGTGGTCCATTCTTTTTTATTCTGCTGATCTTGTGCCGAAATTCAGATCAGGATGCTGGGCCATGTTGGCTACTGCAATTGCTAGTGGTATCGTGGTCGCTGGGATACGTTACTTGCAATTGAAAGATGAAGATGTACCAAATACTCTTGATGAGGAAAAGGTGCTAGAATCCAAAACACCAGAAGCGGTTAAAGTCGATTCAAAAAGTGACTACAGTGGTTGAATGTCGGTTGTCAAAAATTCAATCCTAATTTTTAGAAAGTGATTCTGAGTTAATCTAATTTCAAAAATATCGTTGATAGAGCTTCTTTGTGCAGTAGTTTAAATTTATGTATTATTAACATATAGTCTAATCGATTTATTGATCTTTCTTTATTTCTTCTTCGGCCTCTTCGAACATCTTGAAAAGATTATTAACATCATTTCTCATACTGATCGTCAACTGCACTAAGTCTTCATCTGATTTATTATACATAATGCAGTTTGCAAACATCAACATGATATCTCGTTCCAATTGCTTGATCAGGTTATATTCAGGCGGTTCTGCCTTCAGCTTAACTACTTTCAATAACCCCTTCAAGTTTTTAGGTTCGTATATCACATCGTAATAATCTGGAGCATCCCTCTTATTCACAGCTTGTAAGAAAGGTGAAGAGAACCTATGAGCTTGAATACTATTAATGAGATTAACAGCAATGTTTTGGAACCTCTTTCTTTTGTTTGATGCAGCATATGGTGACCTAGATCTTTTGCGGGTTTCTCTGGGCTCTGGGGTGAATTTCTTGATTGGTTCTTTTGGTTTATCTTCTACTGTAAGCTCTTCTTTTTTGACTTCACTTTCAAGTACGTCATTATCGTGTTCGTCATTATCATGTTCTTCATCCTGTTCTTGTTCTTTTTCAGGAGTGTTCATATTATCACCTTGCTTTGCTTCGGGGCTTTCAGTTTCTGCGACTACTTCAGCATCAACATCTGCGTTTACATTGGTCTCAACTTTTTCTTGATCTGCTTCCTCATTCTCCTTTTCCTTCTCTTCTTCATTAGTGTTTTCATTATTGTCATCATTGATATCTGAAGTGTCTATATCTTCCCTTTCTGAGATTTGAACATCGTCCGTTCCTGGGGATTTTGCTTGTTCAGTCTTAGGAGAACCGGCATGAACGCCTTCTTTTTCTGGAGATCCAACCTCTTCTATGACTGGAGGTTCCTCCTTCTCTGCAGATTCTACAACTTCTGGCGATTCTTCTTCTTCCTCTTCTTTTTCTTCTTCCTCTTCTTTTTCTTCTTCCTCTTCTTTTTCATCTTCCTGTTCTTTTTCTTCTTCTTTTTCTTCTTTTTCTTCTTTTTCTTCTTTTTCTTTACCTTCTTCTTCAACCTGATTATTTTCAATGTCCTGTTCAGGACTATTTGTGATTTCTATTCCAGAACCCTCTGCAGGCTCTTTCTTGTTGTTAGCTTCAGTAGGCTCAGAAGCTACTTCATTGTCAGAAATAGCTTCTTTAACAGTCACATCTTCATCTTTATGTTTGATATCTTGATCTTCCACTAATGCATCTTCTTTCTGTTCCTTTTCGTCTCCCTCTTTCTTTTCTCCCTCTCTGTACTTCACCCCCATCTCATTGATCTCGCCAATCAATCCTGTGCAATACCTTAGCGTTGACGCCATTACGATTCTCTTCAACATCTCTTCGTACTGACTGGGTACTGCTGCTATAACCACTCGCCCATTTGTCACCTGTACAAAGTGGGAGAAGCTGCCCTTAACAATCGTGGCCAATCGTTCTCGTGTGACATTGTTATGATTGACGTTATTAGCATCTGCCAATGTCCTGACGATCTGTAAAAAAGACTCGATCGTCACATTGGCCTTGTAGTCGATGAGCTCGTCGTTGTATGTCTTGAGACACTTGTTGATGGCCGCAGCCACCACCATCACGTTCAAATGAGAATCCATGATGTGTTGATGCTGTAAATTCTGAGCGCTTATTTCTTTCTCAGATAAAAAAAAATGTCACCAAAGAGGGTATGAAAAAGAACCATGAGGAATTATGTGGAGAGTACGGTGTACTTCGATAATTGAAGAACAAAGTACACATGAAAATAGCACCATTCAATTGCAATTTTCATTCTCTTTCCAATCAACTGGTTTTCATACGGGAATTCCCAATATTGACCAAAAATAGCGGGCCTATCTGTTTTTCTTGTCACTACAGAGGCAAACGATTGAAAAGTCACCAAATTTCACCTAAAAAAACGGCGGTACCTTTTCTTTTCTTCCCTGTTCTACCTCCTTCATCTACATTTATCTCTAAATCTTCTTTATTCATGAAATATATACATCCTAACGTTTTTGCATGTTTTGCATCATTAAAGCACTGTTTGGTTAGTATTGATTCATCTATGCACAGAAGTAGTCCTCCTGACCCACTTTGTTCTGCTTTATCTCTCATTACATACTTTTGCTCTTGGAATCTTTGTCCAACACGTTCACTGTGCTTCAAGAACTTTTCGGAACATTTGGCAATACATCCAGACTCTCTGGTGGTCAAGTTGGCAGATGTGAAATCATTGACACAATCGTCGAAACATCTGGAAACCAAATTGGAGTACAAGTTCATGAAATCCTTCATTTGCTTTTGCTCGACTATTTGTTGAAACTCTTGTTGTTCTTTGACGTTTAACTGATCCATTTTGGGTGATTTGGTTAATGAAGGAGAATGTGGTCGACTTTGGTTTTTTTTTCAATGGCAATGGGACCGGGGCAAACGAAAAATGAGCGCGTGACAAACCATCACGTGCAGACACGGCGGCAAAAAAAATATTTGATGCAAAAAAAAGCATTGCAGTTAGGATCTTTATGGAAGCACTATAAGAATAGTAATTGGTGGCTAGGAAAGAGATTATCTTACAAGGGGGTGTCCTGAAGCTTCTTATTCTTTCTTCATTATTACTTACACTTTCAACATTGACAAGAGTCAGGGACTCTCGGAAATGGAATCACATCTTTGATATTTTCCATGGCTCCCAAATAGGCCAAAAGCCGGTCGAAACCAAGGCCAAACCCTCCATGAGGTATAGTTCCATTTATTCTAGTAGAAACGTACCATTCCATTTCTTGCACGTTCATCTTTCTCTTTTCCATCTCTTCCACCAATTCGTCGTAACGATGTTCCCTCAACGAACCTCCGACCAATTCTCCGATTTCGGGGAAGATCAAATCGAAACAGGCCACTGTAGGACGATCAGGGTTGAAATGCTTCGAGGGGGGCATATAAAAGGGTTTCTGTTCTTGTGGGTAATCTGTTATGAACACAGGAGTTCCAAAATGGGTACCAGCTAGCCATTTTTCGTGGGGTGTTTGTAGTGAATCTCCCCATTGAAGACGTCCTTTCAGACGTCCTTTATTCATGACTGAATTGACGATTTCAATGGCTTCTGTATACGTAATGGTAGTCCATTCTGTGTCCAAGACGACGTTCCAACGGTCCTTCATGGCTTGGACTTCAGAAGATGAATATCTAGATTGTAACAAATTACTTGATGATCCTTGCGAATCATCTCTTAATGCTTTAGTGACATGACGGACGAGTTCCTCGGTGAAAGAAGTCAATTGGGAAATATCTTCGATGTAGCAAATTTCGGCTTCCAACATCCAAAACTCACTAAGATGCCGATTAGTATTGGATACTTCGGCACGAAAACATGGAGTCAATGTCCAAGCACGATTCAAAGACAATGCAAGTACTTCCAAATGAAGTTGTGTGGAAACCGTCAACGAAGTAGGGCTGCCAAAGAAATTAGGTCTAGCCTGGGAATCCACATAGAATTGTTCTCCAGCACCTTCACAATCAGAACTGGTCAATATTGGTGGTACTACTTTGGTGAAATCTTGTGATGAAAAGAATTCGAAAAGTTTTGCTTCTGCAAATGATCTGAACCGAAGCATCGATGCCAAGGTAGACGTTCTATGTCTCAAGGTTGGAAAATTCCGAAGATTCTGAAGTGTAAGTGCCTTTTTCTGTATTGGATAAGTTGCAGGAACATCACCCAAGACTTCAATAGTATGTTCGGACACCTCTGGATCGTATACCACTTCATAATCTTGTTTACCCCGTGATTCAGAACATAGTCCTTTTACGGCTATACTTTGTCCCACTTTAAGCTGCAATTTAGCAAGCACATCTAGTGGGTTTCTAACCACTATACTTAGAGAGTTGTGGATTGAACCATCTGAAAGATCAATGAATCCGGCGTTTTTGGAATGACGAATTGACCGGATATGGCCTTGGGCAGTGATGATGGCATTGGACGGGGGATCCGAAAGTATCTGCTTTATCGTCGGACTAAGAGAAGTCCGGGTGGCAGACCTTAATATGGAACTGTACTTCATGATGGTTACAATGGGTGAAAAATTATAGTGAGACTAAATTATAGTGAGAAGGTTCTCGTCAGTGTTCCAGGGAGAGGAAAAAAATAGCTGGCGAGAAATTCACGAGTCACAAACAATACCCAGGGAGAATTGTAGGGTGAGAAGAGCAAGGAAAATCGACAAAAATCGCGGTATTCTCACTAAAGCCCCCCCCGAGCGCCCACCAAAGTCTCGCTAAAAACAATTCTCATCGTACCCTATGCTCGTGCTTCCTCCCAGAAAACCCACGCACATTCTCCACATAACCACCAAGTCAGTACTCAAATATTCATCTCAACTCCCTCTTCTCCAATGCATTCACATCATTCCCATTCTGGAGATTACGTATCCCATGCCACGGGATCCCTCGACTCAATGGTCCACCAGGCTGCCACCAAAGGCTTCTCGATCTTCTGCCTCACAGAACACATGCCGAGGCTCCAGGATACTTATCTCTACCCAGAGGAGATCGAGAAAAAATACACCACCACCAATCTCGAACAAGACTTCACCAATTATCTTCATCACGCGGAACGACTCCAGAAGGAGTATAACTCCAAGACGGAAATGAAACTCTTGGTCGGATTCGAAGTGGAGGGCTTAGATACTGCCCATATTGAGTACGCCAAACAGCTCTTGAAGTCTCAACCGGTACTTAACATGTGTGTTGGGTCTGTTCATTATGTGCACCGAATTCCTATCGATTTCAGCCCGGATTTGTGGCTACAAGCGCGTTCCAAAACAATTGACGGTACCACCAGATCGCTATATGGTGATTACTTCAAGCTTCAACACCAAGTCATATCTACCTTGAAACCGGAGGTCGTCGGCCATTTCGACTTGATCCGGCTCTTTGATCCCGCGTGTCACGTGACCGACTCGCCAGTTCCGAGGGTGGCCATCGATATTGCCCGTGACTGGCCCGAAGTTTGGGTGCAAATAATCACCAACATTGAGCTAGTTAAATCGTATGGAGGATTGTTTGAGATCAATTCTTCTGCTATTAGAAAAGGTTGGGCCACCCCATATCCGCAACCCGATATTGCCGAAGCCATCAAGAAGCATGGTGGTTCCCGGTTCTGTCTCTCTGACGATTCTCATGCTGTTAGCCAAGTAGGCTTGAACTTCCACAAGGCCTGGGACTATGTCAAGAACACGCTACAATTGGAGTATATCTATCATTTAGATTTAGAAAACAATCAGACTATATATAAGAGTGCAAGGGTTGATGAGATGGACAAGCTGGAGTTCTGGAGCAAGGGGATATAAGAGGTTCGGAGCGGGACTAGAGCTGACCTTATGTGTGAATAGACTTTAACATAGAGTATACAATATGCAGCCTGTCATGTAATTACTTCACCACAAGTTAGCTCCTCGAATTATTAACAGTATTGGACCGGGGCAAAAATGTGATCAGTGTAATGTCCAAGACGATAGTTTTATATGGTGATTGCCTGAGATGGTGAACTGCCTGTGATGATAGTATCCGTGGATTTTGATGATGACAATGATGATACATCAATGATGATATCTAAATATATTCCGATTCCTAATAGGATCTTCCGAACAAGGTGTAGTTGATGGCTGGTCTGCTACACTTGACACACTTTTGGCCTTGTTTCAACACTGGTTGTTCCTGTGGAATACATAAGGACTTGGCACCCATGGATGGTGCCTTATCATCGACTTCTTCTTCTTCTCCGTCGTCCTTCTTAGCTGAAGAGTCCTTGATATCATCTTCACATTCTGGAACCCCACACCATGGAGAAAGAATAACGTTCTTAGCATTCAAGGTAGGAACGAATTCAGCCCAGTCTTCAACAACAACACGGTGGGCATCGAAATCCTTACGGGCCTTTTCTAATAATCCAGTTTGCATTTCTTGCAAGATTTCTGGAATGCGGGTTTCCAAATCGTCCAACTTGACTACATATTTGGAGTTGTCGTCACGTCTGACAGCGGTAACTTGGGATTGGGCAAGATCCTTAGGACCGAATTCCAATCTCAATGGAATACCCTTCAATTCACTATCGGCGAATTTCCAACCAGAGGTATAGATATCTCTGTAATCACCGGTGGCTCTGATTCCGGCCTTCTTCAAACGGGATTCAATATCGTAAGCACCATCGTTGATGGTCTTTCTTTGTTCGTCAGAAGACTTGTTGGTTAAACCAACTGGAATAACCACAGCTTGGGTTTGGGCCACTCTTGGAGGTAAAACCAACCCCTTGTTATCAGAATGGGTCATGATCATAACACCAATTACACGAGTAGACAAACCCCATGAATTTTGGTATGCAAAGACTCTTGGTTTGTCGGCACCGTCTGGGTTTTCAACAGAGATATTGAACATCTTGGAGAAATTAGTACCTAAATGATGAGAAGTAGCACCTTGAATACCTCTACCGGTAGCAGCAATGAAACCTTCTACAGTGGTGGTATAATCACCACCTGCAAATTTTTCATTTTCAGTCTTGACACCCTTGACCACTGGAACAGCCAATAATTCTTCATAAATTCCAGCGTATAATTCCAAGATTTGATCGACTTCTAAAGATGCATCTTCCTTGGTCAAATGGGCAGTATGACCTTCTTGCCATAAGAATTCACGGGTTCTCAAGAATGGTTGAGGGTGTTTGAATTCCCATCTGACAACCGAGTTCCATTGGTTCAATTTCAATGGCAAATCACGATGAGATCTGATCCATTTGGCGTAGTATGGATACATGACGGTTTCGGAAGTAGGACGGATCGCAATATGTTCTTCCAATTCGGAGGACCCAGCACGGGTGACCCATGCAACTTCTGGAGCAAATCCTTCAATATGATCCTTTTCCTTTTCCAATACTCTCAGAGAAACAAACATTGGAAAGTAGGCATTTTGAACACCCAACTTCTTAATACGGAGATTGAACCATTCTTGAATTTCTTCCCATACAGCATAAGAATTTGGTCTCAAGATATAACATCCTGAAACATCATAATAGTCCATCATTTCACCCTTAGTACAGACTTGAGAATACCACGAGGAAAAGTCCTTACTTTTGTCAACGGTAATTCCGATCAACTTGGCATCGTCAAGTTTTGCAGCATCCTTATCTTTTTTGGCAGCAGCAGCACCGGCACTAGCCTTAGGCTTCTCACCAGCAGCACCAGCAGGAGCTACTTCAGAACTGAAGTCAACACTTACGATCTCAATTCCAGTAGACTTTAAATAGTCCAACACAACCTTGGCTGGCAATGCTGCCTTGGCACTGGCAGTTGACAATTCTAAAACAACATCGTCACCAGATTCCAAAATGTGTTGATCTACTACAAGTTTGATTTTGCCGGCTAAATCCGCATGCAAATTGGCAATGGACACTTCTTTGGCACTGGCGGAAAAAAATTGTTGCACCAAGTCGTCTTTGGCCAATCTTGGCTCCTTAGCACCAGCGGCTTTGGCAATATGGCCGGCGGGTGTTTGTGTTGTTTGGAGAGCAAAAACGACCACTGGAACTGGAGTGGCGGTCTTGGCAGTTTTTGGCTTGAAAACAAGCGTTTTGGTGGCAACGGCCGAATCGGACGTAACGGTGGCTAACGATAAAGCGGCTAGCGATTGTTCTAAAGCCATGGTGTTTGAAGAGTACTTTGATGATGAACAATTTTCGTGATAACTTTTGGGAGTTCATTTTGAGAAAAAAGATTTGCGACATACGACATTACATCCCAAAACCCACCGCGACATTATACCATTTTTAGCACTGCCAGATGTGACATAGTAGAAATGAAGGAACTGAAAAGAGCCACGATTAGGAGGGGAGGGTATACAGAAAACAAAAAAACAACACCCACATGGCCACCCATAAGATAAGGGAATTGATAAGATAACGATTCTGCACTTTTATGTGTCCATCTCCAGCTCTTATTATGACTGATCTTTTTGTCACCGGTGACTCATCAAATTATAACTGTCCCACTTATGTAGGGATGAAAAGTACCCAAGGTGAGCGTACTTTTCAGCACTCGCGAAAAAATCAAAAAGATATAAAGAAAATAATTGAGCCGAAATATTTCACAACAACCCATTAATAGTAATGTCTAAAGTATACGTCAACGAAAAGAGCGGTGTTGATGCCACTAGTGCTAGTGGTACCGAAACACAGCCATTCCAAACTCCTGCATACGCATTGTTTGTGACTCCAGAAGCCACCGTGTATGTATATAAACAAGTTGAAGAAAGTGATCAATTCGCTTACAGTGAAATCTCTGCCTCTGCATTAAAGAAAGCCAAAAAGGGTGCTGAAGGTTTAAAGAAGAAGGCAGAAAAGCAAGCCAAGCTCGAAGAACAACAGAAGCAAAAACTGGCCGAAGCCGCTGACAAGATGTCCCAATTGGATTTGATCCAAATCACCGAAGACAAGAGTCTTCCAAAAGCCACCAAAATCAAGTTGAGAGCCGTCCAAGACAACATCGACAGCCGTGTGGTTGTACAAGGATGGGTACATCGTTTGAGATTGCAAAAGGGATTGGGCTTTATTACCTTGAGAGATGGTACTGGCTTTATTCAAGCCGTTTTAACTGGAGACTTAGCCAAGGCCAAGTCCACCCAAGAATTGACCTTGGAATCCACCGTCATCATTAAGGGGGTCATCAACAAGTTACCAGAAGGTAAGTCTGCCCCTGGAGGAGTTGAGTTGAAGGCCGATTTTTACCAAGTCGTTGGCTTGGCTCCATCTGGTGAAGAGTCCTTCACTAACAAGGTTCAAGAACACGCTGACCCTTCTTTGTTATTAGACCAACGTCATTTGGCCTTAAGAGGGGAAACCTTGTCTGCTGTGATGAAGGTCAGAAGTGGATTATTGTCTGCCATAAGACGTTTCTACGCCGAAGAAGGTCAAGTAGAAGTCACTCCTCCATGTATGGTCCAAACACAAGTCGAAGGTGGCTCCACTTTATTCAAAATGGACTACTATGGCGAAGAGGCCTTCTTAACCCAATCATCCCAATTATACTTGGAAACCTGTTTGCCAGCCTTGGGTGACGTCTACTGTGTCCAAGAATCTTTCCGTGCCGAAAAATCTCACACTAGAAGACATTTGTCTGAGTATACCCATATTGAAAGTGAGTTGGCATTTATAGACTTTGACGATTTGTTGGGCCATTTGGAACGTCTCCTTACCAAGGCCATCCAATACGTGCTCGAAGATCCTGTTTGTGGCCCATTAATCAAGCAATTGAACCCAGGTTTCGTTGCTCCACAAATGCCTTTCAAGAGAATGGAATACATTCATGCCTTAGACTGGTTAAACGAACACGGTATCCACAACGAAGATGGCGAAGAATTCAAATTCGGTGACGATATTGCCGAAGCTGCCGAACGTAAGATGACCGATACCCTTGGAGTTCCTATCTTATTGACCCGTTTCCCGGTTGAAATCAAATCCTTCTACATGCAAAAATGTGCCGATGATCCAAGAGTCACCGAGTCCGTTGATGTGTTAATGCCAAACGTCGGTGAAGTCACCGGAGGATCCATGAGAACCCACGACTACGATGAATTGATTGCTGCTCTCAAGAGAGAAAAGTTGGACTTGGACGCATACTACTGGTTCACCGACCAAAGAAAGTACGGTACTTGTCCCCATGGTGGATACGGTTTAGGTACCGAAAGAATCTTGGCCTGGTTATGTGACAGATTCACTGTCAGAGATTGTTCCTTATACCCAAGATTCACCGGTAGATGTAAGCCATAAGTAGGTGAATAGTAGAAAGAAACCAATTAATAAATAGGAGTGGTCCTCCAATGATATCGAAGAAAATGATCAGTAGATTTGAAAAGAGTTAGAACCATCAATTACGAAGTAATGTCTAGTTTTTTCAAGTACTCTATCCTGTTCTATACTAGCACACAAAACTCGTCTGATATTACCTCTTTTGCGAAAGAGAAAAAAACTCCAGCTAGACCCACAATCTCATATAACGTTCCCATCCACTTTTTCTCCCCCTTTCACTCCCTTTCCCTTCTATCTTACCCTTCTTCAACCACCTTGTTGTCTGACTCATTGACGGTTGCGAAAAAAGACGTGTCGTTACCCACATGCACCTCGCCCAATTAGGCATGCGTTGAGTGAAAAAAAATTAAGCGCGGTGATGAATCACCCTCCTATCACAATTTCCATATAAAGCCAGCTTTTTTTCCACTTCCAATTTAATTCCCTTTTCTCCTCCAAACATGTCTGCTGAACAACCTGCCGAACATAGATTATGGGGTGGCCGTTTCACCGGTGCCTCCGACCCCTTGATGGATCTTTACAACGCCTCCTTGCCATACGACCAAAGAATGTACGCTGCCGATTTGACAGGTACCAAGGTGTACACCGAAGGGTTGAATAAAATCGGTTTGATCACCAAAGACGAACTTGCTGCCATCCACAAGGGATTGGAAGTTATCAAGCACGAATGGGAGAATGACAAATTTGTCGAAAAACCAGGAGATGAAGATATTCATACCGCCAATGAAAGACGCTTGGGGGAGATTATTGGAAAACATATCGCTGGTAAGGTCCATACTGGTCGTTCTAGAAATGACCAAGTGGCTACCGATATGAGAATTTACGTCAGAGAAAACTTGACGCAATTGCTTGAATTTTTGGCTGTTTTTATCAAGTCCATTACTGCCAGAGCAGAAAAGGAAATCGACGTATTAATGCCAGGTTATACTCATTTACAAAGAGCTCAACCAATTAGATGGTCTCATTGGTTATCATCCTACGCTACTTATTTTACTGAAGATTACAACAGATTGAAACAAATTCTCGTTAGAGTCAATCAACTGCCTTTGGGTGCTGGTGCATTAGCTGGTCATCCTTATGGAATTGACAGAGAATTTTTGGCTCAAGGATTAGGCTTCAATTCGGTCATTGGAAATTCCTTGACTGCCGTAAGTGACCGTGATTTTGTGGTAGAAACCCTTTTCTGGTCTACTTTATTCATGAACCATATTTCCCGTTTTTCTGAAGATTTGATCATCTATTCCACAGCCGAGTTTGGTTTCATCCAATTAGCCGATGCTTATTCCACTGGATCTTCTTTGATGCCTCAAAAGAAGAATCCAGACTCTTTAGAATTATTAAGAGGAAAATCAGGTCGTGTTTTCGGTTCCTTATCTGGATTCTTGATGTCTATTAAATCCATTCCTTCTACTTATAATAAGGATATGCAAGAAGATAAAGAACCATTGTTTGATGCCTTAACCACTGTCGAACATTCCGTGTTGATTGCTACTGGTGTGATCTCTACTTTATCTATCAATAAGGAAAGAATGGAGGGTGCATTAACCATGGACATGTTGGCCACCGATTTGGCCGATTATTTGGTCAGAAAAGGTGTTCCATTTAGAGAAACTCATCACATCTCTGGAGAATGTGTTAGAGCTGCTGAAGAGTTCAAATTATCCGGAATTGACCAATTGAGTTTCGACCAATTCAAGAAGATCGATGAAAGATTTTCTGAAGATGTTAGTGATGTTTTTGACTTTGAAGTCAGTGTAGAAAGAAGAACTGCCACTGGAGGTACTGCCAAATCTGCTGTTTTCAAACAACTTGAAAATTTGAACAGTCAATTAAATTAGACTCAATCTAAAAACAATTAAACAGACCTTATCGGGTAGTCATTGAACTAGACTTATTCGAATAGTCTTTGAAATACTATAACCTAATGAATAGAATACAATTTTTTTATTGAATTACATACAGAAGCTAATTAACGATCTTATATTACCATCACTCTAATTCTTCTCAACAATGTCTCAAGAAGTCATCACCACGAACATTCCATTCATAGCTCCCACCATAATGGGCAGTTAAAAAAAGTGTAGTAGTACACTTTCCTGGATAAGGATAAACCAAGTTGAACATAGGAATTGATCCCCTGGAAGCACCATCTGTGAAGACGTTCAAATCATTCTTTGGCCCGTTAAGTTGACGTGGTAGCCAACAGAGCCATTATTAACCTGTAGCGCTTTCGAAATTCTTGGGAAGAAAGTAAACAAGTTCCTTAGGTAAACGAATCCTATCAGCAGTAGTATCAAAAACGAAACTCTTCTTAATTTGCGAAGTTTCACCCTTGGCAGAGAATGAACAGGCTGGAGTACCTGGATAGGCAAACTCAAAGGAGGCATGTTACGCTGACACCACCGAACGTACAATATTGATAGTTATTTCCACATGGAGAATCAATATTAGCAACCTGAGTATCAGAACTTCCGGTATCGATCGAGCATTCATAAATCACCGATGTATTGAATTAAATTTGGATAGGTACTATCTGGGAAAGTTTTTTTATACCCTTAAGATCTTCTTCTTACCTCTTAAATAATTTTGCAACCACTGATCATTGGCCTCCCATCTACTTAAGCACAGGAAATCGCAACATCTTCTGAAATGATTTATTCTTCCCAGTCATACTATCCAACATATGACCAATCAAATTAGACAGCTTGCATAATAGTTCCACTTTGATTGGATCGATATCTTGGGACCAGGTACCGCAAACTATAACGAAAACATCTTTCTCCCTTCTTTCAAACCCGTTATAATTCTTAATTACTGTTTTCAATAATAGGATCAAACTTCAGCAATCTTAATTATTCCGATCCATGTCAATTTATAATGGTTCAACAGGGTCTAACTCAATTAAACCATAAATAGTTTATAAATGTGTGTTGTCATAAGGTCTTTCTGACTCTTTTATAATTATTAAATGACATCCCTTACAGTAAAAGACAGGCTAAAATGCCCCATACACCTCAGTATGTTAATCTAGTTCTTGTCAATGTTCTAACTTATTGAAGTGTATAGCAAACATTTTAATGGAAGGAGCTAGTTGCTTTAATGAAGGATTTTTTCCTCCAAACACTCAGAGCTCTTATTACCTCCACCATTCTAGTTTCTTCTCCATCTACCATCCAATTTAAGCCTCTTCCATGTCCGTACCAATAGGTTTCTTCTAGTAGTGTCGGATTTTGTGTCACCAAATTTGGCTGCGAAATCTTCATGGCAATAACTACCCACATCTTGTCCATCAATGGAATCGTCATCATAAGTACGAGCTCCAGAAGCACCAGCGCTATCATATAAGTTGAGCTCATCAATATGATCATCATCAAATTCTTGTGCAACCAAAGTTCCTCCCATAGCATGTAAGGGATCACTATCCACAAGGGACGGGAACGAACGAGGGGACTCTGGGTCTTGATCCTGGACCTTCCGAAGTATTGAAGTGTTATCGGCATCGTTCACACACCTTACAATACTATTGCTGTATCCTGTGGCTGTCCACTTGCTCCTTCTTTCCAAACGAAGCTCGTTATAAACCCGTTTACACTCTTGGCCAACGACATCAAGATCAATCACCGACGTACAGCACAAGGTAGGCGATACCGACAACAGTTTATGACTCAGATGATCATACATGTCGATGATCAGCTCGATCTGGCCACCTCCCACCTTACCATGGTCTACCGAATTGGACCTGGTGTGCTTATGAATCTTTAATCGACTGGAGAATCGAGTGGCCAGCGAAAAATCCGATGGAGTATTTCTCTCTGACTTCAAATCACCAACATGGAATGTTTTCACCCTCGGTACGGATAAAGCCACTTCATGAAATGTATCGTCTATTTCTCCCATTTTCGCTAATGAAAGCTCTTATGAACCTCAGGATTCATGACGAATTTATATAGCACCTCTGTGGAAATAGAACGCATCAAAATAAAGGTTCTGGACCTGCAGGCATATGTAGTCACTTACTCTAGATTTCCGGTGTAGCATTACCCGGAGAAGATTTGATCTGGAACTGAAAGGTTATTTCAGTAACGTTCACGGTTTTACATAAGCTTTTACTACTGAACAAGGCTTAGAACTCTTTTTGTATCACTCAATTTAGTCTATTGTCTCGCATGTCTAAACTACTTACCAGATTCTCCAGCGGAAAATATCCAGATTCTTCAGTGTCAACGATGGTTCGCCCCAGTCACCTTATCCTAGCTCTGTTGACCTCAAACACCCTTGATATTATGAATCCACCCATTAATACCATTCTCTGATAAGATAGTGGCCTAGTCCTTTCTTGCTGATGACTGCGTAGGGCTGCGTCATTTCGCAGCCACCAAGGCTTTTCACCACATATCACTCCACATTAATTGATTCATGCATATACACTTGCATAACTACACATTATCTCTACACCTGTGAAAAATTACATCATTCTATTCTCTCTACGAACACATTACAACCCCAGTGGGATGACCTGTACATAGTATCTATCATTCTATGTCCTGCACACAGCAGTCTCACTTTTGCAGCTTAGGAAATGTTTCATACATGAAAGCGTCCCACATTTTTTACAACCACTTTCCATTCCTTCTTTATCTCTTTAACTATGCCAAATACAATCTCTTTAGCTCTTCAGAATCTTTCTCGACAGTTTGAAGGCTTGCGCTTTGAAGCTCCCGCAAGTCTGGTCGGTTTCGCAGCACCATCGGCATCTTCCTTGGATCTTTCTATCATCCATTTCGATCCTAGCCTTACGCGGGACACAGCAAAAACATTATTACTTCTGCTTGATAACGTACTCCGGGATTTGCCTGATAAGGAATGGGGTGAAGTTATTCAGGTCAACCTTTTGGACCCCATTATCACCAAGCTTGGTTACGGCACCGTTTGGGTGAACCTTTTATCGGAGTTATTGTGGAGAATCCTAACATGCGCCATATTGCAGAAACATACCGCTAGTACTCTAAAAGTGTTTACTTCACGAGGTTTGGATATACAAAATATATTGCTTGCGCTGAAGAATTTACAGACTTCATCGACAAATAGAAAGCAGCTAGCAGAATTCGATCATCCCGGTTTGTATATCGGATGTTCTGGCGAAAGCTTTCTTTTGCAGGTTTCTGACTTGGCACCGAAGCTAGACTACTTGTTCACGGCATTAATTGAAGGTAATATAGATGCTTGCGAAGGTCTTGAACGGATCTTTGAGCTCATGTCAACTAATTCACAAAAACAGCTCGTAAGTCTCTTTTTAATATCCGAGCCGAGTGTCCTAATTCATCTCGAATGTTTCACAAAGGGGACCGACGATTCCACTACACTACTTAAAACGCTTATTTTTAAGCTTTTCAGTACAGTGGTAGAAACTACCGGTCCGAAGTACAACTTCTTACAGCTTCATCAGAATTCTGTCTTGAAGGGTTTCGTTGCAAAAAGAGGCTTGGTTAAATTCCTTACTGATTTCGATTCAAAAACGAGCAAACATGTCAAGGTTTGTTTTCAGTATATCATGGAATTAATGGACCATGGTTTGCATTTAAACTATTTTCGATCGGCTAATTACTCAGACAAATTACTTCTTAGTCTTGTGACTATACAATGCAACTTTCACGATAAGCTCGCCGCTTATTCTATTTTTAATGATTGCAAGAGCAAATCTTCTATGCTTACAATCTTGATCTACCTCAACTATATTCTTGTCTTGAACTGCTTAAGTTGCTACGATGATACGCCAATCCCCACAGCTATATCAGATAAATTTAGTATTTTTTTGCTTCCTCCATTGCCAAAATCACTGGATTTTGTTGATGAAGATGCTGGAAAGAAAGATGAATTTAAAATTGATCCCATATTATCTAGTTATAGTAAGAATCTCGAAACTTTATTATTAGCCATATGTGAAAATTTAAAGTTGATTTCATCTATAATTGAAGATGAGTTAGAAGCATCTCACATTGTGAATCAAGGCACGCTGGTACCACTTGACACAAAGGCTATTCTAAAGATAGTAGATTTGATATTCGCATCAATGATTCCAGTATTATCTTTGGTTAAAATGATGGACGAGGATAGTATAAGAACAAATACTATGCAAAAGTTTGCGTATGAGATTGTACACAAGACCGTGAGCACAAGTCATGGAAATTCACTCATCTGGGTGTCTTTGATCAATCTATCGAATGATGTCTGTTATTCCGATTTCCGATATCTTCCAGTTTTTGAAGGTCTATTCAGACACTTCATACTTAATGATGAAGGTATCTTACAAAACGAATTGGTTACTAGTGGGTTGAAGTTTTTCTATTCTACCTTCAAATGTGGAAGTGAATCATCAACACTTGAAGATATCGCTTCTGATATCTCTGATCCAATTTTTTCAGATCTTAATGTTCAAGAGTACCAATTCTTGTACGAAAACTCTAAGAGCTCAAAATCTTCTAACCCAGAAAATGAACTGGCACAAAGCATTTCCACCCCAATTAAGCTGAACCATATCACCAATTCTGCCCGTCAACAAAGCATTCATGTTGACCAGTTTACGCATTAGATAGAGAAAAGAACTCGATATGTTTGGAGCTCTTACTGGAACCTAACTATATTCTCGCGCTCTCTTGTAGTAGAATTGGCTGCAATTCTCACAAGATTATTGGATTTGCAAATTAGACTGGAAGATACGGAAAAAAATAATATAAAGACGTGATATTCCCAACAAACTTCATGGTTGTAGACGAAACCTTTTTTTTCTCTTAGCATGTAGCATTATTTCGAGCTTATCTCTCACATATTCTGGTTGGCATATTTATAATGGCTGCACAATAATGCTTCACATCTATCACGTGACCACATAAAAAAATTAAAGGCTCATCGCACTTCAAGAGATGAAGTAGGCCAAAGATCAATAATACAACGATAGAGTCTTCCTGATAAAATGGTATTAAAATCTACTTCTGCCGGAAACGTCTCAGTTTACCAAGTTGCAGGTACCAATGTGTCCAGGTCTTTACCTGATTGGATAGCTAAGAAAAGAAAGAGTTCATTGAAGAACGATGTTGAATATCAAAACAGAATTGAATTAATTCAAGATTTCGAATTCAGTGAAGCATCCAACAAGATCAGAGTCACTCCCGACGGACAGTTTGCAATGGCAACTGGTACTTACAAGCCCCAAATACATGTGTACGACTTTGAAAATTTGTCCTTAAAATTTGACAGACATACTGATTGTGAAAATGTTGACTTTTTACTCTTGTCGTCTGACTGGACCAAATCCGTACATTTACAAAACGATAGATCTATTGAGTTCCATACCAAGGGAGGGATTCATTACCGTTCTCGTATTCCTAAATTTGGAAGAAGTATCGCATATAACCCCACCAACTGTGACTTAGTGGTTGGAGCATCGGGAAGCGAATTGTATCGTTTGAATTTGGAACAAGGACGATTTTTAAATCCATTCGTAATGGACACGGAAGCAGGAACAAATTCTGTCGATGTGAATCCCGTGCATGGTTTGATAGCGGCAGGATTAGAAGATGGGGCTGTCGAATTTTGGGATCCAAGAAGTAGACATAGAGCAGCCAAATTATTTGTATCTGAACAATTAAGTGAGAGTACACAAGTGAGTACAGTCAAGTTCAGAAATGATGGGTTGAACTTTGCTTGTGGTACAAGTAGTGGGAAATCATTGATCTATGATCTTAGAACGTCAGTTCCTTCCGTAGTTAAGGATCAAGGATATGGATTTGAAATCAAGAAAATCATATGGATAGATGAAAACAAATCAGATAATGACAAGATTTTGACATCCGATAAGAGAATTGCCAAAATCTGGGATAGAAATAATGGTAAACCATATGCATCTATGGAACCAAGTGTTGATATTAATGATGTTGAATATATTAAAGAATCTGGGATGTTTTTCATGGCCAATGAAGGTATTCCAATGCATACATATTATGTACCTAATTTAGGTCCAGCACCAAAGTGGTGTTCATTCTTGGATAATGTTACTGAAGAATTGGAAGAAAGACCTTCAGATACTGTTTACTCCAACTATAGATTTATTACTAGAGATGAGGTTGTGAAGTTGAACTTGAGTCATTTGGTTGGTTCCAAGGTCTTACGGTCCTATATGCATGGTTTCTTCATTGATACTGAATTGTATGAAAAGGTTAACTTGATTGCCAATCCTAACTCATACAGAGACCAAAGAGATAGAGATATCAGAAAGCAAATCGAGAAGGAACGTGAATCTAGAATCAGAAGTACTGGAGCAATCACCAATACCAAAATTAAAGTCAATAAAGATTTGGCTAGTAAATTGTCTAGTAAACAAGGTGAAGATACTGCCGAGAATGTTATTAATGATGATCGTTTCAAGGAATTGTTCGAGAACCCTGAATTCGCTGTGGATGAACAATCTCATGAATATAAACAACTTAATCCTGTGCAATCAGCCGAGAAGGATGTAAGCGGAGAAAGAAGCCGTGGATTGACAGCTGCCGAAGAATCTGACGAAGAGAGAATGAACTTAGGATCACATCAACAAATAGATAGCGAAGAAGAGGAAGAAGAAGAAAGCGAATCCGAAGATGACGAAGCTAAAGCACAAAAGAATCTTAAGGTTCAAAAGGAAATGGAGAAGTTACGCCGTAAGAAACAAGAACGAAAAGATACCAATAGATTCATGAATGAGATGAAGGTTATGGCCAGTGAAGGACCTAAACAAAAGGCTGCAGAAACGTTTGGAGCACAGGTGAAAAAGATTAATAAGGTTGCCAAGAACACCAATGACGATTCCAGATTACGTCGTCATGCCAGAGGAGAAGCTGAGTTGACATTCGTGCCCAAGAAGGAAAGAAAGGACAAGCAAGTCAAGTTTAGAACTCAAGAAGACGACCCTGAACAGGAACAAGCCAGTGGTAGAACTAAACAAAGATTCTCTGGACGTAGAACGGCATCCAAGAACTCTTTCAGAGGTATGTAATAAGATAGATATAAAATACAAAAGAACAAATAGAAAAGAGAAAAGAAAAAGGAGAAGAAGAAATGTAGAGTTAGGAACGAAGTATAGTAGTAGACAGTAGCTGAGCATATAACACTGGCTATAGTGGTGATGATGTTTCAGGCTCATCATCTTAGACCGCGAGCGATGAGATATCTGGCTAGGACCCAACCTGTAAAATACTCAAACCGCAAACCATACTAGTATAAACTTCTTCTTGCAAGAATATAAACCACAAGATGTCACGGAATAAAGAGAAGGCACAATCGGCGTTGAACCGGTTCCATGCATTCAAGAACAAGCAGGCCGGCGTTTTGGAAACCAACCCAAATTTCCGTCCAAAATATATCCAATCGGTGGAATCATTGCCACAAGCTGAGAAATGGAGAACCATTGTGATAGGAGAGATATCATCGAAATTGACAAGGATACAAGACCCAGAGCTTAACGACTACCAAATCCGAGATCTTAACGACTCGCTCAACAAGCTCTTCAATGAAAAAAGAGCTTGGGAACATCATATTAAATCCTTGGGAGGAAATGATTATATCCATTTTGGTAAAGATCTTAATAAGACTGGTGCTCTAGTGAAAGGGTATAGGTATTTTGGGCGAGCCAAAGAGCTACCAGATGTGAAAGATTTGTTAAAGAACTCAGCAAAACCAATTCAAGACAAAAATGGAAGCGCAGGAGATCAAAAGAAGAAGAAAGAAATAACCGATTTATCTTATTACGGATTCTATGATGAAACAGTGCTGGAAATGAATGACATGTGTGTAGATGACCCATTGTTAAGTTTTGAGAAGCAGAGAGGAATTGAGATCTTGAAGGAAATGAGAGTAGGGGCGAAGATTGAAACAAGTGAAATGGCTGATTTTGAAAGCATAATACCCTCTACAGAAGATGTATCGAAATGGCTTGTTAATAAGAAGAAGAATGAATTATTAGAGAAATTAGGAATTAAGAATTAAACAAAGATGATGGAAATAGATTAGGAAAGTAATAAAACGAAGGAATACTGATAATTCGATATCAAAAATCATCATAACAATTAAGATCATTCATGTCATCTCATATTTTATCCCTAAAAATCTTCTGGTCCACATATCTTCACGCCTGCGGTTTTGTATAACTTGTCCATATCTAAATCTTTGTCAGGATTGACACTTTTGCATAGACTTTTGATCACGGATGTTTTAAACCCTGCTTTGGCCGAATCTACAGCAGAGTTATACACACAATAATCGTATGCCAATCCTACGAAAACAACGTCTGTGATATCATTTTTGGTCAAAAAGTCTTGTAGTTCGGTTTCATGGACGCCCCAGACATCTTGGAAACATGAGTAGTATTCTCGATCTCCGAGTAGACCCTTTTTTATAATGGTTTTAGGGATGTTTGAGATTCCACTGAATTGTTGTTCAAACAGATATTCGAGGGTGGCTCCAAACGTATTTTCAATACAATGGTCGGGCCAAGTTACTTGTGTTTTAATCAACGCATTGCCTGTAGATTTGTCTACCAATCCCAATGGGTGGCTGAATTCCAATTCTGTAAATGGGGGTACATTATGTTGAGATGCAAAAGATGTGTGATCCTTCGGATGCCAATCTTGAGTAGCCACGATGGCAGACCAGTTCTTTTTAAGAAGCTGCTTGATACCAGGAACGATATCTCTACCCCCAGTGACTGCAAGAGAGCCGTTTTCGGGAAGGAAATCCTCTTGCAAGTCGATAATAATAAGTGCTGATTTCATAGTCAAAGAAAGTTGAGGGTTATTAAATTGCAACTGTTTAATAAACAAAAGTTGATCTATGAATACTTTGTAGTGATCTATGAATACTTTGTATATGTTTGGTATTTCTTTTTCTTATATTTAGAATCAATCAACAGGTTTGGTTGTCTTGTCAGTGTGTGTACTTCTGCAGGATATAGTCAGGGTGTGATTTCTTAAAGTTCTCTGTGTCATCCTTTGCATAAATAGGTTAGGAACTTTTTTATTTATTAACTTGGATGTTGTGTTGGCCACCCATATTTAACGTATATACAATTCTCCGATATAGTGTAACGGCTAGCACGGTTCGCTTTCACCGAGCAGACCCGGGTTCAACTCCCGGTATCGGAGCTTTCTTTTTTCCTTTTTTTTCTTAACCTTACTTTCATAGCACTATTACCTGAGACCCTTCGATTTGTGCTTCCAACTGGTTCAACGCCTAGGCTTGTTATAATCGTTTGAAGATTTACTTAGAATTATTATATTACTATATTAAAGACTATATCTATCGTCTGGATATCGCTAACATTTTACTTGAGTGACTTCTTCTTTAAACAAAACCCGTTCTCTACCTTTCTTATCATGGACAAGTTCTCTCCAGAGAACGATTGCAGTCAAATCGGCACCTCTATCACATCCGCTATCTAATCCTTTGGTGAACTTCTTCAAACTCAAACTTCTTCTAGCATCGTGTCCATAATAGACCACCAAAGATTCTTCTTCGTTTACATCTTTCTGTTTCTTATTGAAGACACTGGACCACGAAACAGCATTGTCTTCAAATGGGTCCGATGTGGTCTTATTATAGAACGGTCCAATATAAGATCTCATCTCTAAATTATCTATAGGATCCTGTTCAATAAGACCCTTATCCCACCTCAATCCTGCATGCACAGCAATGCCTTGGGTTGACTTGACACCTCCGTTATTTTTGGTTTTGTGAAGCGGTACTGATCCTAAGGTCTTAATAATGCTACACTGGTTGATATAAGCAATGTGTTCAGGTTGCAATTTCTTAGCCAAAAGGAATTCAGGATCACTAAAATCATCTTTAATGGACATTTGTCCATCGAAGCTTCTCTTTAACCCACTACTTTCAGTACTATTTTCAGTATTGTTGGAATAAACGAAAAACGGAGCCTCTAAACGGTGGAACCTCGCATAATGTTGCATGACGTAAAACTCATGATTTCCCATAATACAATCAATTTCATTTTCAATCAAATAATCCAATACTTGAAATGAATCTGGACCTTTGGTTATGAAATCCCCCATTACAAGCACGTGATCGGTATAACTATTAAAGTTAACTTTCTTCAATAGACGTTTGAATTCGTCATAGTGGCCATGGATATCTCCGATCATGATGAGTCTCTCCTTTTGGGGTAATTTGGAATCGGTAACCAAATGGGGCTCATCTCTTATCTCCTCATCTCTGACCTCCTCACTAGCAATGCTCATCCCTAACTCATATACTCGTTCCTGTGTGATGGGCTTCAATGTCACTGGCAAAGCTTTGATTCTATGAATGCCGTCCAAAGCTACCGATTCGGGAATGAACATGCCTGGAAGAAAAATACAGAAAAAGTAGAGCATCCCAACCCCTAAGATCCCTCCTACAATGGAAAGAATGCGTTTGGCATTGCTGGTCAATTGGAACTCTTCAAATTCTCCGTCGTCGATGTGGTCCTTGAGTGGCGTATTCTCGGTGGCCATGGTCGGTCTAAAAGTGGTGAAGAATTTATAAAATGTTTCTGACAATTGCTTTGTTAGCTTCTTTATTTACCGTTACATCGTATTTGTGTGCACGTGCAGTATAATACAGTATTAGTTAAATACCGTTTCTCGTCTATCTCTTTGCATATACTGCATATAACTCTAAATACTAAATTAGTGTCGACTGGTCCTTCCATATACGGACATCCTACAGTTTATTGTTAATTTTTAGTGTAATTATTTATATCAACAATAAAAAAATTCAATCTTGATTCATATTAACGTTGCCCTAATCGTTTTCCACATCATCAACCTCCTCCGGCTCCTTCTGGCCTTTCAACCTCTTTTTGGATAATAAGGTCCTTCCTTAATAGTTCTCTCAATTCTTCTCCTATTTCAATGATCTCATTGTTGGTTACACTATCGCTATTAGTATAGATCTCACCATTCAATCTCTTCAACGCATTTTCTCGGTCAATGATGTCGATCATTCTCTTGAACTTTAAAAATAATAACTCGCTTCGTATAAGTAACGGGTTGAGATGCAAGTTCATCGACAAATCATTCATGTACTTCAATACCTCATCAAACCTTCTCAAGTTCTGAATAATGATTCTTTCATTATCACTAAGAATAGACAAGGCAAAAAATAAATGATATTGACTCGAGTAGTAGTCTGTCCATAAAATCTCCCATAATCTCATCACTTGGTCCCATTCCAATTCTCGTTTAAACATCACTAGTAACATCCGGAAAAAGAAAAAAAGATCATTAGACTCACATTTCTCTAAATGCTTGTACAAATTTGGAAGCATGAATTGTAAAAGCTTGTTTAACGTAGTCATCTGCTTTTTCATTCCTGATTGATCCCTGACAAAGTTTCTTTCCATTCTATCCATGAACTTTGCAAATGCCCAAAATGTTAATGATTCATCTTGAAATTTCACATACAATGGTGATAGTAAATCAGTCATACCTTGAACATATCCTAAGTTTTCGTTGTACTCATTATATGTCAATAAAATTTCCCTCAAGAGATACAAATGTGGATTTGTGATATTTGCAGAGTTATATTCGTCATCATTATCTTCATCATCATCAGGAGTTTCAGGACTTGATTCACGGGTCGTCGGAGGAACATCACTTCCAATTGATGTAATTGTCACCCTCCTCTTATTGTGATTTTGAAAAATAGGAAGGTGACGATCCGTACGATGGATATCTTTTTCAATACGGTGCTTTTGATCTTTCCAAAATTCGGTTTCTCTCTTCTCTTCATCACCTACCCATTTGAGTTTTAATTCATGATATGCTGTTTCATAACTAGTTCTTAAAACCTTACGCTCTTCTTCAGATGAGTCCCAAGGATAGATTTCCAATAAGAATAGCCACGCTTCTCCTCTGACAGAGTCTTCCAAACCTCCATGGAATATACGATTCTTCACCTCTTGAACAGTCAATGATAATCTTCCACTGTAGTCGAAAAAGCTTTGCCATTCAGCTTTAGAAATTTCGTTTCGTCTTGAAGTCTTGTTGATCTCTTCGCTAGTCAATAGCTCATTGGATCCTAATTCCTTATTCATCTTGTTGTATATGTCGTCAGTTAATAGCAATGTCTTCTGACTTTCTTCAGCCTCCTCTTTCACTTGCTGGGCCCATTTGGCCAAATATACTCGAGCACTATCGAAGTCATCACCAATCTTACGGACTTCTGGCTTGTTGATAATTTGTTTGATTGGTAATGGAGCATGTTCATCTACAATATCCAAGACTTGGTTCTTTGCCTTGGCAGAAAAAGTGGCCACAGTTTCAAGGACCCTCCATTTGGCAGCTGCTAAAAACTTATTGACATCTGGCAATTTGAAAGCCTCTTCCTTCTTTGCGTCTTTAGCTTTAGCCTTTTCTTTGAAAGGAGCAAAATTGCGTAAGTCGGTAGAATCTGGGTTCACCAAATAAACTGAAGGTTCAATTGTAGATCTTTCCACGTTGATGAATTTCTGTAAAGCTGACATGAAGTCGTTGCCTCCCCAGAATATTTCGCCGTTTTCTCCGAACGGATCCATTCTCTGGTTTCTGAGTCTTTGGGACTTCAAAGTCGATGGAGATTCATTATCATGGAAGAACAAGATTGGCAATTTTTCACCATCTTTAGTGTTAATGATTATCGATCCGTGCCAGAAACCTGACGAAGGTTTTCTTACTTGGATCGAATAAATAAATGATAATGAAATGCTAAAAGCAAACCCAGATAACACTGAATTGGGAGGTTTGGCAACGATTCTGGAACTACCAGCAGTCAGCAAAGAACGGGAATTGTCATTCCCTCCCAAGCTCGACGCCTCCAAATCCATAATAAGATCGTCCAAGTCAGCAGCATTGTAAACTTTTGCTTCCTCTCTGGATAGTTGGTTCTCAGGAGTGAATGACAAGAGGAGGTCCTTATTGGTGGAATTGGGGCCTCTTGAAAGCGTTAAAAAACCAGGCACATTGTCTGATTTAGCAGTGGTCGGATGAAGACATACTTTGGACTTGGCATAAACCAAATCAACTTCAGACAGCAAAAGCGGCTTTTTTGGTGGCGACATTTGTGGTGTGCTACTGATTTTTAGCAAGGATTGATCCCTTATAAGTGAATGATTGCATCATGCATATAGCACATGAGCTGCGGATTTGATGATCTAAACGCGCGCCTGGTCATGTGACAATGGCTGCTAAATTTAACTGTTGCTAGTACGATTTCAATATGATTTCTATTATACATCTATACAGGTTATGTAATGTTATCGGTTGTCTGCTGATAGTTGATGATTTTTGGGGTTATTCAAAGATATAAAGAACCTGCAGAAACAATGTCTCTATGAACCATTTCCATGGCCTTTTCCATTTTCTCTTCCAATGCTGCATTACCAATGGTTTTCGCAGCCACCACCAATTGTCTGATAAGTTCTTCCAATCTCTTGAACATTCTAATCAATGACCCTTCATACACGTCGGTCATCTTACAGATCTGTGTGAAGGTGGCTCCCTTACACCAGGCAAATGTGACTTCCATCAATTCTGGTCTGAACGACTCGATATACTCTTTTTCGATTAATTCAATCTTACATTCCTTGAACACCTTAGCGATCTTGGTGGCCATTTCTTGCATGGATTTCAAAGGTTCGGCCAACTCAGGCTTGAGCTTAGGTACTTCCTTGGCACGCTCTTGGAATACGAAACATGATAATAATGCCGCACACTGTTCACTAGTAAGTTCATTGAAATTACCATTGAAAATCAATTCTGTCAAAAGTAATTCATCCCCAGTACTGATTTCACAAGCAACTCTTCCTTTAAGTTCAATGATATCGTTTTGGGTAGTGAATTCCAATCTTCTCAACACTCTCTTTCTGTGTCTCAAGTCATCCAATTGAATGACTGCTTGCGCTTCTAATACTTTTTCTTTCAAGTCCTTGATTTTGGTTTCATTGTCAATTTTTTCAGAAAACTTAGGATAAAGTTCAGCCAATCTCACAGATCCGTGTAATGGGTTGCTTGCTAATTTAGCTTCAAGAACTTCAATCTTCTTCAATAACATCTTGAAATCGTCATCATCAATATGCATACTGGTAATAGGGTCCATCAACGGAATTCCATCAGGAAGCCTCTTTGGTAAATCCTTCATGGTTTTGAGAAGAGTCTTCTTGGCTCCGGAACTCTTCAAATCTTCAGGTACTCTCAATCTCACACTACTGATTTTTTCAATCGAATCCAAAGTGATAGGAATATATTCAGCTCTGGATTTTTCCCCTGCCTTGGATGGTCTGATACCTTCTGGTAACATTGGATTGAATGGTTTGATCAAATTCACTGGAGAATCAACAAACATAGTATACACGAAAACATTCACGATGAATGATTCATGAGCAGTATAACTTTGAGTAGGGTTTCTCTTATTAACTCTCTTGGAAAATGATGTCACCATACCCCAACCATAGTCTAACTCACCGATCTTGATCTTTACTACTCTACCCTCTTGCAAGTATTGTAAAATATGACCTGGATGGGTTATAACTTGTCTAACGTCATCTTGATAAGATTCTAATCTCTTTTGTAAGTCATAATAATCACGAACCATGGCTTCGTCTTCAACGTGAATTTTGTTAGAAGCAATGGTTAATTGTTGTAGTTCTTTTTCTAAAACAGGAACTGAAGCAGCATTTTGGAATTGGAAAAATGAGTTCTCCAACATGAATTCAGGCGAAATACCTTCGACTCTCATCAAATTCAAGATCATATTGTATCCTAAATGGAAAGCAGAGTCCAATCTGTCAGCTTGACCTTTGACCATCCCCTTTGCTACTTGTGGTTCCATTTTTTCATCGATCATCATAATAACAATACCACGATCATCCAAACCACGACGCCCTGCTCTACCGGACATTTGAATATATTCACCTCCAGAAACCCATCTGAATCCTTTACCATCCCATTTACGAACAGATGTGAAAACGACTGTTTTGGCAGGCATATTCAACCCAATAGAAAAGGTTTCAGTAGCAAATAATACCTTAAGATAACCTTCTTGGAACAAAATTTCAATGATTTCCTTCAAGATTGGCAATAATCCAGAATGATGGATACCAATACCTCTTCTTAAAAGTGGTAAAATATTTTTAATTTGAGGCAATTCTTTATCACCTTCAGGTAAAAGTTCAATAGCATTATTGTAGATCTTGGTTAAAGCTTCTCTTTCATCATCAGTATTGAAGTCCAACTTGGACATCTTTAAAGCTAAAGATTCACAATCTCTTTTAGAAAACGAGAAAACAATCACTGGGTTGTATCTCTTCATATAAATCATTTTAACAATCTTATAAATATCCGATTTTCCATCCTTGTTACCTCCTTTGAAAGTCTGACCCTTTTTACCCTTACCTTTTTCTCCAGACGAAGGATCGTCACCTGCTCCATCGCTAATGGAGGCCATTGCCTTTTGGAAATTTTCTTCTCTGAAAGTTCCTTTTTCATCCACTACCAAATGGATCCCATCACCTGCTGCAGGGAATAAGTAATGTTGAAGAGGAGTAGGACGGAAATCAGTGTACACGACATGACATGGTTGGGCGTGTATCTTGACTATCCATTCGGCGAATTCCATAGCATTTGGAATGGTGGCAGAAAGGAACACGTAATGGACCTTATCTGGTAATAAAATGATAGTTTCTTCCCACACAACACCACGGGATTTGTCTCTCATATAATGGACTTCATCAAAAATCACCCATGCAACTTCTCTCATCACTTCAGACCCTCTGTACAACATACTTCTTAAAATTTCGGTAGTCATAACCAAACAGCCTGCATCTGGGTTGATAGTTACATCCCCAGTCATAAGACCCACGTCACCGAATTCGGCTAACAATTCTCTATACTTTTGGTTACTCAAAGCCTTGATAGGAGACGTATAAATGACTCTTTGTTTCTCTCTTAACGACTGAGCAATGGCATACTCTGCTACCACAGTCTTACCAGCCGAGGTATGTGCTGACACCAAAACAGACTCGTTTCTGTCGATACAAGAAATGGCGGTATCTTGGAAAGGATCCAACACAAACGGATACGTCCTGGCTTCGTTGTGACGTTTGTGTTCTCCAATTGGTACATATGGAAAATCCTGTGGAACAGCCACTTGATGTCTCACCTGATGCTTCAACTTCAACTGACCTTCTGGTTTTTCTGATTTAGCCATCAACCCATCCGAGGCAGCCACCTCACGTGAAGCTTCTATTTCAACAGAATCAAAAACAACCGGCTTGATTTCCGCCTTGGGCTTTTCGGAAGCCTTCTTCTTTGGCACCTTTGGCTCTTCGCGAGCAGGTTCCGGCGAGGCGGCTCTTTTCTTGGAGCTCGTGCTTTCGGCATTCACCACCGGTGGGGCAGTTATGGGAGCCTCGTCAAATACATTGAAAAGATCATCACCATCCATACTGAAAAGTCTGTGTAGTAGATATTGACTTGCTAGCCGCTGATGAGATGAGTTTTTTTATGCATAAGTCGTGCGCGAACCAACTAAATATAATGGTGGATTTGGAGGGACCTCCAGAAGATATTTGACTATCTAGTATTGCTTTGTGCTGGAGTATACATGAAGTCATGTTTTGAGCTTTGTATGGCGGCACTGGCTGTGTCTCTCAGAATATCTATCTATGGGCCCATCCGGCAATTTCTTCATGTCTTTTTTTATCCTACTATTTCTACAATCATTATCGAGAATATGTTTATAATATCGGTTGCCTATATGCTGGTATCAAATGCTAGTTTTTCTTGGTTTTCTAACGCCTTTAGGGTTCTCCATTTTTCTCTATCGTATTCTCCTATCACTGCACTCGGGACGGAACTGACTCTGGATCGGTCGGATCCATTAGTAACTTCATAGTCCCAGAAATCTATGGCATCTTCCCCCGTATATATATTATTTACAGGACTGTTATAACTGGAAAGAGCCTGGATAGGGACCTTAGCCAAAGGCTTTGCCTGGATCGACGGGATTGAAAGGCTGTGCTTGTGTGATCTGTTGGTCATAAACGATCTGAAGGACTTCTTGGGAGATCCTGATCTCGATGACACCGCTGAGGATACCGATAATTGGTTGGATATCATCGAACTGGAATGCTTATGACGTGCCGCAGAAGCCTCGGAAAAGTCAAACACAAAGTTGTCTCCACTTTTCCTTTGGGCATTCGACTTTTTTCTGAAAACACTACTGATTCTTTTTGGTGATTCCAGGAAAAACTTCTTTATAGGTGAAGAATTAGTGGTGGAAGGATAATCTGGAGGAGTTCTATATTGGGTCAAAGGGTAAATATTCTGTTCGATGATCTGGTCCTCCTGAACCACTCCGTTTCTTTGGAATGCTGCATTGTCAGCTTCTACTCCTTCTTCTTTATGCTCGTTATTTGTTTTGTACCTGGATTCATTACTGGTGTTCCGATATGTGTGTAGGGAAGGAGCACTCAATGATCTGGTCAGCAAGTTGTAGGAGGGTCTGGCCGGCTGTACACCGACTTTCGTACTACCTGTAGCACTATTGATGTCACTTAGGTTGTCGATGTTGTCTTGCCTAGTATCCATAGGTGGAAGTAGAAGTTCCAGGTTTAGATCTTCTAGCTCTTCCAAGGCCTTGAGATTGTGATCACTCACCAACCTGGTGATTCCAGGAATATTTAGATTGGCTCCAGATCTAGTTCTATGCTCCTCGTACAAATGAGCACTTCCTTCCCAATCTTGTAAGGAAATACTATTTATTCTGTTATTAGAATCATGATGAGAGGATATCCAATTAACATGTTTTCCATTGGAAGATCTGGGGATCTTTTCTAACCCTTGTAACAAATCTTCTTCCTTGATTATTTCATCTAATTCTGGTATATCCTTCTGTTCCTGTGACTGTGGCAGTTGATGTGAAGCTAATTGTTTCTTGTATATGACGTCATTAAAGTTGTATATTCCCTTCTTTTTGTCTCTAGTCTTTGGAAGAGTAACCGTATTTTGATCAAACCCATCGAAATATTGTGGAACTGCAACTTCACCAAACTCACCCACATAAGGGAGGTTATCCTCGTTATCTGAATCGTTATGTCCATCCTCTGGGGATGACGTGAATTCAACTTCCCCTACAGGACTGAGATGGGAAAACCGCAGAACAAATTCGGTTGATGGTGTCTCTCTCTCACCAACAGGACTAAGCAGCTGGTAAAATGTTTCCTTGGGTATATTAGTAGTAGATTTATTGATATCGGAAAGAGCAGCCGGATTTGTGACTTCTTCTTTGAGAGTAGCAGGTCCTGTGATCTCTTTGGGCACTTCGGGCCCACGAGTTTCTGCATCTTTTGGATCAGATATATGGACCAATTCCTGCTGGTTCTCCATCTTAACAACCATCTCCTGCATTCTCCTCATTTCCATAATAGGACTCTCTCCGCTCTTCAACACCGGAGGCAATAATGACTCATTCACGTTAGACAAGAAGACCTTCTCGTCATTAATGGACTTCCAACGTTGTTCTCGTTTTTGGTTCTTCTTGTTGATGCAGCTGGTGGACTTAGATCGTTGCACTTGTTCATTCATATCGAAATTAGGCATGATTACACTGTCGTCTTTGGTGGAGCCTGATATCACAGATAACAAAGAAGGCTTGGAATCGTCTTGGAGGTTAGCCATGGATCTAGAATTAAAGGGTAATGCTTTTTGGCTTGACGTTCTATTTCTTCCAAAATTAGGTACACTTCTGGATGCCTTTAAGTCGGCCAGGCTCGATTTATTGAACATTCTGAAAGCTCCTTTCCTTGCCTCGGAAAACGAGCTACGGGAACTAGGTGGTTCTTGGGTCATGACGGTGCTAAATTGGGTATTGGTATCCATCCAGTTATTATTAGTATACCCCAAGTATTGGTTTACTGGACATTCTTGCTCCTGTTTGTCGACATGATCTTTAATATAGTAGGCCAATTGTGAAGGCTCGTCGTTGTCTTCCAATTTGGGGAATGTGGATATGAACTTGGACATTTGACGATTTTCGTTGTGTTCCGATTCGATCAACGTTTTGTCAGAGATCTTTTTTGATATGGAATGGGTTTCTTCATCTGAGATATTCAAGTTATAGGGTTTGAACGATGAAGGTGGTGGTGGAAATGTGGGGATTGGGTGGGTGTTAAAATATGGATCATTTGGAGTTTCCAACTGTTCGATATCTTCTGGTACAGACTTTCGTACGAATTGGTCAATGAAATGTAAAACAAACGTAATGGCAAATAGTACAACATTGACTATGAAGAAAATGGATATTATCGGTCCCCAATGGGCAGGGCTAAAGTCGTGGGAGATATTTTGGTTGATAAGGTTGACTACCAACATGACACCCACCACACTATGGAAGAGGGAAAGAATTAAATGGGAAATAAACCACAGTAGTTTGGATGAAGTGGTGCAGGTATGAATGACTAGTTTGAACATGAAGTTGAGTATTAACAAGTAACCCGATATTATGAATAAGAGGATTAAAACATGATGTTGATTAAGATAAGCCACTGTAGCAATAACAGATGTGATGATCAAACATAGTAGCATTCCGACATCTAATATCGGTAGGATGATATCAGGCATTAGATTGCTAGGAGATGAATGGTGATGCACTGATGTTGGTGATGCTATGGTATTGGATAGCCTAGTGTGGATGTGGTTGTTGATGGTGTGCAATCTAATGTGTCAATCGAATCTTGGAATGAGGTAAAGTAGGTTAATTCTTGCGTTTCGGGCGTCAGCACTGCTTTCTGTTGATCTGAAATCTTAGGCGAGTCGGATAATCTCAAACTGTTGGTCAACTATTGACGAAGTCTAAATACTACTGACGATATAAAGCCATCAACAAACAAAACAGTAGTTTAAATTTGCCGGACCAAGGATTATTTTATCGAATAAATTTTGGTGACAGACGTTGGGAAGGGTGTGTTATGCAGAGTGATGGTACCGTAGACGTTAAGCAGCTGATCCAACTAGGCATGCTTTCTTGGACATCAGTACCAATAGGCTGAAAAAAACTGGTAAACATTTGGCCATGTTTGTTGTTATTTTGCCTAATCCGGCAATGCTGCTGCACTCGCCTATTATGTAAACAAGAAACAAAGGATGCGAATCACTTCGACAGCCAAATACGCTGGAATAGGAATAAGAGACGTCGAAAGGTTATGTCTAGTTGGTCCTTCTGTTGTCAAGATAGCGGCTATATCGTTCGCTACCACATACGTGACACAGGTGATAGTGGGGACGCTTGAAGCATGCACCAGAACCTATGCCAGTGTTTCTACTCAGTACGGCTACTGATTCTGCATCTGCCAGCTGAAGCTCTGCATCAAAGTTCAAACTGTGCATCTGCAATTGTAACCCTGAATCTACAATTCTTGACTTCCAGATCGGGTCCCAGTTGCCCAATTGTTGTAGCGACCAATTTCAAATGGCTGTTGTAATTATCCACACGAAATGGTGTCAGTGATAAGCGTGATGACAATTACGAGCTGCCTATTACAATGCATTCTTATTCCATAGCCTTCCAATACGAAGTAGAGAAAAATATATACGATGATTAATACCTCAGCCTCATTTCACGCCATTAATAATTGGCTGAATGGTTTCACAGTTGTGTCTCTTATCATAATCCTTAAATCATAGTATTCAGCTTGGTCTGGATGTAACCCTGGCAAGGTATCAGGCTTCGTCAGGCTTCGTCTAACTGTTGACCTTCATGTCTACTATTTAGCCCAATTCATAAACCGCAATCTACAATAGTTTTTGTTTCATCGCCTCTTTTCTTCGTTTTATTTTCTTCTTTCGAAGTTTACTCATATGTAAATTTATCTAAAACTTGTAGTCACCACTGACCCATCTGTTAACCATTTCTAAAGAGTTTTCTGGTTGGTCATAAGGAACCATGTGACCACCGTCAAAGACTCTCAAGAAGGTGAAGTGCTTATAGTTCTTGACTTCACCAGCAGCATGTTTACCAACCTTCCATTCTCTAATAGGCTGCTTTTCAAATTCAGAAAGTCCAGACCATTCCAACTTGTCAGCCCAGGCCCTGTTACCTAACCAATTACAGATAAAGTCCTTGTCACCAGCATAGATCAACACTGGGATGTCTTGTTCCAATAAGTTGATCACAGATTTGTGGTATGGCTTCATCCAGTCACCGGCAAGTAAGAAGTTTCTGTTGACATCAAAGTTACATGATTCATAATTGTCAACTTCAACACCTAAGGCTTCCTTGACTTCATCGAGATTCAAGTATTGATCAATGTATTCCAAGTCCTTGTAGCATAAGCTGGAACCTTCACAATTGGTACGAATATCGTAGACGTTTCTTCCGGTCTTTTGGTATGGGCCCATTTGAGCATTGTTACAGTAAATACTGGCAGGAACACATGACCAGATAGAGTTGGATTCATAACAGGAGTTAATCAATGACAAACATCTTGGAATAGAGTTGGTCATACCTTCACATTCTTCTGGTTCCAAAACGGATGGGTATCCACCTTCACCACAAGCCATTGGTTCGTAGTATTCATATTGGGTCAATGGGTCGGTCAAACCATTTCCGATCAAAACAGAAGTCAATTCGAAAGAACGGTCTGGGTGACTCAAGATTTCACTTGCAAAAACTGGAATATAGTGACCGGCATATGATTCACCGGAAATGTGGAATGGCAAGTTGTTGTATTCTGGGAATTGCTTGAAGAACAATTCTAAGAATGCATATACATCTTTACCAGCAGAAACCGTGTTAGAAACAGATCCTGAGGAGTATGAGTAACCAACATTAACAGGTTGGTCCAAGAAGATGACAGACGCATTGTTGTTCCAACTGTATGGGTTGTGGACTGGCTTCAATGTTGGACCAACTGAAGAAGGACCCAATTCGAAAAATAAACCAGTCAAAGAGGAACACCCTGGACCACCGTTTAACCACAAGATGACTGGGTCATTCTTAGGGTCATTTCTAGATTCAAAGAACCAATAGAAAAAGTGTTTGTCTTCTTCATCGACATCCAAGTAACCAGTATATTGCTTGACGGAGTCGACGCCCAAGTCCTTAGGGGTGGATTTAACTCTCAATCTGTGATTTGGAACCTTCTTATCGGTAACGTGGAAGTCAAAAGTAGACTTGGCCTTGGAAGTGAACTTCTTTGGCAACGACTTGAAGTTCATCTGACTCACAGTTTCTGGGAATTCTAAAAACATCTCCAGCCATAATTTCTTGGTGGAGGAAGGAATTGATTCCATTGGCTCGTTCAAGTACTTGGCAAGAGATTCGATAACGTTGTTTTTACCGAGCTCAAGGGTTTCGGTGAACTTCAGGTATTGAGATGAGAAACGGTCATTGTTGAAGCTGAATTGGAAGCTTTGTTGGATGTTGCTGAAAGGATTGTGAATGGACAATGCTTCAGATGCACCAAACGTAGAAGCAAGAGCAACTAATGTGTTGATAGATACCGATAACTTCATATTGGGTGGCGTGCAAAGAAAGAGAACCAGGGGGGGTTGTCGCTATTTATACTACTGCCACTGATAAGCCGAATGCGGGTCATTGCTTTGGTAGAGACACCACTTTGTGGTTCGATTATGTAAGCGGGGTTTTCATATGCCACGGATAGAATTTACGATCATTCGGCGGACAAATTTAACAGATAAAATTAGCGAATTACTATGAGTAGGGGGCTTGTTAATGGGGTGAATACACCTTGAAATCTCTATTTTTAAGCGTTATATACTCTTTTACTTGACCTTCTTATCACCCCAAATGGTGTGCCGGTTACTGGGCGGCATTGTCGTCACACGACCCTGGTGGTTGCATAATACAAATTGGGAACTGGCCCTTCTGTTTCGGGAAGCATACCAACGCTGTTGCTTACGTAATTTACACATAATTGGAAAACTAAATTTTGCAACTTTTTATAAGAAAGTTCTATATTATTCAATTATTTTCGGTTACCACTATACATAAAGCATCTTCAATTATTGCCGCTACCATGTGCCGGGGGACATGAACTCTGAGGAAAGTGAAAATGTCTTGGTTCTTAGTTTCTCCGACTGGTTCATTATTAACGGTAAACTCTTCCTTAGTAGGCCCAGAGAATCCTTCTTTACCAAATCATTCGAACTTATTGGTCAATATTGGTCAAGAATTGACCTCGAATTGACCTCCCAACTAGTCACAGATAAAGTCTTTCTTACCTTCAAAAATCTGAACTGCTGTTTCCTGATTCAAAACATCGGGAACGCATGGTATTAGGTGAATTGTACAACCATAAATATAATTTCGACAAGGAATAAACATTTGGCCATCTCTTACTCAGAATAAAAATTGACTAGATCAGCATATAACGATGTATGGTTAATCAATTTTAGGGCTATGATTCTTGATTTAGGTACAAATGTTGAATCGCTTCAAAGCGAACAGCAAATTTTGAAATTTTAATTTTTAATACAAGCTAAGCATACTACGCATATTCTGAGTTACAACGATGCAGCCTGCAACTTTCGAGACCGAGTCAACTGGTCAACCATCGGCTTATTTGATATCGGTCGCAATTCGTACTTGGAAGCCCTGACTCCTGAAATCTCTTCCAAACACACACAGGTAGTTATGAAATATTAATGCCTATTTACAATCATTCCCCTGCAGGCTACTCAGTTAGGGATGGTTGTTTTTTCACTAGGTGAATTTGCTGGGTTGTAGATAGTCTGCCAGTAGAGAGTACCGAGTACCGAGTAAGTTCTGCTTAATGGATAAATGCATGTTGTAACGTATTGTAAGTCCTAGCTCAAAGGGTGCCAACCTTTGCAGAAGGTACAAGCAGATATGACTTGGTTATGTTCATTACGATAATTAAGATGTGATACTTGCAGAAACGCTATATCCCAACTACTTTTTGGGCTCATCGATAAACCTAGTATCTTATATAGGTGCATATGCCCGAGAAACAACGAGACAAAATCTGCTTCATTACTCTAGCTGATGAAGAAATCTAAGCCATGAAGAATTCCCAACACTTAACTAATAGTTAGAATGTTTTGCTATTGTATGGCATTCGTTAGCGTCAGTCATTTTGCAACAATCTGAGTATTACGCATTTTTATCAACGCAAAAATCTACTCGAAATAAAATATAATAATCATCACTTAACATATTTTGGACAATATAAGCGTCGATAGCTTTAATAGTTGTTGGTTCTTACAGGTCAATGGTAAGCTTTCTGTTCCGGAAAAAGATAAGAATAGGAGAAGGGGTATCGGGTATTACAGAACTAGTTATTCCGAAAAGTGGAACCTCGTATGTCATAAAAACCTATCATGGACGAGAAACTTATGAAACCAAAAAAGAATACAGAGAACGTGTTCTACATGAATACCGTATACTTAGTAGTCTAGACCATCCTAATATTATCAAAGTGTTCAAGTACAAGACATCTTTCGACTACGTGAAAATCTACTTGCAATCTGGAACTTGTGATTTATATCAGTATGTGAGAAGATCTACTGAATGTAGCGAAGATGAAGTACATTGTTTATGGAAGCAAGCCTGTCAAGGGGTATATTTTTTACATTCTCGAGACATATGTCACAGAGACCTCAAAGTCCAAAATTTGGTAATTGACCTAGATACCGGGCTAGTCAAACTAATTGACTTTGCTACGGCTTCTGTAGTAAAAGAAGACTTAGCCATTGGGTTGGTCGGGTCCGAAGGCTATGCTGCACCGGAAATGATGGGCAGTATCAAATACGATGGGAAGAAAGTTGATATTTGGTCTTTAGGAATCATATTGATATGGCTAAGCAAGAAAAAACTACCATGGAAATCTGCTATTACATCAGATAAGCGATACATGAAATACAAAGAAGAACAGACAAAACTGCACAACCCAACTGACAACTGTCATGATGAAAATGTGGTACTAATTCCAGGAATACCTATACTTGATAAGATTTTACAAACCAACGTATCAGATAGAGCGTCCATCATCGAAATTCTCCAAGATCCATGGTTTCAGAATATTATGGCTTGTGACGGAACAAGCACTTGTAGAATTGGTCATGGTAATTTTTACAATGCATGCAATTATAGAAACATAGACTCAACATAAACTACGAAGGTTTTCAATTTCTAATAATGAAATTAAGGACCAATCTTTGCAGCTGGAAAGTTTCCTAGTTGAATTAATAGTGACCATTGATCTAAGAGTTAATCATGACTGAAGCAACTTTAGGTTTATTAACTAAAATCAATTGTTCTCGTTGATAGAGAAGAAGGAAACTGAATTGGTCGTAGTTCTTACCTTTTCCTATGATTATTTCCATTGACGGTAAACTTCTGGTAGTGATATTTATGAATCCGTCATGGTATGGCAATTTGTTGGCTCAAGCGTGATTTCCTAGCCAATTGCAAATGAAATTAAATTCACCACAATACCAATATTGGATACCATTTGTACAGAACATTGGTAATATGTTGTTGTATTGGAGTGGCATTATATCGAGTTTTGTTGGAATCAATAGCAACGTCTTCATTACAGTTATAATAGTTGGTTTGACACCAATAATTTGTTACACAGAAGATTGGTTCAAGAATACTGTACTACGATCTCTGGGGTTCAGGATTTAACAAGGTATTCTTAATATACAAGGTATAGACTTTCTCAAATGCCTTACCTATCGGTGGAGAAGTAGTATGGATTTACCAGCACCCAACCGGTATCAGTCGTGCTGGCTACGGAACATGCAGTTTGGTTTCCGTTCCAACATTCTGCATTAAGAGCGATGCTGGCTCTGCTTCCACCAAACAATTCACCTTCAGTTTTGTATATAAATGGCAGATACCAAAGACAATGCAGAGGAAAAGTATATATAAAACGGAACATCATTGAATATAACTGAAATATATTTACTAGCTTTAAGGGGACCATGATGAAAAGTTATGCAGGTTCCGGAATACTTTTCGTCTAATTCGTCATGTTAGTCTTTTTTCCAATAACCATTCCGTTTATGGAGATGGCCCAAAAAATTTTAATCTTTGTCTTGAAGATATTAATCTAACTTGAGGAGGTCAATGACCTATTTCCGTGATTTAAATAGATCTCCTATATATTTCACTGAAACCCAGCGTAGACCCGCCTACCATAAAAATGCGAACTTCACCCAAATGTCTGGCAACTTGTTTGTTACATCAAGTTAGTGAGAGAAATCAAACTGATCTTGTTGTCTTATCTACTGCATGATTAAGGACCCTTCCCAATACGGCGATTACCCCATACTTTGCCGAATGATCGAAGGATATGCAAGGACGATGACTCGAGGTGACTCTGTTGACTCGATTGACTCGATTGACTCTTGTTGACCCTGTACTAACTGAGCCTGACTCGGCCCTTTATCACCCATTCTCTCTGTGGGGAGTAACTGTTTTTACGAGTCGCAAAATAGCGTGCACTCACCAAACAACGATGTGTCATCGGGTTTTGATTTTTCAATTTAAGTAACACCAATTCCCACTAAACCTGTCCATTCCATCCAGAACATAATGCTTCGTTTGTTACAATCCCAATCTTTGAAAAGAGTGCCAGTGGCTTCATTCACCAGATCCTACGCTTTGTCCGCTAGGGCCCAGTCCTTGATGTCCAAACCGGTGACCGAAGTCGACCCTGAAATGGCCGATATCTTGAATCAAGAAAAGACCAGACAAAAGGAGTCTATCACCTTGATTCCTTCTGAAAATTTCACCTCCAAGGCTGTCATGGACTTGTTGGGATCCGAAATGCAAAACAAGTACTCCGAAGGGTATCCTGGTGAAAGATATTACGGAGGTAATGAAATCATTGACAAGGCTGAATCGTTATGTCAAAAGAGAGCCCTTGAAGCTTTTGGATTGGACCCTGAAAAATGGGGTGTCAATGTCCAACCATTATCTGGAGCACCAGCCAATTTGTACGCTTACTCTGCCATTTTAGAAGTTGGTGACAGAATCATGGGTTTGGACTTGCCTCATGGAGGACACTTGTCCCATGGATACCAAACCCCATCCAGTAAGATTTCTTACATTTCCAAGTACTTCCAAACTATGCCATACAGATTGAATGAAGAAACTGGTGTCATTGACTACGATACTTTGGAAGCCAACGCTATTTTGTTCCGTCCAAAGGTGATTGTTGCCGGAGCCAGTGCTTACTCCAGAGTCATTGATTACAAGAGAATGAGACAAATTGCCGACAAAGTCGGTGCATACTTATTGAGTGACATGGCCCATATTTCTGGATTGGTCTCTGCTGGAGTCACTGATTCTCCATTCCCATATTCCGATATTGTTACCACCACCACTCACAAGTCATTGAGAGGTCCTAGAGGTGCCATGATCTTCTTCAGAAAGGGGATCAGAAAGGTAACCAAGAAGGGTAAGGAAATCCCATACGAATTGCAAAGCAAGATTAACTTTTCCGTTTTCCCAGCCCATCAAGGTGGTCCACACAACCATACCATTTCTGCCTTGGCAGTAGCCTTGAAGCAAACCTCGTACCCAGAATATAAACAATACCAACAAGAGGTTGTTTCCAACGCCAAATCTTTTGCTGATTCTTTGGAATCAAAGGGTTTCAAGTTGGTTTCTGGAGGTACCGATACTCACTTAATCTTGGTTGACTTGAGATCCAAGGGTATTGATGGTGCCAGAGTCGAAGCTGTTTTAGAAAGAGCCAACATTGCTGCCAACAAGAACACCGTTCCAGGTGACAAGTCTGCATTGTTCCCATCTGGATTGAGAGTTGGTACTCCAGCCATGACTACCAGAGGTTTTGGACCAGAAGAATTTGCCAAGGTTTCCGAATACTTCCAAAGAGCCGTTGAAATCTCCCTCAAGTTGAGAGAGCAAGAACAAGGTAAGGTTGCTAAGGAATTGTTGGCTTCCTTCAAGAAGTTGGCTGATGAAAGTGAAGAAGTCAAGACGTTGGCCAAGGAAGTCGCTGCTTGGGCTTCTACTTTCCCAGTCCCAGGTGACTTGTAAATAGAGAAAGCACAAACGAAGACCAATCAAGAGTGTGACTAAATAAATATAAGCTCTATATATGAATTATCTAGCCAAAAATAATGCATAAAGATTAGAAGAAGAGAAAATCAACGGTAGAAAGAAGAGAAGTAATGGGAAATTCCGAGATTTTCAGTTCTCCGTGTGAGCGGGGCAACTTGTATAACACCTTGTATAGTGTAACCTTACTCTTGTTTTATCCTTTTCCCGCCATTTCGCCATAAATTCATGTATTTCCACTTTCTCCTTCTTCTACTCACACATGGTGAATCACCATTTTTCTAGTGCACACCAAATAAATTATCATAATTTCCAACTGATATTTCACCGGACCAATTCACCCTCCATCCACGTTTGTCCCCGCCATGACCTTAAGTATAATCTCGTGGTCCAAGAATGGTTTCATAGCATATCGCTCGCTGTGGAACGTCTACCTAACCTATCTCGAAAACGTCAACGGAAAATCATGGCAATTGGCACCACCCCAATGTCTCGATTCAAAACTCACTTCTTTATCACTGCAAGTATCATTAGTCAGCTGGAGTAACCTAAGCACGGATTTGGCAGTAGCAGACACCGACGGGAACTTTTGCATTCTCTTAGCTGGGGTAGAACTTTTAGATACTTCAAAACAGAACCAACTGCAACAACAATCTCAATCGCAATCTCCCCAGACATCTACGTCCCCCAGCTATGAATTAACATCGTACAATCATATGGAATTAATTTACAAAGACGACTCTGTGGAAGTATCGAGCCCCATAGTTGCATTTGAATGGCTTAATATCGAAAAACCCCAAATCTTCAACAAACCCTCTTCCTTGTCCAATGGCGCTACCACTTATTCGGTAGGTCAATATCCAGCACACGGCCCTACCCATCCAATCTCAACAAAACAAGCATGTGTGTGTCTTCACAAGAATGGTCAGTTTGTGCTACACTATCAAGGAGAACATAAGGTTGAATATCACAAGATTGATACCCATTTGAGTGAAACTTTGGTCATTCTTACCCATTCATCAATTGGCTTTTCCAATAACAAACAGATTCTAATCACTGCCTATGAAACCATTTCCAAAAAGATTCTTACATATTCGATCACTATCGATTGGGGCTTCCTACAAGAATCGGCCAAAAAGCAAAGATCTGATCCCCATTACTATACTCCCAAAGAAGCCCAAGAGCCTCCGAAATTGACCCTCCGAAAGATCCATTCAACAGTCCCTTTACCTGTATATGGAGATATCGAAAAAAAGGAAGATGAAGGTAATGCAACGGACTCAAAACTGGAAGGCAATGATATGGATATTGATAAACATGAATTGGACTTCAAGATAGATTTAACATCGAAAGCTGACCAAAATAACAGTAATAACTTTTACTATGGACAATTAAACTCCATAGATATCATCTCTTCAAATTCAACACCAGATTCAAAACCAGATATCCTCATCACGTATACCTATTGCAATGCACAATCAGGGAATATCAGCTCTATTTACAGGTACAAGTTAGTTGAAGAACAAGAACTCATTTCCGATGCTTTTGGAGACTTGGGACTACGTAAGAATGTCTCTTCATCCTCGTCCACCGATTCTTCTGCCAAATCGTTCACTTTAACCATTCAGGATAAGTTGGTCAGACCTGGAAAAATCAAAACAATAGCATCTGGTTTATGCGATAATGTGATTATATTGTATTATGAAGGAGGTGATTCCATAGAGATTATTGATAGATCGACCATGAAGATTATCAAACCACAAGAATCGGTTCCTTCAACTATCAACACAATTTTTGACTGTGGATTTGAATTTCCGGTTATTGATAATGGCTTCACCCTGGTGATGTCAGTGTCGCCAAATTTAACCTCCGTTGCATATTTGAAATCAGAAAGCGATCAACTTGCGTTAAAGGTGGTCGAAAAGAAACATTTATTGGGAGTTACCCCAGACGAGCTTATGGTTGGTGCATCTGGACTTGCCTTACGTCATGCTTATGCCTGTTATACCAATACTTGTTCTGATGATTTAATTGTCTTGATTCAGGCTGAAATTGAAAGAATAAGAGGGTTGGCAATTAACTCTAGTAACGTGGACAAATTCGTTGAACTAATAATTACAGAATGTCATAAATCAATCAACTTTGAATTGGACAAATTCAGTAAGGAGTCGGTAGACAAATTATTATCTAATCCTCCATTACAAAGACTCTTATCATTACAGTTGATTCTTGGAGAGATTCATCCAAATAATCCGAAAATGAGTGATATTGCATGGATTATATTGAATCTCAGAAGTGCAAGTTTTGGTATCATGTTTCTGTTGTCAAGTATCTATCGGCAAATATCGAAAAAGAAGCCTACAGAGGATAATTTGAGAGACTCCGTGGCGAGAGGTGAATGTATCATGTCATTAATAGGGAATATGAAATGGCTCATAGATTTGATGATATACTTGAACCAAGAGCTCTTACAATTGTCGTACAGCAAGCCAGATCCATCAAGCAGCAAGCTCAATATAAAGAACTCTATAGTGTTGCCAATTGTTCTCAGTAAGGTGCCAAGGTTATTCTTGATGTATGCATTGTCATCCATTGGGAAGACACATGAAATCTTGAAAAAACTTCATAAGGATTTATCGGAATCTAATAAGTTGTTCACACCTATGAAAGAATCTTTAAATCGGTGCTTTACAATTTGCAACCATTCTCCATTAACTTTGAGTATGTTTGAGAACTTCTTGAGAGAATGTGATGGGCTTATTACGAAAGAATTGGGTCCTACTATTAGTTCAAGAGAAAAGGGTTTCTCATTAAAATTGGAACAAAATCTCGTTTGCCATGGAGAATTGGGAGATGAAATGACCCAAATATCCCGTGTATTGGTTGATAGACATGCCAGTACCATGAGCCGTGATATGAAGTTATCCGAATTATTCTTCTATGATGTCAATTGGCTATCAGTTGGTGTCAATAGAATTGGTAACATTGGGAACAAACCAGTGGTTAAAATAGAGAACAAGTCAAATGGTATAGTAAAAGGTGAGAATCAAAAGCAAACTGCTATCAGTTACGATCTGTCTGAACAAAGAGTTACTAGGTTAAAACTCTCATCTGCAGAATCTGTGGATGCATTGAGAAAGATAATTATTCCCAATGATGAGTTACTGATTTCGAAAAATGGTAAAAGCAGATTAAGACACTGTACCAGATGTCGGTCTGTGTCTCTAGTGACAGATCCAAGTATATTTGATAGCCCTACAGCTGTTGGCCTATGGACCATGGTATTCCAAAGAACATGTATTTGTGGTAATGCATGGACAAATGGACAATGATAATGGATGCTAAAATGATAAGGATCAGTTTTTTTTTTGGGTGCCAAAAAGATACACTGTTTGCGTATATAATGATTGCAAAAATAAGAATATGGCAAGCATGTATAATTCATTGAATATAGGTCTGTTCAAGTAATGGTATCTTCGTTGAATCGGATTTCAAATTTTTCCGTAGTTTTAATTTATAAATTCGTCTATTAATTGTTTTCTATTAAGTTTCTGTCTTTTCCTTTGAATCGCCCGATCTAGCGGCTTCGGCCTTTTCTTCTTCTTCTTCTGCAGCAGCAGCAGCAGCAGCCTCTGCCTTTTTCTTGGCTAAAGCGCCAAAGACTAATTTCAACGTGAAGACCATTACAAGGTTGGTGACCACGATCCAAGCTACCAATATCCCGATATTGAGTCCCACTCTACCCTTCCACGAATTGAAGTAAGCGACGTGGAGTAATTGGTATGCATTTCTTGCAGGAATAGCGTAACCATATCTGTAGAAACTAGGACATAAATCGATGGGTGAAACGGTGGGTGCAACATTAAGAACAGCCACGAAAAGCAAAATGATACCGATCAATTGAGGTTTGAACCCACCAATAGTCAATACCATGGCTTCAATGAAACTTCCTAACGAGGACATCAATAAGTATGAAAACATCCAAATGACCAAGAATCCCAGGTACCCGAAAGTTTTGTTAAACTTCATTCCAAAAGCCAAGTTCAAAAGCACAAACGCAAGTGCCAAAATCAAGTAAGCAACTTGAGCTGCCAATAACTTGACCACAATAAACTTGAAACCTTTGATTTTTTGAGCAATATACATTTGGACTTCGATAGTGAAAACAAACTGGAAGAAGGTGAAAATAATCAAATAGATGATCCCCAATTGGAATGGAGCCAGGACTATCTGGTCTGGGACTGGAATCAAATCGTGAATTTTGAAAGTTGGGGTGGCCGAAAGAAGTAAAGGAGCTTTGTTCATCACATTGAGTTTTTCTTGTGAAGTTAATGATTTGATCATATTGGCGTGCAACAGTGACTTTGGTACGAAATTATTGAATCCTCTAAGAACTCCATGGACTATGGTGGTGATATAATTATTGACAGCGTTATAATCTCTGCCGGTTTCATAGACCACCTCCAACAAATCAGTTCCGGGATGGAAGTCTGTGGAAGCAGTTTTCAAGGCTTGATACCAATTCAAAGTAGCATTAGGGGTAACATAGTATGCAGCCCAATATTTCTGGTGATGAATTTGACGATACACTTCGTCGGTGATTGTCGAATTATGTTGAGTAGCTGCGGCACTAATTCTTTCATAGGGCCAGAAATCAAAGTGTCCTAATGATTGGATGGCCGGAACTTGGGTGAAAAAGGCTTTAACAGTCGGACCTACAATGGCCGGCAACTCACCGACTTGGTTATCAGCTATTACGACCATGAATTTCAAATTCTTATAACGAGCAGTACGGTCGTAGTATGAGCCCCAATAGATGCATAGAACCACCAAAAATGATATGAGTAACCAGAGATAGTTCTCAGCAAACGTAAGGGCAATTTTTATTCTATCTCCATGAAAGTCTTTATCCCAGAACCCGAACTTTTTGGTAACCGCCTGAATGGTATTAACCACCGTACTCTTTCTTCTCGGGCGTGTATCGGGGAGCTGTTGTGCATCGGTGGCATCGGTGGCATCGTAGGTTTGAGGAAATGCTTCTACATCATGTTCCAAACCCTGTGCAACTTGTTTTTGGCCAAAAAGTTCATTTGTAACATGATCATTTTCGAACTCTTCAAGGTTGGCGAATACTCTACCACGCTTTACCAATTGTTCTTCCAAAGAACCAGTTGTGGACCAGCGCGATAACGTCAGCCGTCTTCTAGGCACCTGGTTCATGCGGCTGGACTCGGTTATTGGGACAACCTGATTAGAGGAAGTAGTACCATTGTGAACATCCCCACGGTAGCTTTCTGTGGATGAGAAGGACAAGGTATCAGAATGCGGATCAGCCATTTCAATGATAGAGGGGGCTGGTATTAATATTTGAACTGAGTTGAACCAAAGCCAGATGACTTCGGAGATGGTCCCTTTAGCACAGTCAAGATGGAGTTCAAATTGTTTGGTCCAATGGGAAGAGCCTACCTCCGTGGGGGAACATTCCTGCATGTCCCAATACAGGGAGATTACAAACAAAGACTATTATTTTCGTAACGACCCTAACCGCAATACATAAGAATGAATTTTGGATATTTTGACAGTCTATACATACCGCCAAATTAACCTCCCAATTATCACTGGATTATAAGATCTCTCCTCGTCCCCATGACATATTTACAATAAGACCATATTCTACATCAACCACAAATGAACACATCAGAATCGATAGATCACTCAGATTCAATTAATGGCCCAGATGAGAACTTTGTGAGCGACCACCAAGAGAAGATCATCCATGAGCCCAATACTGTTGATAAGGAGGAGATACCGCCTGAAGTTGGAAGTACGGCAACTGAGAGTAATATCGACAGTGGAAATGACAACAAGGAAGACACTTCTGCAGAAGGTGCTGGTGACACCCCCGAGCCCCCAAAGAGTAAATGGAAGGGTACTTTGGATGTAGTTGGAAGATTCTTCTATGGATACATGAAAGTGTTCGTCTTATTTTTAGGAATTCTTTCGATCTATTGGGGGTCTATTTATGGAAGGTCTGGCCGTTTTGTCAACCTTAAAATGTTGGTGGTCAACGAAGATTTTCTGTTTGACAGCAATTCCACAACCATTCCTCCTTTGATAGGTGATGCCTTCGTGGATATGTTCCAACACGATCCGATAGTAAAGAGATTCGGAGGTTACCATGTGGTGGATGTGGATGAGTTTCGTAGCTTGGCTGAAAAACATAATAATACTGTTCAACAAGAAATTATTCGTCAAATCCATCATCAAAAATATTGGGTAGGTTTCCACGTACAAGCGAACGCTACCAGAGACATCTTCGAGGCCATGGTTTCCGTAAATACCACGTTTGTTCAATCGGGTGCAGTATCAAGGATCTTACAACTTTACTACGAATCTGGAAGACATTTTTCTGCATTGAATCAATACATAAATTCCAATTTATTTGCAACACTGCAAACTTGGATTCAACGCTATGCTACCGAACACGCATACGATGTCATTTTCAATAAATACTTGTCTGAAAATCAAACCCAAAACTTGTTGGCGAATAATGACACCCTTTCTTTGGTCAATACTCTCCCATTGATTGGTGTCAATGATTTGAGACCACTGCCTTCTCCCGTTGTATTGGGACCTTCCGAAATGGGGTTGATTTATGCCTTGGTGTTTTCTTTTCATCAGTTCAATTTCTCATTAGAGATCTACACCTATATCAGATCAAGACTTAAGTTCAGACAATTCATTTTATGGAGAACTTTGGCCACTCAACTCAACTGCCTTCTATTGGCTTTAATCTATTGTTTGGCAACATTGGCTTTTCAAGTACCTGTAAATACTACCTTTGGGAATTCTGGGTTCTTGGTCTTCTGGGCTATCATGTATTTGTATGAATCGTCTGCTGCTGCCATCAACGAATTTGTCGTCGGTATAATCATGGCCTATGATAAAAAAGCATTATTGCCGATTTGGATTGTGTTCTTTTTGGTCATCAACTTGTCGACGACCTTTGCCCCTCTTGAGTTGTGTCCCCAATTTTATAGATTTGGGTATGCTTTACCAATGTTCAACACATACGAAGCTTTGAAGATTGTTTTTTTCGATACATGGAAAGGACACTTGGGTAGAAACTTGGGTGTTTTGGCTATATGGCAAGTGGTTGCTAACATTTTCCTTGCTCTATTTTCGATGTATCATTCAAAACAAGTGAAAGCCGGTAAAGCCAAAAACATTAGTATTGGTATCCCTAAGTAAGCTGTCATCTATACATATCAACAATAACGTAATTAATACAACTAAATATTAAAATATGTAGTAGTGTAAGTATTCGTCCGAGTATTACATTTATGTGCTATCACATTGTATCGTCCGTGACGTCCACTTTTGGAGCAATATTCTTCAAATCTCTTCCATTTTTCATCACCTTTAACGAACCTTGTAATTGTGCTTTCCAGAACAGTTGTTGTTCTTCCGTTTGAGGATCTTCTTCAATAAGAGCATTTAATATTTCTATTTTTTGATTCCATAATTGGTTGTTAATTAGATCCACAGCATCTTCAATAAGAAATGTATTGATTATGTTTGGCAAATTGGTGTATAAGTAATTTTTGGAGTAGGCAAACTTCGAGAACTCAATCAAAATAGCATATAATTTGTCAAGAGTAAGCTTTGTCAAAGTTGCATTATTGAAATATTGGTCAACAAGCTTCGAGAAGATAGCTGAAGAGCCAATGACATTGAGTAATATGGTAAAATACTTATTATTGTGAAGTAATGAAATATTCGATAATACGTCTTCGTAAATAGATTCGTTAGCTTTGAAAATCAAAGCTGGATTCACTTTAGTAAGTAATTTAATATCCAAATCGTTATACTCGTAAATATTCAAAAGATTGTAAGTTTTGAAGATTTCTGAATCGATGATTAATTGTGTATATTGACCGATCAAAGGTGAATATGATAAGCACAGAAGTAAGTCAATGATCTCGACTTTGACAAATTCATCTACTTCATTGCTTTTATATACGGCTAGCAATTCCTGAAGGGCCGTATGAATATATTGAGTGAAATAGTTTGGTTCTGGAATATCTCTGGACAACTCTTTCACAAGCTTTGTATAGAATTGGACAGCCAATACCCCAAAGAATGGATCATCCTCGCCAAAAGTTATGATTTCGTGTTTCGATACTTGAAAAAGAACATGATCCAAAACATTGTGTCTTGAATGATGAGCAAGGATATATGGTACCAAGATTAGTAAGTAGTCCCATAATCTGGCCAACAAGGTGGTATCGTTGTTTTCAGTTCGTATTTTAATGTACAATTGAGTGAAACGAGAATCTTGAAACAGATTTTCCAAGATCAGAGATGTTGGTAAAAGCACCTGCAGTTGGATCATAAGTTCAATCTGGTTCACTATAGAAACATCTAAGGAGGCATTGTTAAGGTATTGCGATAAAAGCTTAAAATAAATACCGTTTTCGGTTATGAAATGGACTACTTCTGGATCCTGATGCTTAGCTAGGAGGATTTGAAGGCACAATTTTGCCACCGGTAGATTATGTTCATTAGGATTGGTGATAGTTTCGAGGATATAATCAGTGGGATAGAATGTCACAATTTGGCTGAATTGTGATACAGACAATATCTTCTGAAGAAGATCAAGGACTGTGTTATTTGGGTCAATGGCTGAGAGATCATCGGAAGGCTTGAATAAGATTTGAGTGATGGGAGGAACAAAGGTGGATAAAAAGGAATCTGTGACATAGGAGATCAGGGAAATGAAGTCATAAATAGGGGTAGAAGGGATTTTCAGACCATCAATTGCATCTAGCAAGATTTGGAGAATTGTAGATTCAGACATAATCGTCGATTATTTCAGATGGTGTAACGTGTGGAGTGTGAGAGTAGGATTGAAAACGCCACTAAGCGAGATCATCAAGGTCGTGTAAGAGCGCGGCCAAAACATACAGCTTGAGCGAGAGGCTACATAAAAAGAGACAGGTGATAGGGACCAGGTAAAATAAGGGCAATGAATAGCAGCCGGTTTTCAGTACTAAGATAGAGTTGATAGGTAATTACGGAATCTTGGGGTTAGTAAGGTACCTCGCCTATGTAAACATGGGGCGATGTGATTGCGTAAAACGAGTCAAGATTAAACGAAGAGGTGCAGGTGTCACAGGGAGGGAAGAAACTGATGATTTAAACCGTGAGCAGCATCTTCATAACTAACCATAAAAAATAAAAAAAATAAAAAAAAGAAGCAGAAACGAACATGAGTAGAGACTGAACGGTAAATTGAACCGTGAAGAACAGTTAGGCGGATCGACAAATGAAATGCAGTGCACAATACATATGGTTAGGAAGGGAAGACTAGAGAAGAGAAAGTAAAAGTGCTTTGTCTTCGTTGTCGTCTACCAAATACCGAACAACCGAACAACCGACCGATCCACCGAATCCAAATCCACCGAAACATCCGACTACGAAAACAGAAAACTATTGTTACGGAAATATGTTGAGGGTACACCAGTTGTCAGCTGTGAAAAGATACTGATTTCCGGGTATTAAGGACACTGGGTGACAATAGCGTTGTAGAAGCGACTTTCAATCAAAGTTGCCTCGTGTACCTTTTCGTGATGATCTGATCAAATACCGAATGGCCCACCGTAGCCTACATTTTCCACCCGCGTGCTCACTGGCAGCATTGTATTGCAAAATCAAATAATCGCCTATATGCAGTCTCGTTTCTAAATATGTCCCATCGTTTGAGAACAGAATTTTAGACGAAAAATGGTGCATAAGACGGTAAGAGTTACAGGGCCCCCCCTATAACCGACGGGTTACGGAGAAGAGGACAACGACGAAAAGAGAAGGAAGTAGGTTGGGACGAAACTGAATTCAGATACACCAAGGTGAAATGTGGGCCTGTTCTGGGTTTCTACCGCATCGGGAGAAATAATAATGGCTGTTGAATTCGCAACCAATTTGTCTTGAACAGTTCTATTGTTCCAAGTAAGGAAAAGTGTAGATAATACGTGAAGTTTTGCCTAGCACCTCCCCCCCAAAAAGCATGTGCGGCGTTATATTGCGCTCGTTTTGGGCGTCACTATAATTATTGTGGGCGTTCTTCTGTATGTATGTCCATTACGTACGTCTAGCGTGTCAATCCGGGTAATTTTCCTTTGTGGTGTGAAATCCGATCCAAAATATATAACTGTTGACGAGGAAGTAACTTTACTCGTTGCTTATCACTCCGAAAAAACAAAGCTGTTTGTTCCTTCTTTCCAGTTAGTTCGAAAACTTATCCTTTCAACCACTCTACTACTTCTTGCCACCTGTAACATTCTATCCATCATTCATGTCTTCAGTTGGAACGGTAGATACTATGATAACCGCCGCGTCTAATATTGATTTGGATAATGGTTCTGCGGTTGAAGGTTCTGATATAATCAAAAATTCAGACACTGTGTGTGTCCATAAGAATCCTGAAAGTCCCAGCCTTGAGAACACTACTAATCAAGCTACTCAATCCACCGCTATCCTGCAACATTCAGCCCCAAACACGTCTTCAAAACCTCCCACTTTGACTCCTCCAGACACCCCTCCAGCTGTGACTTCTGATCCCAACAAAGAAATCCAAGAAGCTGAAGCTGAATACACCGACATCGCCAAAAAGTTATTCAATGAACAATTCGTCTCCATTAAACCTGAAGAATATACCCAATTTCTTGCTGCTGGTGATGATGAAAGCTCCCATATTAGAGCCCATTATATGAATTTGTTCCAATGGGATGCCAATCTTTTGAAATCTACCCGTATGTTATGTGCCAAATTGTATTTGAAAGGTGAATCTCAAGAAATTGATAGAATATTGTCTTCTTTTACAAAATCTTATATTAGACAACATCCAGCTAATGTTTTCTGTACTAGAAATTTTGAAAAAATTTATATCATAATCTATAGTTTGATCTTGTTGAATACTGCTTTGCATAATTCAGAATTGAGTAAGAAATCAAAAATTTCTCAACCAGATTACATCAAGAATACTTTCACAACATTTATACATCAAAATCCAAAAAGCTCAAAAAAGTTGTCCATCAAACAGAGAATCATTATTGAAAGAGAATTAAGCAATTTCTATGAAGATCTTGTCAAGAATGAGCTTCATTTGAAGCAGTCTGACGAAGATACTGAACCTGCCATCACTAACTCTCGTCGTCTTTCTCGTCATTCATCCGTCATGAAGTCAAGCAACAGAAACTCCTCGGTTCATGAACCTTCTGAGAAAGTAGACAGTTCATTTGAATCTACTGAAAAAGATGAAACAAATGGAGTTCATTCCACTACTAACAACCTTTCGTCTGCAACCCCAGATACATCCACTGATAGTGCTAACGGTACTGTCAACTCCGAGTTCCCAAACTTGTCTAGACAAGTTTCTAATAACTCACTCTGGTCTACTGAGAGCGGAAGTAATAGAAGAACTTCATTAGTTATGAAGCGTATGTCTTCTGCTACTTCTGCTGTTTCTCAATATACAGTTGTCAATAATTCATCAGCTACTAATAATGCTAGATCAAATAGAGTCGGGTTTACTAGAGCATTAGCGTCCGATCTGAATCAAAAGTTTTATAAGAACAACAACGCTTCTCGTACTTCCACTTCCACTATTACCCCAGCACCTTTTACCATCAGAAACCGTCAATCTTTGGAATACTTGCGTGGTGCTGGTACTGGTAGAGAGCCCTCTCTATCTGGAGCTTCCCACCTTCATGGTAACTTGAACAAGAGAGCTTCAAGATCTTCTGTCATCTCCAAAGAATCTACTAATTCTGTCAATGGAGATGATGCCATGTCTGTGTTATCTTTGGATACCGTAAATCTTAATAATTTGGAATTGGATGAAGATCGTTATAATGATGGTGGTCCTCAACAACGTCAATTGTTGGAAGAATTCAATGTTGATGACTACCAAGATCAATATGATTTAACTTTGGAATTACAGGGTTCTCCATATTTGAAGGAAGGTTTATTGAAATTGAAAATCTTGAACAACGATCAACAAGATACTAATACCGCAACTGCTGAAGGAGTCACCTCCAGCTCTTCCTCGTCAATTTCTGGAACTTCTACCCAATCAACTACAAGCCGATTCTTATCATTTTTCAGTCGTTCTAACCCTTCTCAAATTCAAAATACTCCAGTAAACCGCAACCCATCTGGATCTTCTGTTGGAACCACTTCGAATTTGCTCTCTAATAAATTCATGGAAAATTTTGTGGTTGTTTCTAAGGGAGAGTTATCATTGTATTCCTTCGACCAAAAAATCATTAAGAAACATCAGCAAAAGATCAGAAAATTCAAGCAGAAGCAGTTGGTAGTCATTACTGAGTTGGATGAAGAAGAAGACGAATATGACCAAGAAAATATTGGAGATGGTAATTGGTTAAAGAATGCTGCCAAGATTGGAAATTACAATTTATGTTCTACTTACGCCCAATTGGAAAAACCAATCAAAAATTCTACGGGACCTTCTGCAAAGAAGATTATTTTGTGGTCTTTGACTTTCCCTAAGGTATCCAAGAAGAACCCAAAGAAGTTTATTTTTGAAGCTGGTACTAAGGAAATTGCCTTAGAATTCATTAATACTTGTAATTTCTGGGCTTCCAAGATCACTGCTATCCCTACATTAGAAGAGAGTGTATCCTCTATTGAATATGGTTGGACCAATTTAGATGGTCTTTTCCAAAAGAAGGATCAATTCAAGAAGGCCAAACATATCATGAAATGGGAATCGTTACCGAAGGGAATTTACTTGAGTAATTACATAGTAGTGAGTGATGAAAGAGATAATGCTGCCAATCACGAGGGTATGATGAAGCAATTCGTGAAGACTTTAAACTATTACAATCATTTGAAGAAATTGTACAATGAATTTACTAAATTGAAATTGAAATTTGTGAAGAACTTGCCATTAAAACAATACAGTTGTTCTAATTATACCAAGATTATTAATAACTATAATGCCAAAATTCAAGAATACAAAAGTGAACTTACCAAATATAAGAATTATTTAGTTATTCTTGGATTTGGTTTACAATTGAGATTTGATTTGGAAGCTGAAGACAAGGAACAACGCGAAGCTGAAGAGAACCAAGAAAAAATAGAAGACGGAAACGATAAGGAAGATAATGCCGAGGAAGCAGAAGGAGAAAAGACACCAACCAATGAGGTTGAACAAGTAACTAAAGTTGAAGATGAGGACGATGAATTAACACATTTGGTTAAGATTGAAATTAGAAAACTTTTTTCTAATATGAGGGAGATTGGAAAGATCATACCCACATTCCATACATCCAAATCTATCAGTGATATAAATGCTCATATTCAACAACAAGAAGGTCACGAAGGTGACCATGTTCAACATGTTGAACAAAATAGAGAAAGAACTGGGTCTGATGGAACGGTGGATGGTGAACACCCAAATCCGTTAGTGAAATCTCCAAAGACATTCAAATTATCTAACTACAATAGTGAAACGACTAGTCCAGTCAAGCAATTAATACAATCCAGCACCAGCTCGGAAGATGCAGTTGACGTACAAGCTAGCTTCAGTACCAATACGATTAAAGAAGAAGAAGAACCAGAAGAAGCAGGACCAGAACTTAAGAAAGAATTAAAAGAAGTGTCTCAATAAATCAAGAGAACACCCATTCACACCTTAATTCAATTCTTAGTTAATTTCCAAATTCTGTATTTCTAATTTTTTTTCTATCGTTGATCGACATCCAATCTTTCAAGATACGAATTCCATATTTCTTAATTTGTTTTAATAGTAGTTTTTCTTCAGTCTAGACATTGAATGTTATTTATTAATTTGTATATGGATATGTTGAAATAAACAAGCAAGCAAGTTTCGAGTGCATAATAGCCGAAGAAGAAAGTAGTGTACCATAACTTAGGGAGATAAAATAGGATTATGCCCAGAAGGACATCTAAAATGCTTAATTGAGAACCAGTGACGAAGACTAACTGTAGACAATCAACGATAGCACATAATAGAGCTATATATTTTGCCAAGTGGCCGGGTACATATTCCTTGTACCAGGTCTCGTTAGCTGCGAACTCAAATTGCGAAAATTGACATTTTCAATACTTCGAGACATGCTACACTCACAAGTGCTGCTAACTCAATAATTGGGAAGGTTGCATTCCATGCGCCAAAAGCAGTACCCATACATTGGACATTGCAACCCAAATTATCACCAGAGTTCAAGCCCATCACCACATTATTATCTCTCCAATATGTTCTCCTACGTTACTTGTATTTAGATAATAGGTTTTATTATCCGTGTCAATTAGCATTCGTTTTTGGTGTTTGTCACGTTCTTGGTGTCGCAAGACTTCCCACGGGGACACTTACTAATCTAGAGTGCAATAATTAATAAAGAGTAGTGATAATGGAATAAATCTATGCTCTCCCTACTTCTTGACTAGAAAAGAATGATTAATGTGTTTAGACCGGCTATAAGGGACTTCCAATTTCCCGAAATCCCTTACGATGGCAAGTCAGGACCCACCCCATATCTTGGATTCAACGATACCATAGAGTCATTAAATCGTGATGTTTACCTGAAACCATTACATTCCCATAATGACTACTGGAGAAAACAACCGTTATTCGATGCTTTGAGCGTGGGATGTCGTAGTGTGGAAAGTGACGTTTGGTACTTTTCTGAAGGTTTGGAAATCGAAAGAACCCTGATTTCTTCTACTCTGAAGAACCATGAATCCAACAAATCGGATTATTTCCGTAATGATGAAGTCTTCGTTGGTCATAGTGCTGTTTATTTGGAACCCATCAAAACTTTGAATAACTTATACTTGAATCCATTGTTTGACTTCTTGGAGTATGCCAATCCAAGTTATTCGTATATCAATTCGACTCGGGAAATTCTGGAAGTTTATTCAGATGAACTCAAGGAAAAACATGGGATTTTCTTTAACGAGATAGAAACCACGTTGTACTTCTGGTTGGATTTCAAGACTGATCCAAACACAACTTACAATGCAATTAAGCCATTACTAAAACGGTTCATTGATAAGGGATATCTTTCATATTATGATACTGAACAGGACAAGTTCATAGAGGGTCCTATTACAGTCACTATCACTGGTAATTTGCCGCTGGAATTGGTCAAACAAGAAACCAAAAGATACCTTTTTCTTGATGGACATTTGGGTGAATTCACAGCTTCTGCTAAACCGGACGATTTGAGAGAGATCAGCAAACTTTCGAGAGCAGCAAGTGCTTCATTTGAAGATTTGTTAGGCATAGAATCGTTCAAAAAATCAACTTCAGGCAATTACACATATCAAGATAGGACGAAACTTCATTCTTACATTCAAATAGCCCATCAATATAACATCAAAACAAGAATCTGGGGTGATGTTGCATGGCCGGTTAACGTATTCAAATCCCATCTACGATCCTTGTTTGAGCTTGAATCTGATTTCCTTAATGTTGATGATGTCAAGGCTGCCGCCGATTTGTTCTGAAATTGGTTCGAAGAGAAAGGAGAAGTAGAAGTAGAAGAAGAAGAAAAAGCATATATCATTTAAATAGAGCTAGTTAATTGTTACCAAGATCAATTATCATCACCGAACTATAGTTATTCCTTTCAAAATTCAACAAAAATATGCCTGATCTTCGGGTTTTAAGTACTAGATATTGCCTTATGGCAACCTCCCTTTTTCAGCACGATATATTCTCCTTATCATACTCTTCTCGTGGTAGTGTAAATTGTTCCCATTTATTGTTATACATATTGGGTACATTTGCCGCCGGCGCACGACTGGTAAGAGCGCCACCAAAATCAAGACGGCAATTCTATCATCAATTACTTATACCACAATTAATATCAACCATGTCTGATCCTAGTTCAATCAATGGGGGTGCCGCCGTTGCCATGGTGGGAAAGGAATGTATAGCGATCGCCTGTGACTTGCGTTTGGGTAACCAATCTTTGGGTCTTTCCAACAATTTCGAGAAAGTGTTCCAATTCGGAGACAAGACATTCATGGGGTTGACTGGTTTAGCTTCCGACGTGACCACATTATCTGAGGTTTTCAGATTCAAGAACAATTTATACAAGTTGAGAGAAGAAAGAGAAATCGAACCAAAGACCTTGGCCAACTTGGTTAGTTCTACATTATATGAAAAGAGATTTGGTCCTTACTTCATTGGGCCAATTGTGGCAGGATTGGATTCCAAAACAGACGAACCATTCATTTGTGGGTTTGACTTGATTGGATGTATTGATTTTGCTAAGGATTTCATAGTTAGTGGTACAGCTACTGATCAATTATACGGTATGTGTGAATCGCTTTACGAGCCAAATTTAGAACCTGAAGACTTGTTTGAAACCATCAGTCAGGCCTTGTTGAGTGCTGTTGATAGAGATTGTTTGTCGGGATGGGGTGCCGTTGTATATGTTGTTTCTAAGGATAAAGTTGTCAAGAAGGTTTTGAGAACTAGACAAGATTAAATGAGAAATGAATAAAGTTGAAAAAAAAAATGAAAAGAAAAGTATGAATTACTTTGATTTATACGTGTACATCAATATTAATTAGAGTACTATTTACAGATATTTACAAGTGTAGAGAGGTAGAAACGGCAATTTGACCAAAGGTGGTAATGGAAAGATAATGACTTTAAGGATAAGGATTCAAAATGATCCCACCAAAACCCAAATCTTTTCAAGACTTTCCGACAGGTCTGACATACTTCTCATGCAACCTCGGCATATTTCTTTTCCTCCAACTTTATACTCTTACTTTCTTTTCGATTAGATGTTTATCATTATATCATTATAACAGATTCTCCCATTCTCCTCTTAGCACCTCTTTCTATACTTTTTCATTTTTGTCTAACACCTTTCTCAAGTAACTATTTTTACCGTATATTTCCTCTTCGTTTTGCTTTCTCTTCATCTCGAACCTCTTTGCTCTTTCTCTTCCTTGTTTTATTCTTTCATTTGCATCGTTTACTCTGGTGTAATGGATACACTTGGAAAGCTCATCCTTCTCAAAATTACAGGCTCCCAAGGCCTTTCTGAGAAACTCTTGTCTGTGGCATTCTTCAAGAGCATCCATTAGTTTCTCGCAAGTGTCGAATCTATTCTTATCAAGTTGTGGATGCATGGTTTATTTGGTCAGGTAATTGGTCAGCTGTTGATTGGATTCTCTATTTCCGTGTATTTTACAGGCAGATTTCTTTTGTTGGTCGGCGCACGAGCTTCAAATAGTGCGCGTGTGTCATTAAGTTACAGGTAACTTCCCCAGTAGGTACTCCTCAAAGTACCACATAACATGTCGAAAAACAATGCAGATGATGTTTTAGACTTCCTCAATTCGTTACCGGAATCGAAGCCGCATACCCCTAAACCTACGTCGGGTGCCCCTGAAGGAAAAAACGAGGACTTTTTGGATTTCTTGGATGAATTAGCTCAGCACGATAAGAAGTCGAAGCCGTCTACCCCAAAGTCGAGTCAAAAGTTCGAGCCTAAGAAAACAGACGTGAAGGAGGCAAAAGCAAAGGAAAAGTCGACCAAGAAAGATAATGATGAGGTGAATGGCGAAGAAAAGGGAGACGTGGGGCAGAAGGAAGACAAGGTGGGGGCAGTGGATGGAGTAGATAATGCCAACGAAGAACTTGATATTGATCCCATCGGAAGTATCACCAATTGGTGGAGTACCGAAGGTTCCACTAAGGTATCTTCACTCTGGGGAAGTCTTACCTCTAATGCCCAAACCTTGGGAGAACAAACTTATCAGTTAGCATCAACCACCACCAACCAGATCAATCAACAACGTCAGAAGTATATGGAAGAAGGAGGCGTAGCGGATCCTGAACAGCATATCCACAATATTGGTAGCAAGCTCAATTCTATTTTGTTGACGATGTCGAACCAAATTAAGCAAGGGTTGATTAGTCAAGATGATGAGTTATTGAATGTGTTAATCATCTACGATATGTATAATATGGCATACTTGGATCGGTTAGCCTATGACAATTTCTCTCGCGTGATGACGCAAGTAGAAGGTGGAATTCGTGTGAGCGTGAGTAACTTCAATCATAACGATCAAGCTGGTAGCGGAGAGAAGAGAGTGAAATTGAATATGTTCCATGGTAAAGTCATTGACGGAGAAAAGTTGTGTTTTGCGAATTTGGAATCTACTATCAAAGATTATGAGAAGATGATCAAGGGAGATGAAGTCAACGATGAGAAGGACGAGAAAATAGTGAAAGAAGACAAAGAAGAAGTGAAAGAAGATTCTAAAGACAACAAACTGTCAGATCAAGAACTACCTCAAGTAGAAGAATCACACGACTTACACCAAATCAATAAGTCCAACATTTTCATCTCTGTCCAGCCAATTACCAGCAGATTGGAAACTACTCCAGATTCAGAACAAGATGACGACAAGCCAGTGTTGATTGACTCCAATAATCAAGACTCTTTCGCATTCACTATCATCCTCAAAGATATCACCAATAACATCACCATCATCACCAAGACACAAGCATTCCCATTAAAATGGGCCAAGTGGATCAATGGCGAAGAGCTGACTGTAGGTGATAAGGAAGAGGAAGAGGAAGAACAAGTTGATGCAAGTGAATGGGTAAAGGACTGGATCAGAAACGGATTAGAGTTAAGTTTTGGTGTAGTTGCCCAAGAATACGTAATCAAAAGAATGGGAATTTAACACGTTTTAGCCTTGGTGAATTTGTGTCCGCACTGTACCCATCGGTCTGATAAGCTGTGTATTGATATGACCGAATTGCTGTCTTAAAGTGAATCAACTGAAATAATATTTATGAAGTCGGCTTTGCAAGGGGTGAGGGGGGTGTTTTAGGGAGGCTTATGTTGATTATTCCATGGAATTATTGAATCTCAGGGTACGCCTGAAGGGCCCCCTGTTCCATTTACGAGTTTTAAGTTCTATTGTATATTACATTCGAAAGTGATTCATACTAGTTATCCAAGCTTTGTAGGAGATAAAGTGGTCATTATACACATAGATAAAGTAGACACACGTGATGAGAATAACCACCAGTCTAGATTCACATTTGACTCTATTTTAAGGTTAATATGCACTTACATCACCCGAAATTTGAACTAGATCTTTTTCATCAGTCGAATCCATGTGCACTACCATATCAATAATTCTACAACTAGCGTAATTAAAATTTCCTGTATTACCCATCGTACATACCCAGTATTAATCTATAAAATGATGAGGTAAACTCTCTTCGCGGAAGAGGTGTATCAAAATAAGTCAGCAAACTCAGCAACGTGAGGGTGGACCAAGTTGGCGTGGTTGAAAAATGAAGCAGATGCCACAGAAGCGGTAGTACTGTGCACGGTTGACCTTGTGGAGGCAGAATTAGTGTCAATTGATTTATTGTCATTATAAATTGGCTTGCTTCCGGCATTCTGAATTCCACAAGACAAGTGGTGAGCCATGATTCGATCAAAAGTGGCTTCATCATTAGCAATTAATTTGTTATCATAATCAATTATAATTGGGAAATCCGACCTGCGGTTAGCGAGCTTGTGGTAGTCATTAGTAGACAAATTGTGGTGTTTGTTAATAGACGTGCAGTTAACGAGTTTGTTCAAGATGAATTTATTGTCAGGGTGAATATCGACACATTCATTAACAATGAATTCGTAGTCTTTGAAGGATAAAGGTTGGTTTGCTCTCATGTCGACATTGAATTTGGATGGGTCGTTGGAAGCAAATGTGTTTTCTGTGTATTTATTAATGGTGCTTGGTAAGGCGGAGTAGTTAGCAAGTCTTGATAAAAGTTGCTTAGACAATGGTGAGCAAGTGTTGTGATAGATGGTTATTGAAGGACCACTGGCGGTAGTTGCGGCAGCTGTTGATGTCGATACAGATGCAGCCGACTGGGTTGAGACCTTTTGGATAGTACGTAAAATGTTTCTAAACATTATTAGTTGCAATAGAAGTGTTTTGAGAAAAAGAATTGATAATTGTAGAAATCGATAAGATATTTATATATTTGCATCCAAAGAGGGGATCTAGATAAGAATTAAACTGTAAACGACGATGAGTAACAGACCGCCTGCGGCCAAAGGAGGGGTGACGGAACCCAGGTCGTATAGATAAGGAGGGGTTGGGTTCTGCAGGTTAACTATTGCTGGGAAAAAAAGGAGGAGAAATGAGTTGTTGGATGGTGGCAACAGGCTATGGCAGGGTGAAACACGTGAGAAAAGTGTGCGAAGTGTAAGGGTGACAATTTTGTTTTTGCAGGTTACAGGGTGATGAAAGAGGAGAGTATGGTTGAGGGAGGGGAGGAGGGGAGCTGGAAGGAAAAAAAAATTGTCGTTTACATGTTTGGAAACGCGTTGAGAATTACTCCTCTTTCTTTGACGTACGAATTAATCCGAATGCCAACAATTGTATGTGGCTGTGAGAGGAGCAGTGTGCAGGAAAAAAACATGACTCTTTTTGTGATATGCAGGAAAAGTCCATTTATAACCAGACCTGGTATTATGTATACTTCTTTTCACTGCTCGTACAGATGAGGGGTTCTTCTATTACTGCATGGTTTTCATATCCAGAAGATCAACAAAGTTTTTTTTTTCTGCTATTGCTAGCAATTACTATAAATGGATTTTATAAACAAAAAATAAGATTTATTCCCCCTCCTCTCATCGTGAATCCAAAAAGGGCCAGACAAAACTGTTACAAGAAAAAGCAATTTCTTCTCAACGAAGTCTCCTCTTCTTTCTCCCAACAGGAAGACGCACTGAACCGTAAATAAAAGCTGTATTATTCCGACATTGATGCGCAGTCCCCTCTTTTGAGCTGTCCCTATTCTACTTCTGGACGACGATGTTCCATCAAAGGCATGTTGCGCCGAATTAAGTCCAACAGGTCTAATGTCAAATCCACGATCCCCAACTCATAGTAGTCGCCGTCCTTATCAGTGGTGAGATCGTCATTATATTTGCCGAGACGAAGTAACACTTCACCCCAGGGAGAGACCACGATCGATTCTCCGTAGCTGATTCTCTTGACAGGTGTCTTGGAAGGGGCAGTGGTGTCTGATACAGTGTTTTGGGGGCCACTGCCACTGCCACAGCCACTGCCACTACCGACACTTTCTTCAATTGCTTGCGTATCGTGGTGGCCACATTGCGCCGCCATCACCACATAACATTGAGTGTCTATTGCTCTTGCGCGGGCCAATAGCTCCCAGTGGGCTTCACCAGTCTTGGTGGTGAATGCAGATGGGAACGTGAGAATATTCGCACCCAATTGACGTAACCGTATGGCTAGCTCGGGGAATCGGATATCATAACAAATTGCCAATCCTACCTTGAAATCGGTTCCCGACACAGCCACTGGAGCAATGACTTTGTTGCCTGGTTCTACAGAATTTGATTCCCTAAGAATTGGCCCATCCTTGACATCCACATCAAACAAATGGATCTTCTGATATCTCTCCAAGATCTCTCCTGAAGGGCTTAACCATACCTGATTATTCCGAACTCGTTTTCCATCAGCAGGCTCATGAATCCCCACTGCAACGTATAAAGAAGGGGTGGACTGTTTCAATTCGGCCTGTACTACTCTTAAAAATGACTCATGTGTCTGATTGGCCAATTGTAGCGAGTGATTTGCATCTCTGGAAAGATAATCGGTGGCCTCTGGCAAGAACAATACCTGGACATTCTGGGCAATCGACTTCCGTATAAGCTTTTTGACTATAACCGAATTCCGTCCGAGATTGGACGAAGAACACAATTGGCCTACGCCGATTTTCAACATCTTAGGTAAAGAAGCTATAGTAATTTGAGGGTGAATGTTTGGTCAAGAAACACTACTCGCAAATTAACCAGGCTTCAAACTGTGGATCATACTATGATAACGAAATGCCGCACCCAAGATAAAGAAGCTGGTCAATGTAATTCAAATACCCCCCCAAGCTTGTCCCCAACATCTTAATTTGCACCACCTGAGGATCCAGGCAGCAACCGCTACTACCTTGGCTACACAATAGTATGGAATTTCTGTTACTAACAAGTTGTGAAAGACATTCGCAACCACCTGAAAGCCGCTACGTAAATTATCTGAATACGTCGAATGTGCACATGGTTATTTAACGGCAGAAAATGTTCCGGGTTTAATCATCTACGACCTTCTCTGTTTTAAGTGACCCAAAGTATTAGAAAATACATCTCATGGAATAATCTTCCATAAAATCACCAGAAGATGTCATGAAGTTCATAGCTGAAATTTGCCAGAAATTGTATACAAGTGACTGCTTCTGCTTCCCCCTGATAGCAAATATATTACAGCATGAAACATTTTCCGAACACGTTATTAGCGGTTTACCAAAATATAATTCAGACAAATACGAGATTTAGATTTTATAAGATTTTTTGCAATTGCTGCAATTGTATCCAATCTGTGCGCATAGGAGTTATTGGCAATATTAGACTATGGAGAAAGCTTATACAAATTTGACAACATCAGTGACTCATAAGGTGATCTGCCTTTTTCCGAGAGAACCTACTTCATTTGTGGTCCAGAGATTGATCACAAAAGAGCACTTACTACCTTGGTAATCGAGAATAGTGATACTTAAAATGATTATTTCTCATCTTCGGACATTGGACAGATCAATAAACACCTTATCTGGTCCAATATTTTGCTTCCAGATATTAACGAGGATGCTTTCGAGAGGATAAAAGAGGTTTGGGTCCTAGAGTTGCATATGCTAACAGGAGTCATTGTAAGCCTGTCAAGATAGGTAAAAGATCTACTAATAAGTAAAAAAAGGTCAGGCAGTACACACGGTTGCAAGACTCTGTATCATTCACATGATATACTAGCAACTAAAAAGAAATTTGCGTGGTATGAATATCTAGTGTATTCTAGCTATTTAGAATATGTTTTTATTAAAAAGTTGAAGACTAAAAATCAATCAAGACTTCCCTTCTTCAAACCAATCATCCATGTGGGCCACAAGTAAGTAGGCAGTGCTCCGCGGGTTGTTTTAGATTTGCTGAAGGATGTTATGTAACAATTGGTATAAAAAACAATAGATTGCAAAATTAAGTACTGTATACTGTTATAATTAGTGATGTATTATGATTATTTCAACCCATGTCATCCGAGGCGAGGAGTTTAATTACCGATTTTCCAGTATGTCTAAAATTCTGTCAAGTAAACTCCGAAATTATTACCGTCCCCTTGCACACTTGAGTCACAGGCTTACTTGAGTCACAAGCCTTTCCTGATTCTCCTCAAGATTAATATTTTTAATTCTCCTGGGTTACAACTACAAACTTGGAATCCGTAGTAGTTTCCATCACAGTTATGCGTTCTGCCACAGGTATACCTTTTGATTCATCTCTACACTCTTGGGCTCTCTACAACCTTTTGATCTACACTATTTTTTTGGTATCGAATGTTCATTTATCATAATTTATATATACATATATTTAAGCCTTGTTCACTGGACCAGCAGTGTGGATCTCTTCAGATGAGAAAATAGTAGGCTCAAAGGTTTCGAAGTTGTATTCTTCATTGGAGGTGTTGCTGTTAGCACCTGGACCAGAAGTAGACAAAACATCGTCGTTGGAAACCAAGTTTCCATTTATGTTGTTAAAGTTGACACATCTTTGCTTGGAAGAAAAGTGTCTAGCAATGCCACCTTGTTGGTTAACTTGCTTAATTGGTATCCAGCATCTGGAAGCGGTTTTGAAGGCAGATATGTTGAAGAATTTTTGAACCATTGTATCGGATGTTTGTAAGTAACTGTTTAAGATTGTAATGAAAAGATTTCTGATAATTTTCAGCAATCTGGGGAATATATATAGTCTGTCCCCTTGATCCGGGGAATAATTAATTTGAGTCATCACGATTTCGGAGTAACGGCAATGAATCATCCTCGGGTGCACAATCGTCCGATTTTCGGTCACCACGTTGTACATGTCATATGATGGCTGAGAATTTACCCGTTAGGCCTTTTGACCTACGGGGTTATTAACGGTTTTAAGAACCCGATCTATAATGAATGCTTAAGTCAATAAAACCTGTTTTTGACACCAAGTCAGATTGACGTTTAAAGCTGTTCTCGCCTGTACAAGTAAGGCTACTTATACACTTCTGTATTATTATCATGACTATGCCGATTATATAGACTACAACAATTTTCTCCCACTTTCCGTCTTCATTTTCTTGTTCTTGCTATCCCTTTATCCCGTCAGCAGTAACCTTTGTATCGTTATACAAACCTTGTTGCCTGATATTGCTCAAATGTAATTTTCATAGTCTACCACCAAATTCTCTCGGATCGAAACAGGAGATGCTTTTTTTTCCCTTCTACCGATAAGCCCTCACCACTCCGTTTGACCGACGGGCTTACCCACAACCCACATAATTTCACGTGCAAAAAACCTGGGGTCAGCATTACTTTGACTATTCGACACGACCGTTATTGTCATAACTTTTACATACTCTTTGACCTACAATATCCCGTTATATTATTACACTATCGAAAATGGGTACTGGATGGGAATTAACCTCCATACTTAGAGACCAGATCTACAAATATGCTTCCTATAAACAAACCTCATTATCACTCCGTCAAATGGTCCAATTCGGACCGAATCCCAGTCCCGGATCCATCTTCTTAGCGTCCCAATTTATAGTCGAAGAATTGCCCATTCGTCTAGCGATCAAAGTGAAAGACTTGGAAAATGCCCCATTGGGGTTATCCGAAATGCCGTCGACTCAAAAGGTCAAAAACTGGTATGCCCAATCCTTCGAAGAGTTGACCAACTTACCGAAACCAAAAATATCAGATGAACTCAAGAAGTTGCTATACTCCAACGAACCAAAAACCGTCACCGACGAATTTAAAGGCGAAAATATTATCACTGAGAATTTGGCGACATCCGAATCTTCAAATCCAGCCATCAATAATGTATTTTCTGACGTTTCTCCTCAATTAAAGGATTCGGCGACTTCTTCTTCAAGTGCCAATTCAAGCGAGGATTCAATTGGCAATTCAAGTGCCAGCTCGAATATATTCTCGGATGATGGCATTGTAGTTCGTCACCCTCACCAATATAACCAACCCCAAAATACCACTACTCGTTCAAATAGTCCCACCTTCGGTAAGGCCTACTTTTACCCTTGTCCTTCAAACATTGTATGGCCAAAAGAAGTTTATGATTACAATAAACTGGTATGTGATGCCCTCACGAAAATCAAGAAAAGACACGATGCTACTGTAGCTACTATGGCCCAAGGAGTTCAAGAATGGAAAAACACTCATAAAACAGTAAGTGTGAATTCCAGAATTCAAACATTTTTGGATAGGTTTTACATGTCTAGGATCGGAATCCGAATGCTTATCGGCCAACAAACTGCTCTTAACATGGCACAAGTCTCCCCTACAAAGCAAAGAATTTCTTCTTTCCTTAATGGATCCGCCACTGGTGGTGGTAACGATAAAAAATCAAATTACGTCGGTGTAATTTGTACTGAGTGTAATGTTGGTGAAATTGCCCAAGATGCAATTGAAACTGCCAAGTACATCTGTGAGGAGTATTACGGCTTATTCGAAGCCCCTGAAATTCAACTTATAGCCCCACATAATGATATTAGCTTTATGTATGTTCCTGGCCATTTGATTCATATGTTGTTTGAAACATTGAAGAATTCATTAAGGGCTACCATTGAATTCCATACTCCGAGACTTAAGAAGAAATTGATGGAAGAGGATCCTACCTTAAAGGAAGAAAGTATTGATTTGAACGATTTGAAATTTCCTCCAATTAAAGTGATCATCTCTGAAGGTTCAGAAGATATTGCAATCAAAATCAGTGATGAAGGTGGTGGAATTGCCCGTAGTGAAGTTCCATTAATATGGACTTATCTTTATACTACTGTGAGTGAAACCCCAGTGTTGGAGCCGGAATACAGTCAAACCTCATTCAAAGCACCAATGGCTGGATTTGGTTATGGTTTACCAATCTCTAGATTATATTCTCAATACTTCGGAGGAGACTTGAAATTAATTTCCATGGAAGGTTATGGAACAGATGTATATTTACATTTGAACAGATTAAGTAGTTCTTCCGAACCATTACCATAATAATGACAAATGAATGAAAGGCTGTAAATAACGACAATATAAGATACAAAAGAAAGAAAGAAAGAAAGAAAGAAAGAAAGAAAGAAAGAAAGATGAAGTGTGAGATGAAATGTAAGAAAGAACAGTATTAAATACAAAAGCAAAAGTAGGGTACCAAATAGAAATGATAACCACCTTTCAAAAATGAAGACCAATGGTTCTACCGAAAATACATATAAGAAATGCTGAGCCCCAAATTTGCACCCAAAACCAGATCCACCCTAGGAGGGTCAAATACATATAAGATAATAATTCCAATAACTGACCTAACAGGTAATTGAGGTATTGGTATCACTTATGAAAACCTTTGAGTATTTATTACCTGTATCAAGAAGTAAAATAGCATAGAGTAGGAAGTAATACTGAAGCCACAATTATGGTAGACCACTTTAGGCAAATTAGAAAATGACTACCTCTTTTACTTATACGTTTTATCATTGCCTTTTAGATATAATTTGAAGACCCTTTGTGTTAGTAGATCATTTCCTTAACCTAAATGAAGATTCAAGTATGTACATATTGCTATAGCTATATAATTACGTCAGCTGCCTTCCCCGTAGTAGTTTCTATCGTGCTCGGGAATGTTTGTTGTCGATAGTGCTACTCACGTGATCCGATAAAGATTCCCCGCCATACCGAGGCAAAAGTTCTCCCCCTCCATTTCTCACCAATGTGACTCTCGAAAGCATCATCAAATTTATCAACATCTGTTTCTTTTAATTACACGTGATCATGTCAGCTCCAAGAACCAAACCTTGGGAAGTCAGCTCGGGAACTTCAACAGCTGCTGCTACTGATATGTCTAGCAACACAAACACTGCCACCAACAATATGAATACTGCCGTACCAGAACGCCCTGACTCATTATCAGCCGATTTTTCTTCCATGTCTAACTCCTCACCTTATGGAGGTGCTTCCAGCTCGGGCTATGGAAATAGTTATGGAAGTTCGGGATATGGGTCCAGATACGGAATGGGAGGAGGAGGAGGAGGATACGGATCCTCCATGTACGGAAGTGGAATGGGAGGATATGGATCATCCATGTATGGAAGTGGAATGGGGGGATACGGTTCCTCGATGTATGGGGGAGGATATGGATCGTCGATGTATGGAGGTGGTATGGGAGGCATGGGAGGCATGGGAGGTATGGGAGGCATGTATGGACAGCCAGGTATGGGAGGGGGTATGGGAGAAGGTACACAGGCCACATTCCAACTCATAGAATCGATTATAGGAGCAGTTGGAGGGTTTGCCCAAATGCTTGAAGCTACATATATGGCGACACATTCTTCATTCTTCACCATGGTTTCATTAGCTGAACAATTTGGGAACCTCAAAAATGCATTAGGATCATTATTGGGGATTTTTGCATTAATCAAATTCGTGAAGAAGATATTCCATAAGATCACTGGTCAAACATATAACTATGGGCTTAATGTGAAAGAATTTACAAAGTTTGAAAAGAGTCAAAAGAAATTAGAAGAGAACTTGAAGAGACAACAATCCAACAAACCAAACAGAATATCCTTAAAACCATTATTACTCTTTTTAGCTGCATCTATTGGATTCCCATACTTACTTAGTAAAGCCATCAAAAAGATAAACGAACAACAACAACGCAAACAACAATTACAAGGACCGATGGGTGGACCCCAAGGCGCTATGGGCCCCGGAGGTCCAATGAGTGGAGCCATAGATCCAGCTAATTTACAATTTGCAAAAGCATTATACGAATTCAATCCAGAAAACCCCAACATGGAAATCGAATTAAAACCAAACGAATTAGTGGCCATTTTATCTAAATTGGATCCGGTTGGTAATGAGAGTAAATGGTGGAAAGTAAGATCCAGACTGGGTAAAGTCGGTTACGTGCCTTCCAACTATTTGACAGTCATTGAAAGAAAAGCCCAACAAGTGGAATTACAACCTGAAGTAAAGAAGGAAGAAGATTTGAAGGGTTCTTCTGCTCAAAGTTGATGATAAAATATGAATAAGATGATGAGGTGAAGACACGTGAATACGAGAGAGAGAGAGAGATATATATATTTACAAACCTATGTCTTAATATGAAGTTGGAGTATTTAAAATATTTAAGAATAAACAGCTATTCAACTATACAGAAATGATTTCCAGTAGAATCCATCCAGTAAGCATGGATTGGTTAGTAATGAATGCGATGATGGTAATTGCGGCATAGAGTCAATGACTCGTCATGTGCCAGAGATCACGTGATCGGGTTTTCACATGTACCAGCACCTTATTTTGCTCCCTATTACCATTGCAGACTTGCGACCTTCTATGGCAATGCATGTTTAGTGCTACGACCTTAATGTGTTACCGAAAGCTTCTACATTTCTCTCTTAGTTTCAACGTTTATTTGTAGCTATTTGTATACTTACATTCCGTCTTCTGGACGGTTTTGTTCAATCTCAGCTTTGGATCCTTTGTCCTGCAAGTCCTTATAACCTTGATGATTCTTACTGACCTTGGCCTTCAGCTCAAGTTTAACTTTTGCGTTTTCAGCTTTATCTATTCCGTCAGCCAATACTTCTCCACTCTTCTTGTTGGCCTTGTCTGCGGCTTCACCAGCTTTGTCGGCAGCTTGACCGGCCTTGTCTGCGGCTTTGTTGGCAGCATTGGAAACGTCGTCCTTGTCAGGAATGACGTTTTCCACGGTTTCAAGACCATCAGCCAAAACCTTACCAGTTTTCTTGTTAATGGCACTGGCGGCGTCCTTGACATTGCCAGTAGTGGGGGCGACATTTTCGGCAGCTTCCATTGAGTCGGCAGCTACTTCTCCTATTTTTTTGTTAGCTTTCCATAAAGCGTCCTTTGCGGAGTCCAACACTCCAGCGTTCATTGGGGTTCTAGAAATGAACCTGGTTTGAACTGCTCTTTGGTTGAGGGTTTGCTTTACTACTTGACGAATCATTTTAGATAGTTACTTAAGTGAAGATCGCTAATGCATCCAATCCCGTTGGCTTTTATACTTACGGGCTGGGTCACAGGCCTCGCAAGCAATGTTGCGGTGGGTGCAAAATAGCAATCCAACTTTATTGGGGGTAATGTACTATTACCACTCAAAAACGCACCCCCCGTATGAGGCGCAAGCCAAGGAGGGGGCAATAATTCTTCTAAACATTTCTCTATATAACGTCATAGTCGTCATGGATGGGGTTCTAAAAGGCATCTGTGTGCATATTATTATGTATGGAAATCTTCTAGAAATTCCATTGGAATCCCATGTTTAATTATTAATATGTACCAACACGTAAATGGACAATTTTAGGAAATGGTTGCATCCAATCATTACTTACGTCTCCTATTGGGTTCTTTGCTCTAATGTTTCAATGGTCTGTTATTCCCATGACCCTTTCTCTACAATCTTGCTGATCCTTTTTTTTTTTATTCCGTGATATATGTTATATAAATCTATCCCAATGCCTTCTTCTACGTTTCTCTCCTTATATAAGGATGTGATCTTCCATTGTTTGGACCCCTTCTTCTCTCCGGCCCTCCAGATCTTTCTTGTCCTCTTTCACCACGCACTGGTGTTACGTCTCGTTCACTATCACTACTACCACTATCTAAATCACCAATCGTTGTGGTATGTGGGGAAAAGTGTACCCTAGATCTAGTTCCTTCATCCTCACTCTCTCGTATCGAGAACCTCGATGCTCTACTTCCAAAAGGATCAGGAAAAAATGATCTTCTTGGAAGTATAAGATTTGGCTCGGGAGTGCCCACCTGAGGAACCCCTAAATCATGAGCACTTGCCCAGCCCTGATGCATGAATGAATCCGTCAAAGGGGTTATCGAAGGGTTAAATGGTGGACGGTAAGGTTGGAATATATTGGTTGATCCATGGACTAATTGGGTGATTATCATTTCTGGCTCATTAAAGTTATGCATAGTATTGTTTCTTACTTCGTTAATTCTGGTTTCGTTTGGATCTTTATCATTTGAAGCTTCCACTTCTTCTCTACATAAGGGACAACTTACGTTACTCTTCAACCATTCTATTATACAAGACTTGCCGAAAATATGATCACAGTTCGGCATTTTCACAGGCACATGGGCTTCTTCTTGATGCTTGGAAGTATCATGTTCACTTGAATGTCCTTTATAACCTGGGAATGCCTGATGAATCGTAGTATCTTCTAAAGTAGTTAAATTTCTCATGGGGAACCGAGAATAATGCATGGCTGTTTCATCAGTAGGAAGAAACAATGAAGGATCATTAAATTGATATGAGTATTTCAAAGTTTGAGTAGTTGGAAGATGCTTATGAATGGCTTCGTCTTGTTCCAATAATTCGATATACTTTTCTTTTGATTTTAATTTGTTATTGGGGGTAACGGTGGACTTATCTTCAGCTACATCATCAGCAGATTCATAAGGATCATAACAGATAGGGCAGTCCTTTTCATCCAACTTCGAAAGATCCACAGCCGCCAAACTGTCTATGGCTTCATCGGAGGCCAGCTTGTGTCTGGTACGTATACCACTGGCAGTTAATGCACGGTCTAACACATCACTTAACCAGAGTGGTAGATCCGTGGCATTATCACTATCCACCACGGTGGCACCTAGAAATGTGGGGGGTCGATTCATAAGGAAAGAATGATGTCTAAAATCTGCAATATAATTAGTGATATGGTGCGATGAAAAGGTCACTTAATGGGTGTTACAGTTACGATTATGCGACTTCAAATTGTTACCTAAGAAACGAACTTACAGCATACTACGACATACATATTTGTTATATTATGGAGAATGAACAGTACACTAAAACTTGATTGCTATTTGCTATACGAACCGAGTTTACGTACCAACTCCGTTTTCATATAAAATAGTCCTCGTAAAATATCCCAAATCTCTTATAATTACATGATCATATTCTTTAGTCTTGAGCACTGCATGTTCAGCTACGTAATTTCAAAGACGGCACGCTGCCGAACTCCGGTATTCCAATTTTAGCGCATATACTAAGCATTTCTGCATAAAGTCATTGGGACTTGGTCAGTTACTGATTAATACTTTTGAAATTCTTGCCTAGAATCTACTATTTCTTATCTCGTATCTTCTTATTTTCTACCACGTTGGTTTCACCTTCCTATCACCATGTGTTTTTCTCTTTCCCCACCGTCTTTTTTTTTTTATCTCTTTCATCTTTCATCTTACATCTTTTTCATCTCTTCCTTATTGTCCTTACCTTCTTCTCATGATAAATATTCCCTCCGTAAATTCTCTACCATGCCTCTCTTATCTGGAGGTAATGACCCAATCTGTTCAACCGGTAACGACAACACCTGTGCAATCAACTCTGCTTGATCATTGGGCATCGACATTAATTTCGCCTGCGTTGCGCCAGGCAAATGTGGCCATCTGGATTGAACATACGAATTCTGTACAGCGGCTGGTGCTTGGTGTTGGACAGATGTTGGGGGAGTAGGTTGTCGGTGTGGATTAGTGGAGGCAGCAGCCATAGATTCATTGATCACATCTCCGTCTATAAATCCCATCAATAATAACGCCTGGGCTGCAGATGCCGCCAAGTGTGGCGACAATTGAAACACTTCAAACGCCCTTGATGCATCAGGACCAGAAAGAACCGTTTTGAGGGTCGATATAAGCTCTATAAGTTGTTGTGGAGGAATTTTGCTTAAAGTTTCATTAATCTTATCAGGCACCGCCAAAGGTATAGGAGCAGTAGGAAATGATGGCGTCACATTACTACCTTGGCCTCCATTGAAACCAGTAGGAGGTGGCGGTGGAAGCCCATTATATGAAGTACCACTTTGATTGGGCATCCCATTATATCCAATTGGAGGAGTATTTGGAAGTCCATTGAATCCGCTGTTGCTTGGCATTCCTCCGTTCAAAGGTCCATTGAATCCAATAGGTGGAGTGTTGGGGAGTCCATTAAATCCCATCGGAGTATTTGGTAACATTTGAGGTCCTGGTCCACTTCCTGGCCTTATTGGAGGACCATTGCTGATCATTTCTGGAGGCAATTGTACATTTGGAGGGAGTCTAGACCTGTCCAAGTTCAACACCACCTTTGGTTCCATTGGATTATTGGATTTAAGTCCTTCTTTCGATAATTCTATTCTGAGTCTCTTTACTTGTCCATTATTCATCAATTTGACCTGATTCATTAACATCATTGCCTTCTGGGCTTCCCTTGAATTCAAATATTCAACAAAACAAAACCCCTTGTTCTTTCCTTTGAAATCAAACCCCAATCTTACTGCAACCACCTTCCCAGACCCACAGACTACCGATTTCACTGTTCCTTCATCCCACTCATATGGTATCTGTCCTAAATAAAGAATGGCAGAACTCATTGGAAAAGTTGTATTTTTGAATTCTGATTCCAGGCTTACAAACAATCTTTGCTTCTTCTTAAAGTACGTGTGCTTTATGTAAGTACTTCTTACTTGCTATTGAACTAATCTAATATACGTCCTTAACGTGTTGTGTCGTGATGCTCAAAATTTCGGAAAAACAAATACAAAAATGTGTGTGCCAAAAATATCGGTAAATCTTAAAGGAATGTAAAGGTATCGAAGAATTAGACAACATGAAAGCACATTGCTTATAAATTAAAAGTCGATGAAAAGAACATCTATGGATACTTTCCCGAAGCTATATAATCTACGTTTTACATAACCTCTTGTTTTGCCTTTTTTTAATCTTCTTCATCTTTCCAGGCTATCTACATCTTCTTGAACTGTAACAATATATTCCTACTTCTACAAAGTTGTCCGTCGTTGTAGCACGTTCTTTTCTTCATTATCTTCTTTCTTTATTATCTAACTAGTCTAGGCTACTCTTTCAGCTCCGCTCAACTTGACGGCTGCTCCATACTTTTGTAACTTCGTCAATAATCCATCCCCTTGCTTGATCAATGTGTAGTATTGATTATTCTTATTGTCTGGTCTGTTGGTCTCAATAATCCCATTCACTTTATCAATAGTACAGTTCAATTTCTTATTAGGGATGAACTTACACAAATCTTGATCCAAAAACTCTTCAGTAATATCAAAGTTTTGTGCCATGGATTTTACCGATAATGATTTATAACTCTCCAACAATTGCCCATAAGCTTTACATCTCATTTCTCTTAAGAAATAATTGGCATGCTGATTCAAGTACTTGTTTGGAAGAAGCAGTTTATCATATGATTCCAAAAGATGTTGCATGAAACAGTTGTATTGACAAGTGTACAAGGAGTTGGTAAGATTAAGTAATGGTTCCAATTCCAGAGCTGATGAATAAATACTCAAGATTTCTGGAGAATCAATAATCTTTTCCTTCAAGTCAACTCTTCCAAGTGATATCACTCCACACACAATCGCATATTGTGCAACTTGTTGGTAAGTACAAAGTTCAGTGGATGTGAATGTAGCCAATGAATCGATCAACAACTTGGCTGCTTCACCAAATTTTCTAGTGGCCATCAAATAAATTCCATGATATGTCTTGTATCTGTTTCTACGTTCCCAATCACCACCTTTATCAATCCATGTTTTAGTCTGATCCAAGTACTTGGCAACCAGAGCATAATCATTGAAAAAGAATTCGATTCTGGCCAATGTAAGCAAGATATCGATCTTGGATCCGGTGCTTTGAGGCAATTCCAATGCTTTCTTGTAGGTTTCCACTGAGTTACTACGGTCGATGATTTGGGCGTATAATTCAGCCAATTTAAGAGTACAACTCAAAACATCAAGTTCAGTTTCTTCTTCACCTTCTGCAATTTTGATGTTTTGTTTTAACTTGGAGATCTCCACTTCGTTTTTCTTCGCCAATTCGGCATAGATAGATTCATCGAATGGGAACCCTGATTCTTTAAGGTGAAGATAGTATGGTGCCAAGTTGTTTTCTTTGATGGCGGCAATCAATTCTTCGGTGATTTTTGCACTGACATTGGAGTTAGAAAGGAGAAATTGTTTCTCCGAGAGTGTATAGTCTGGAACCTTTGGAACGTCGGAATCAAAATCCATTATTAGAGTCGAAGTTATAGAAATGGTAGATAGTATAGTGGTGGTAAATTTGGCGGTGATATTCAGAGTGGCGATATTGTGAGCACATGTCAATTGCTTACAAAGGCAACGAAGAGCATCAAAACTGTGACAGGTAAAAGTGTACACGATTCCGACAAAAACAAAATTACCACCGGCCAAATTATTTTTCCTTCATTCAATAAAAAAAAATGAAACCAGACGCATCCTTCGGCAATTCCGATCTGACCGCATTTAGCATTGCCGAAGGACAAAGGTTTTACCACCCAAATGTTGGGTACCTATACGGTATGGTATAGATCCAGAAATACCTCCGTTGGATACCCACTGAGCACATGACCTTGCCACCTAATTTTCGAAACTCAATTGTTTCTGTGAATCGAGTAATCTGGCCTTACATTTTTGCGGGTTTCGGGCTTGCAGGTTATGGTTTCTAAAACTATATGTGGGGTAGGAAAAGTATATAAACTCTCTGAGAGAACCCCTGATAGATCACCATATCGATACACCAATACACAACACAAACATGAAGGTAGAAGACGATATTCCTGCAATTTTTCTTGATAAAGTGTCTCCAAGAGCATTGGAGACCATCCAAAAGTGTAAGGATTTCGTGGAAGAATATTGTATTCCTGGAGACAAGATCTATGAGCTGCAACTCTCCCTCGAGCCATCCAAGAGATGGGCCTCGATTCCTGAAATCATCGAAAAGCTTAAAGTCAAGGCCAAGGAATTGGGACTTTGGAACATGTTTTTATCCAAGCATTACACTCAAGGTGCAGGGTACACCAATCTTGAATATGGACTTATGGCCCAATATTTAGGACGTTCGTTCATCGCTCCAGAAGTGACAAACACTAATGCCCCAGATACTGGGAACATGGAATTGCTTGCCAAGTTCGGTAATGACTACCATAAGGAAAAGTACCTTGGACCATTGTTAGATGGCAAGATAAGATCTGCATTTTTGATGACAGAAAGAGGTACTTCATCCTCTAATGCCCTTAACATCTCCTGTTCTGCTATTAAGAATGAACAGGGTAACTATGTTCTCAATGGGGTCAAATGGTTTGCATCTGGAGCTGGTGATCCAAGAACCTCTGTTTGGTTGGTCATGTGTAAGACCAATAAAAGTGATTCCGTATACACCAATCATTCTGTTTTGGTTTTGGATGCTAAGAAAGCCTTGGCTTCTGGTCAAGCCAAATTGTTGCGCCCCTTACATGTATTTGGGTTTGATGATGCTCCACATGGACATTGTGAAATTGCATTTGAAAACTACGAGGTTACAAGTGACGAAATGAAAAATGCAGTCTTAGGAAGCGAAGGTTTTGGATTCCAATTGATTCAAGCACGTTTAGGTCCAGGAAGACTTCACCATTGTATGAGACTTGTTGGAGTTGGAGAATATGCATTAATGAGAGTTCAACACCGTGCCAATCATCGTTTGATCTTTGGTAAGAAAATGAGATATCGTGAATCATACATTAATCAATTCGCTCAGCACAAGATTAATCTTCACAGGTGTAAACTTCTTATCCTTAATGCTGCTCATAAGGTTGATATTTCCGATGCTAAGTCTGCTATGAGAGATATCGCCATGGCCAAAATTGAAACTCCTCGTACTGTTCTTGAAGTTCTTGATTGGGGTATTCAAATGTTTGGTGCTGAAGGTGTTTCTCAAGATACCGAACTTTCCAAAATGTATGCCCATGCTAGAACATTAAGAATTGCCGATGGTCCAGACGAAGCCCATTTGAATCAATTGGGAAGACAACATGCCAAGAGGGGTGATGATGCCGATGAATTTTTCAGAAAGCACGATGCCAATCTTGAAAAGTTATCTAAACTTTAAAATCATCCATGGGTATCTAGGTATCTACGTATATACGAATATATAAATATAGGTATAGAGATATAAAGATATGCAAGGAGACTCTGAGTGAGAGAGTTTCATTCGTGACAGAAAGTGTATTATATCGTAGAAGAATAACCGAAAAGGAAACGTAGTAATGAACATTGGAGAAAGTATCAGTTTACCGCATATTGTCTAGCAAGTGCCGACTGACGTTTGTCTTTCAAAAGTTGCCGATGAAAAATAAATAACATTCTTAACGACCTACAAGCCATCCTCTACACTTCCAATTGGACTCTTTCTGTATTTTTGTCTTTGTTATAGTATTTTCTGTATTTTCTGTATTTTTCTTATCCTACATTATCTCCCTGTCATTATATTCAATATAAATCCGACTTTACAAAATCACTAATAAGTCCCTTCGATAATAACTTCTTCGAGCGGATCTTCTCGTTGTCTATCATTTGTTTTTGATTCTGTTTCAACTCCAATTCCGCCTCTTCAAATCTAATTTGTTGCAATTGTTGTAAATGATCATCTTCCTTATCGATATCCAATTCTCCCATCATTACCACGTTTTCTCCTCTGACCATAAAAACACCCCTGTAGACCTCTCCAAACTGGCCCTTTTCTGGCAAATAAATCCTCTCTATCGAGTCTTGTAACACCAAGTTGGCAAACTGATCAAACGTTCTTAAAATCCCGAACACATTCCGTCCGTCTCTCAACAACACAAACGTCTTTCTGTCCACAGACCCCACTATAGCGGCAGCAGTGGTGAATGTGTATGATTCGAGGTACAAGTCCTCCACATTGGGTCCTCCGGTTTCTGGAGAACTAGGCATGATTACTATCGTTGTTGGAGGTAAGTTGTGGAGGAGCAAAAATTTGTGGGTGTCTTTTTGAGCGTGGGCACGACTGAGAATATAGCTATCAAAGGTCATCTCTGAGTATAGTGAAAAGTTCCCCAAGAAAGGCAATTGCAAAATTAGTGCATAGGATAGCGCTGGGGAAAAAAAGTCAGATTCAAGTCGAGTTACTAAAGTTTAATAATTGAGTCGTACAATTTTAGCAGGGAATTTTCATTCAAAAATCATCGATCTATCTTCATTAATAGCATATAAATTACTATCCATCTAATGAGTTTCCACGCATATAAAGATCATATTGAAGAGGGTGACTTGGTTCTTGCCTTTATAAGTAGGGGAACTATAAAACCTATCACCATCACCAAAGGAACCGTTCTTAATACAAGATATGGACATTATGAGCATGACCAAATGATCGGACTTCGCTACGGTACCCAAATGCCTGGTGCCAAAGGGTATGGGTTTATCCACTTGTTACATCCTACACCCGAATTATGGACTCTTTCATTGTCACACCGTACCCAGATCGTGTACACACAAGATTCTGCCTACATTATGCAACGTTTGGGTGTCACTGATGGTTCCAGAATCATCGAAGCCGGTACTGGGTCCGGATCGTTCAGTCATTCATTTGCCCGTTCAGCGGGTCCCAATGGGAAGTTGTTCAGTTACGAGTTCCACGAGCCTCGTTATGTGGAGGCCCGCCAAGAGTTCGAGGCCCATGGGCTTTCCAATACCGTTATTACTCATAGAGATGTATGTGAGAATGGGTTTGTTATTGATGGTGTTAGTGACGTCAATGGAGATGTTGTTTTTCTTGATTTACCTGCACCATGGACCGCCATACCACATCTTGACAAGGTGATCAGTCAGAACGGTACAGTTGGGATTTGTTGTTTCTCGCCATGTATTGAGCAAGTTGACAAGACGGTGGTGGCCCTTGAAGCGAACGGATGGTCCAGCATTGAGATGGTCGAAGTATCTGCCAAGAGGTGGGAAGCACGTAAAGACATGGTTAGAGACATCGGTGATGTAGTGAACAGATTAAAGGATATCCAAGCCAGAAAGAATAGAGGGATCGAAATGTTGAAGGCCGAAAGAGAAGAAAGCAAGGAGCCGGAAGAAACCGAAAACGACGGCAAAAGATCCAAGCAAGGAAACTCCAACCCTTCAAAAGTACCCAATCTCGGCAGAGGGTTCAATCCATTTGGTAAAGGTATAAGAATCAGAGAAGGAGATGAACAATTCCAGTGGAGAAACGTCACCAAGATCGAATCAGAAATCAAGAGTCACACCTCTTATTTAACTTTTGCATTCAAGGTCCCAAATGTAGTATAGATAATAGAGTAAGACATGTTTAGAGGGGCCTTAGGGAGATGATAATAAGAAGAAATAGGCAGAATATTAGATACAACAAATAGAGATAATGCGTAGACCAAGAAATGTACAGCCATTTGCCATTTGCCATTTGCCATTTGCCATTTACCACTTGACACTTACCACTTGCCACTTACCACTTGCCACTTGCATAGATGGTCTTCTACTAGCTCTAGCGGTATCTCTAGACACCGCTTATTCTACCATTGCACATGGCCACACCTGTGCCAATTTTCCACAATTTTCATAATAAAAACAACCCACTATTTCCCACAGAAACCACCACCAACTTTGTCAATTCAGATTTTCATCTTACCCTCTCTTTCGTTCTTATCTCGCATGTTCTCTCTCATGTACCTTGTCATGTATCCTCACGCGCTCGGCCTCGATACTCGGTCGTGTCCGCAATCATACCGATCATCAACATTTCCACTCCTTCGTAGTTCACCCGCCAGCTCCATAGTCAATTATCACACATACAAAATGACTGGTGTACCAATTGGTAAGTAATCCTGGCAAACAAAACGTGGTGTGAAATGGTGGAACTAGAAAATAGCGAGCAATGGAAATATCGATCGTCAAAAATGAAATATTAAAATCACCCGTCGGTCTCTCTACATTCATTCAAGTCACTTATCAATGCAGTATGTGAATGCATCTTGTTCAGACGGCTAGGTTAACGTGGGGTGTGTTTTGTCTGCTCAATCCGTCATAAACTTATATTACCCATACTAGACTCCTGCCATACTCAACTACTTCACAGCCTTTCTATCCTCTACCACCTCTATTCTGGCGTTCATTACTAACCTTTCTAGTTCTTGATCAAGGTACAGGATTTGTTAAAATCGGCCGTGCTGGTACAAACTTCCCAGACCATACTTTCCCCTCCATTGTAGGAAGACCAATTCTTCGTGCCGAAGAAAGAAACATCCTCGTGCCCAATGACGTGGAAATCAAAGATATCATGTGTGGGTCTGAAGCCAGCGAAGTCAGATCCTTATTGCAAATCAGTTATCCTATGGAAAATGGGATCATCAAAAATTGGCAAGATATGGAACACTTGTGGGATTATGCGTTCTATGAACGCTTGAAACAACCTACAGAAGGTGAAAAGATTCTTTTAACCGAACCTCCAATGAATCCTTTAAAAAATAGAGAAACCATGTGTGACGTTATGTTTGAAAAATATCAATTTGGAGGTGTCTATGTGGCAATTCAAGCCGTCTTGGCCTTATACGCCCAAGGGTTAAGTTCGGGTGTTGTTGTGGATTCTGGTGATGGTGTCACCCATATTGTTCCGGTTTATGAATCTGTAGTATTGAATCATTTAACCAAAAGATTAGATGTTGCTGGTAGAGACGTCACTCGTAACTTGATCAATTTATTATTACGTCGTGGTTACGCATTCAATAGAACTGCTGATTTCGAAACCGTCCGTCAAATTAAAGAAAAATTATGTTATGTTTCTTATGATTTGGATTTGGATTCCAAATTGTCCCAAGAAACTACTACTTTAGTGGAATCATACGAATTGCCAGATGGCCGTGTGATCAAGGTTGGTTCTGAAAGATTCGAAGCTCCAGAATGTTTATTCCAACCTCATTTGGTAGATGTGGAACAACCCGGTGTTGGAGAAACCTTATTCAATACCATTCAAAGTGCTGACATGGATGTCAGATCATCTTTATTCAAGGCCATTGTATTATCTGGTGGTTCATCTATGTACCCAGGTTTACCATCCAGAATAGAGAAGGAGTTAAAACAATTATGGTTAACTAAAGTGTTGAAGGGTGATGCTACAAGATTGGACAAATTTAAAGTCAGAATTGAAGACCCTCCAAGAAGAAGACATATGGTTTTCATCGGTGGTGCTGTTTTGGCCAATATTATGGCTGATAAAGATCATATGTGGATCTCGAAGGCTGAATGGGAAGAACAAGGTTCCAGAGTATTAGAAAAGTTGGGTCCACGTTAAGATAAGTCGACCAAATTTGCAAAAGTCGAGCAAGCTGGAAGTTCTGAGTTCTTCTTCTTGAACGTATATATTAAATATTAAGTCAAGTCAATCTACGTCAAATCATATTATAAAAAGTGAACTGTACTTCAATTCTTCTCTCATTTGTTTTGGTCTATTAAAATATTTTTGTACACAATCATCTTATCCATAATTCAAATTGTCTATCTGTTTCAAGACAGAATCAACAAGTGCGTCATAAACGTCGGTAGTCATTGGACCCCCTCCACTAATCCTCTTATTATAACCATAGTTCACAGCCAGGTGTACCAAATCCCTCACAAAGCTTTCACTAACTACCTTTGGCTTCAAAAAATCACTATCCAAACATTGATCGATAGTCCATCTTTCATTAGGATTTCTTGCTAAACAATTTTGCATCAATTCGATTGCACTTTGGGGAACACTGATCCCCCCAATACCTTTATTAGCATAAACGATCTTCACTTGTGGATTCATAATAGCCATTATTCTTTGGTTTCCTGAATAACCTCCATACGGTGGTTTTCCGTAGATCATTTGATATAGTATACATCCACAAGACCAAACATCAGATGGCTTTCCTACCTTCCAAGTATTCTTTTGTTGATCATTTCTATCAGCAACTGGAAGACCAGGAAATGTTTGATTCACTTCAACCAATGCTTCTGGTGCCATGTAATTCGGAGTTCCTATTTGTGATTCTCGATATATATTAGCAGTATGATCTGGTACAGCATTAGCAATTCCAAAATCAATGATCTTGAGTATTCCTCGAACGAATAAAAAGTTGGCAGGCTTCAAGTCACTATGGACAATTCCTCCTTCATGAACGGCATTAACACATTTCATTATTTCAATCGAATAATACTTGACAAAATGTATATCCAATTCATTGTTAGTATTGAGTTTATTTTGGAAAACATGGGCCAAATCAATATCTCCACATTCCATTACCAAATAGATAGACCCTTCTCCAATAGCATGATCCACAAGCTTAACTACCCGTTCGGCATGTTTAAGTTTGAGCAAAAGATCAATTTCTCCTTTGAATCCTTTCACGCAGGAATCATCAAATTGGTCGAATGTAACCTTCTTGATAGCATAGAGTCGATTGTTAGTTAATGACTTGACCTTATATACCTTGGAAGTTCCACCACGTCCTAACAATTCTAGTTTTTCATACTGATTTCCATTTATAACGATCGTCTTCTTTTTATGCTCATCAGATGATGTAGGTGCCTTCACTGTTGGTCTAATCGTCTTTGCCATAGGTTTCCTGAAATTATCATTACTTAATGCAGGTGAATTTATAGGCTTGATTATTGGTTCCATTTTAATTTTATCTTGTTGAATATCATTCACTTTCTCGGCTTTCCTTACATTGAAGGTACTGACTGGAATATTGTTTAATGGTTGTCTCTCTTCCTTCTTCTTAACAATCTCCTTTGAAGAATAGTTGAAATTCTCCTTATCCAAAGGCTTCATGATATCGGAATGTTGTCTCTCGTGGCGTAGCTTATGTTCCGAAATTTGCCTTTCATTCAATTCTCTTTGTTCCTCAACCCTCTTCCTAATTATATCTTCTTTAGCTTTGGATAAAAATTCCAATCCTGACAAGTCTGGAGAATAGGTTAATTTTGTGTCTTTCCATTCATTGGACCTATTTCGATCATTCGAAGGTTCTCTCTCAAAATTTAACTTCTCAGTAGAAGTTACTCTCGAAATGCTTCTATAAATGCTGTCTTTGTCTTGGTCATTCTCAATGTTTCCATGTTCGAGTCTTTCTGTATTAAGAAAATTGTTTTTAAGACCATTGCTTTCCTCTCCTCTTCTTGAAACTTCGTTACTCTTGTTATTAAAATCTTGATCAAAACTGGTATGTAATCTTTTATAAGCATTACTTTCTTCGAAATCTCTTTGTGAAATATTGTGGGCATTGTTATGAGAATTATGACTATCTTGAAAGCTTGATTCTGGTATGAAACTTGGATTGATTTCTTGGCCGTTATTGTAATGGTTCGAACTCCTTTCAATGTCATTAATGTTTCCTCCTTTTCTTTCATTTTTGACTCTCTCTTCTACAATCTCTCTTCCATTCTCGCTATTCACATGAACCTCCTTTTCCATCTTGTCTAACTTGGGTGAGAATGATTTGAGCGAAAACACAGGAGGGTCGAGTTTGTTATCATTATTATTATCTATTATGTCACCCCTTGAAAATTGATCACTAATTCTCGATGCACGTTTTGGAGGACCCAAAATCTTTCCAAATCTTCTGGCACCTCTTATTCTTTTGATAGTATGTACACTATAATTTATGGATTCTTCATTGGTAGTTCCAACTAGGGATATATCTCCAGACACATTCCTATTGCCACTACTCCCAGGAGTGGTAGCAGGAGTCTTGGATGCAGAACTTTGAGGGGACGTCGAGCCTTCCATTAAATCGTCTTCGGAGGTTGGATTTTGCGATGTGTATGAGTGTTGATGTTGATGCTGTGGTTTATGCTGTTGTTGTTGTTGTTGTTGTTGCTGTGGTTGGTGTTGTGGTTGGTGTTGTGGTTGATGCTGTGGTTGGTGTTGTGGTTGATGCTGTGGTTGCTCTTGTTGTTGCTCTTGTAGTTGCCCAAAAGAAGTCAGTTTCCTCAGAGCTTCTTCACTCTTGAAATGAACCGAAAGTTTGTTTCGTAAGTTGGAGCTCCTTTTTGATTCTGGGAAGTCCAACTCATAAATGCCGGTGACATTTTCACTTTTGTTTAAAGGGGAACTTCTAGTTCTATCATTTAAAAGCGCTATACTGTATGAGCTCAACGCAGGCGGAAGGAACGTGTTGTCGTCGTCGTGAGAAAACTGTCGCTTGTGGCTTTTGGAGGAGCCATTAGTGGCTCCTAGGGACGATATCATATGATTGAACGACATGAATGCATTGAAGTTGGGTAGGTTATAGGTAGCGGTTATCGCGTTTGTTTACAAATGGATTTATCAAAGTGTAAGTAGAGCGGAAAAGGTAAGGTGTAAAAATCGTGGCATAAGATGTAAAAATAAAATACGAGAAAAAGGAAATTGCAGGAAGAGAAAAAAAAAGATTTCTTGCTCCACGGCAGGTTCGAACTGTCGACCTTCAGATAGCACAATTATACAACTATGAGACTGACGCTCTGCCAACTGAGCTAGTGAAGCTTGAAAAAGAATGCGTGCTCCACGGCAGGTTCGAACTGTCGACCTTCAGATAGCACAACTAATTTGTTATGAGACTGACGCTCTGCCAACTGAGCTAGTGAAGCCACTTTCTTGTAGCGTCAAAAATGCCAAACTAATATCAATTTGAAAAAGAGAATACAGAGCTCATCCTCATCATCACCATCACCTACGTCTAAGACTTCAGGCACATAACCAGCACTCTTCCACCACTATATTTTCTTCCTTATCAAGGTATAAAGCCGTTTGATCAATTCAATTGCACATTTCTGGAAATATAAACACCATCTCATACATCTATATCTTCGTTCTTTCTATTACCTTCTATTACCATGTTCTTTCTTTATGGACTTGGACCCCCTCGTACTTTATTCAAGGTAATAATTCTACTAATTAATGCAAGTGCTCGGTTAAAGTAATTTTTCATTTTTATAGAAAATCCGCAAAATTCAAAATATAATACATTCACAAGTGAAGCAAAAAGTGTCAAAGTTATACAACATATTTACAGGTTCCTCATACTCTCATAAGAACAATCTCTAACCACTAATTCGTCAGTCTTTGACAACCTCTTCTAACACGTAATATCCCACCTAATCGTTCGTCCAGTTATTTCTGGAAAATTTTTTTGTTATTGTTAACCCGGTCCCTGATATCACGTGACCACTATATTGCGCTCCAATATCGATAACCCAGCACCCACGTGTGCACCGTACCAATATCCAGATAAAAAGATAACCGTCTGTCAAAGAACTTTCCAACACATCATCATTATGTCTTCCTCCAACAAAAGAATAGCATTGCCAGCCCGGGTCGAACCAAAGGTATTTTTTGCCAACGAAAGAACTTTCCTTTCTTGGTTGAATTTCACGGTTATCTTGGGATCCTTGGGGGTTGGTTTATTGAATTTCGGTGACTCTGTTGGTAGAATTTCTGCTGGTTTGTTCACCTTCATAGCCATGTTGACTATGGTGTATGCTTTGATCACCTACCACTGGAGAGCCAAGGCCATCAGATTGAGAGGGTCTGGCCCATACGATGACAGATTTGGCCCTACTATGTTGTGTGTGTTTTTGTTGGGGGCTGTTGTCATCAACTTTGTTTTAAGAATCAGAGCATAAGTATGAAATGGGTTAACGTCTAGTCATAAGTACATTATATACATAATACAAAAAAGTTATTGGAAAGGAACAACAGATCTGTAGGAAAGAAGGAAGTAAATATAAACATGTCGGACATAACATAAAACACTGGTGTAGGAAGTGACAGGCTAATTTGGTATAGAGGGCAATCATAGGTATGGATGGGACCGACGAATATTTGGCCCAATTGTAGCTCAATTGAACGGCAAAGTATTTCGACAATTCCAGTAAATTTAATCTTTCTGATTCTTTTTCAATCATCTTTTATCCATACTTTCTCTTCATATCTCTATATCTCATTAGAAAGTATAATGATTCCAATTCCTTTATCACATAATCGCCTTTTTTTATTCTGGTCATCAATTGTTGTTGATTTTCAACTTTCTCTTCAAAGGCCCGCTTCAACACCACCTTGAACTTGCCATAGCCTCCCGACCGTTCCGGGTACTCCTTACCCATATAAAGGAGGTTTCTGTATAATAGTCGTACTCGAGGGTCCATTAACTACTGGCAAAATTGTTCTCACTCTCCCCGAAAATCTGGTTTATCCTTTCCTCGATCGTATAGTTAACCTAATTTCTAATACCCAATGACACCTCCACCCACCAAATCAAAAGTGGTCAGTGTTTTCTTGACCCAGTTCGACACCTCCACCGGATACAAGTTAGTATGGTCACGTTCTCTAAGAGAAGACTTCAATCTTGAAGGCATTGACTACAAGGTGCTTCCTTCAGGTATTCATGATTATGATCAAACAACAATCTTGATCAGCCATTTGGTACAGAATAAACTATATTATGGACTCAGCAGATTCCGCCAATACATAGTACCATCAGGTGATGAAAACGGCGTTCATACCTCTGAGATATCCCCGTTGAATCGTGATAACGTGAAGATGTACTCCCTAGGAGTATTATGCGATAGCAGTAACAATAACAGTAATACTACTACCGAATGGAGACCAAATGACTTTATTAAGATTGGCTGGGAATATGTCGAACTATTAGACAAACGGTTAGACCGATTTCTTAAGGCACAACAGTATTCAAACTTCGAAATGTTTGATAAACTCTTTGGTGAATTGACCAACCTTAACACCGATGAGAATATCAATATTAATAACCATCTTTTGACGAAGCTTCCAGACTTTTTTGAGGTTTTTGGCCCATTAATCTTCATCCTCTACAAACAGACATTGTTAAGAAAACGGATTCTTATATTCAATCACCATAGTAGTAAAGACCCATATATGGTTAATTCTTTCAATTATATCCTTTCATTATTGTCGGTGATTCCCCAAAATACTACTACCATATCGAAAGACGAAATGAACAATTACTATTCTCAACCGATATACAATATTGGACTTAAAGATTTGGATCTGGATCTTCTACAGACAAAAGCTTTCATTGCCACCACCAATGATGATATCTTGATGTACCAAAAAGACTTGTATGATATTGGGGTGATTTTGAACGAAGAAAAGTATGCTACCGTGTTCGACTCTTCTACCAGTGTTCTGAATACTAGTATTGACCATAGTAAGAGGATTCGGGTTCCATTAATGGATTATAGGAAATTTAAAGCCATCCATAAGGAATTGCATAACGTGAAGAAAATCACTAGTTTCACCAACCATTCCAACATCTCTACTGACGATTTGAGCTCGGTGCACACGACGTTTTCTATTGCCAATTCTGGCAACGATACCGTGAATAAAGATGAACCTAACTGGTGGCTTGAATCGGCCACCGAGCCGATCTCATGGCGTGAATCCATATGGTCGGCATTTACTTGGTTTGCCAGCGCAGGGCAAGTCATTGGCGATACGAATGATCAGCCCCCAGGACCTACAGAGCATTTCGGCACCGTCGATATCTTACAATTGGTCAATATTGTGGGGTATTTCCACCAATTGACCAAGAAATGGATCTATTCACTCAATGAGATATTGATGGAACAAATAGCAGAAAAACAAGGAGGGACGGCAGGTCGTAGATCTGTTGGTAGCGAAGAAGACGAAGATGAAATCAACGCGTCGTTGATATCGTCACTTACATCCAATAATAAGATCGACGTTGAGCTCACCTACCAGGACATAGTGGACATGGAGCTCGATCCGTACTGTGAGCAGGATTTACAGTTTGTCAGGGAGTTGGTATTGGTCTACTGGGGTTCGTTGGTGGAAGATGTCGAAATCGGTATAGGCTTTAGCATTTGTTGCTGAATGTAAAGAAACAGAGAAAGAAAGAAGCAAGGAACAGTAGAAGTAAACATGTAGGAAAGACCCTAAGACTTACAGAATTAAATGCAAGAAATGACTAAGAAGTTCCCACAGTAGATTACACGATCGAAGTACTACACTCGCACTGCTTTCCTCTAAGTCGCCCCCAACCACAGTCCAACGAATTACATACCATCATCTTGAGTCCCAATAGTAATGGGTACCCCATTATTGTGTACCCCAATATTGTACCCCATGGCAAGCCCTATACTGTTTTTTACTACGCCTAAACTCCACGCCTTTCCCTCTCCCTACATGTGCGCAAATCCCCCAGACCACAATTTACTCACAACTGACAATAGCGTGGAACAACACTAACGGTAGTAAGCCGTTTCCAGATCAGTCAGTCATTCTCACTGTCATGCAAACCTTACGGAGTTTGCCTAGTAATAATTCCTATTTTTCCCCTCTAGCTCACACTACCGTTACCACTAATTGCATACACCAGCACCTTTATCCCTCAAGGAATTATCGTAGTCTCTCTCTCTCTTATTCTCTCCCCATGGTTTCCGACCTACCACCCTCGTCCCGCCAACCCCCTCATTCTCTCAACATTCCCTTCCTGGCTCTGGCTTCCCTAGATCCCCTAATTCCGCACCACCTCCTGTCGTCGCACAAGCCTCACAACTGAGGGCGGCGAAAATTGACAACAAACCCTCAATTGACAACACTGGATTTACTCACCTCCTAACTTTACGGTATCATTAAACTGGTATCATCAAGGTGTCCATATAAGAGATATCAACAAGGTATCGCTTCCATCTATTGCATAAGTGGACCGATCACATTTCACCATCGTCGCTTAGCCCCCCTGACAATACTTGTGTGTGTGCCACCTTAAGTCAGATATGAAAGGTCAATCCAATCGTGGTGGCGGTAACCCCAAAAATGGTCACCGTCGTACTAATTCCCGTTACTCTTCCGGCCAGCCTGACGACTCCACCGGAAATGACCGTTTGTTGTTTTTGGTCTCGAGTTCAATTGGTAAAAATGTCACGGCCACCATCACCAATGGCTCAAGGTACCTGGGATTACTAGTCAGTGCAAACATGGCCTCCAATGGCTTGGCTCCATTATCGGTAGTCTTGATGCATCCTAAAGTCGTGGGAAAAAGCTTGATTGAAGAAAAGAGCAACATCGACACCGATGTTCCCGAGAAATTGATTATACAATCGAAGGATTTGATTGATTTGGAGATCTCCGATTTGGATTTATCTTCCAAACCTACCAAAGCAAATGAGCACGCCACTCCTGCCACTTCATCGAAAGCAGAAGAATCGAAAACGAAACCAGAGGAACCAAAATTAAAATCAGATGATCCAAAACCAACCAAGGTTGAAGAACCCAAGAAAGCCAAAGTCGATGATTCTAAATTTAGAACCGATTCGGACATCTCTGGCCGCTCCAATATCAAAGAAAGAGAATTACAAAGATGGGTTCCTGATGAAGACGTTTCTAGTAACCCTATTTTGAATTTTGATGATCATACTTTTGGCTCTAGCCATGGTCATTGGGATCAATTTAAAGCCAATGAAGAACAATTCGGTTTGGAAGCTTCTTATGATGAACATTTGTACACCACCAGAATAAACACTTCTGCACCCGGCTATAAGGATAGATTGGCTAAAGCCGACAGATTAGCAAAAGAAATCGAAGGCCAAACCACCACCGATCGTCATATGTTGGAAGAAAGAGGTATCCAAGTCGATGACAGTGGAATTGATGAAGAAGATAAATATTCTGGTGTGGATAGAAGAGGTGATGAATTGATGGCTGCATTGAGAAATGCAAGCATATCTAATGATTCTTCTGCACCAGTAGCATCAAGATCTCCCGGGAAATATGTTCCTCCTAGACAAAGAGCTGCACAATACCACAATGATCCAGCCATTATTTTGAGCTCCGCAGCTCCACAAAAGTCTAAAAATACCCCCAATCAACCGCAGCCTCCTGCCCCATCTGCTGAAGAGAATGTTGAACAATCCACAAGTCAAATTGAAGAAAAAGAGCAACAGCTTCCAACTGCACCTGTACTGGCAGTGGATGACAATGCACCAGATTCGAAGAAGGCTCCACTTAACAAACCAGACTCAGTTCCTGCGAAGCCGCAAGTTCTGGCCCCACATAATGAATCCTTTAGATTAAATGCTCAAAGTGAAATCAACTCATTACGCGAATTTAGTGCCAACTTTAAAATTCCTCATAAGATGCCAACAGACTTGTTACCAATATTAGCAAAGGACAAGTTGAAACAAGATGAAATTTTAAAGAAACAACAAGAGCAGCAAAGACAAAAGTTGAAGAAAGAACAAGCAGCTCAACAATCTCAAAAGAAGAAAATGGACCCTACGAAACCTGCATTCAAATTAAACCCAAAGGCAGTGGCATTTACTCCTTCCAGTAAGAGAGTACAATTATCTCCAACCCCTCCCAAGGCAAGCTTTCACCGGACATCTCCTAACAACTCATCACCAAGAATGAGCAATTCAAGACCGTATTCAGCCACCGGAACCAATGGGGGTAATATTAATGGTCCAAAGAGACACCATCAAATTTCTCCAGCAGAATTTTTCGGAGGTGCTGACAGAATTCCAAATAAGGGAAGTCAAGTGAAGAAGGTTAACGAATTTAAGTTTGCATTCAGCTTGTTCCTTACCACTAAGAAAAAGCATGAACAAAAGGGAACTCCGGTTGTATTTGAGAAAACTTTCCAAACCCCACCAACTTGGGACTCCACAATAGAAGAGAGCCACGACAAGTTGTTCCCATCAGTGAACAATGCCAACAAGGGGGGTCCAGGCATGATAATACCAACCTCACCATTTATTCCAAGTCCACTTATGGGAGCACCAAATGTACCTGGAGGATTCCCTGGAGGACCAAATGGATCGAAGTTTCCGATGTCACCTCATCAGCAACAGGCGGCAGTTCAAGCGGCCATGGCAGCCCATTTCCAGCAGCAACAACAACAGTTCCATGCAGCCATGATATATCAACAGCAGCAACAGCAGCAACAATTCCCTGGAGGTATACCACCAGGACAGCCACCCATGCCGATGTATCCTGGAGCCGAGCCACAATTCATGCCGCCTGGGGGATTCATACCACCGCCAGGAGGTTTTGGAGGTGGTAGTCCTGTGAACGGAAACCCAATGATGGGAGGGAGCCCGTATGGAGGAAATACCAACAACCATTACAACAACCATAATCATGGGAATGGAAGGAGGTACAACCAAAACAAGAGAGGAGGACACAATTAGGAAATATGATGAAAATGGAGAGCAAGGAGAGAATGGACAATCGAAGTTGGTAGAAGAAGGAAAGAAAAAGGAGACAAGAAGGACAAAAGGATTGGACATGTGAAGGCCAAGAAGGTGAACGGTAAGACGATCTTGTCCACTACGAATCACCCCCTCCTCGCAGTTTTCCCTTTAACCATCTACTTGAACATATATGTATATATACGTAAATAGTTTTGTATAGCACATAGTAGATTAAAGGACGTGCGCGGCCCAATCCGACAAACAAAAATCAAGAGTAGCGGCCCCACCAAAATTATCAAACACCACACAGACCAAACAACGGCACAGATCCAACCCGCTATCAAGAATGAGTGATATTGCGCTTTCCAAGATAGCGCATTTGCTACAGGTCGAAGACGACCTTGTGAAGATCGGGTCTTTACGCCAGCAGTTTGTGAAGGAGAAGGGATCAATTGATGTCAAATTGAGTAACACCACCCAGCTCCAGATCGATTCGATTATGACCAACTTATCGAGGCTTAACAATGCCGCCACGAAATTGAACTCCATCAAGCTGAACATCAATACCGTCAACCAGGTGTATGATGATTCGATCACCAACATCAAGGATTATAAGACGGTTCAGAAGATGACCAATGTCAACCAGTTCTTGGCTCAGGTGCAAAATCTATACACCGACATTGCCCGATTCAAGTCGTTCTTGGATTTTGTAAACGAGAAGATCGAGGCCGAATTGGACGAGATCCGAGGAAGTTTGGTGTATACTTTAGATAATACGTTCATGATCCACTATAACTTGACGCAAGCCCGGAATTTCCACGATTACTTACTTAAACATATCGAGGGATTATCGGATGATTTGAAGTCAATTGTGTTCAAGATCGTGGCACCTATTAAGAAAACCGTCAAGATCTTTGATGAGCTTTTGAATGAGATCATCTCCAGTTTGATCGAAGCCGTCAGAGATGGCAATATTTCGTTGGTATTCAAATTGATCAAGATCATTGAGTATGAAAATAATGAAGATTTGAAGGTTACATTGATGTCCAACTTGAATTTGAATAAGTCCAAAGATTTGAAAACCATCAATTATGCCAATTATAGGAATGAGAGAAGAAATTATAAAAAGTTCTTTTATGATAAATTAGAAGCAAGTCTTGACGAAACTTTCAATGGATGTATCGAGCATTTTTCCCATGACAAAATGCTTGTCTATGATAATTTGGAATGGTTAGAAGATGAAATATTGTTCGTCAATGAAAAGGTACATCCATTATTCCCTGAACAATGGGAACTAAATTCTTTTATTCAAAACGTATATTATAACAAACTTCATAGTTTCACAATGGAACTCATTAAAACAGACCCTCCTGCAGAAGATTTGATGGTGATATTATCTTATGATTCTCGTCATAGTAAATTCATCGCTGCATTAAATCAACACCTGGAAGAGTCAAAACGTAAGTCAGTCATCAAAAAGGAACAAAGATCCATTTTGGGAGAAGACTTAAAGAACGTGGTTTTGGAAGATTATATGAAGGTAATCACCGGAAAGATGGAAGAATGGAATCACAATTTGATAAAACAAGAATCTTCAACATTCAGAGATAGAGAAGCTCCTCCTGATATTTATAACTATCATCAAGAAATCGATGATCTTGATGCCGATGACCAAATGATCAAATTGGATGTGGATACAGAAGTGTTTGTCTTGCCGGATTTCAAGACTCCATTAACCATGCTCAAAGAACAAGCCGATGTGGCTGCAGATTCAGGATATTCCAAGATCTTGGTGGGGGTGATTGAAAACTGGTCCAGAGGATATAATGCTCGGATCGACAACTACAATACCATTATTGAAGATGAATATCAACTGTACATGATGGCATATAATAATGAAAGATACTTGATAAAGGAAAGCAGATTGAAAAGAATTTTTAGGAACGATCGTTCGGATCAAACTCCTCTTGATCTTGATAATATGTCGCCTGAAGAATTGGCCAAGATCTCCAAACCTGGTCTTGTTGAATATTTGACTGCATTAGGTAACACGTATGAGCTCAACACTGATAGGTTACAGGATAAGTTCTTACCAACATACAAAGAGAAGGTTCATTCCAGTTATCATACCCGGATCGAGAAAGCATTTGAAGACACATTGAATCCAAGTACAGAGTTGATGTCACAGCTTATCAGGTACATGGTGGAAATCATAGTTAATGACTTATACCCTGCATTATCAACGGTATTTACCAAGTCTTGGTATGATGATGGAAAAGGACAAACCGTAGACGAGCCCATTATGGCTCAGAAAATAGTGGAGACTATCGGGGAATATATGGAAGAAATCAGAGGATATGCATCGTATGACATTTATCAGGTCACATTCAACATTTTATTGGACACATTCATCTCGGCATATATACGTATAGGATTCACGAACATTTTAGCAGGAGATGCCAAAAAGATCGACCCATTCACCGTCAAAAAATACAAATCATTTAGTGAAGCAGTGACTAGAGATGCCACTATATTCTACGGAAGTCTTGAACCTTTATTAACCAGAAAGGATAGAGAATACTTATTTGCCAGTTTAAGTGCTCTTGATTTCTTGGGAACTTTGGCCACATGTGAGGATCCTCTTGAGTATATTCCTCAAATGTGGGAGAACGAAATCTTGCCAACGTTCTATTACTGTTCTGTGGAATATGTCAAGGGTGTATGTCTTTGCCGTAAAGATTTGGATAAGAATCTGGTTAACCGTTTGATAGAAAAGTTGGTGGAGATACAGAGATCCTACCATGTAAACGTCGAGCCACCGGCCCAACCTGTGGGAACATTAACTGAGTTTCTGTATACTACGAAATAGAATGAATTAGGATTAATAAATAAGTAGGAAATTAGGAAATGGAAAAGAAAAGGGAAAAGAAAAAGAAAAAGAAACAGAAAAGGTATGGCGAATCATGTAGGAGTTGAAGGCGGTAGTAAGTCTCTTAAAGTTAATTAATACAGTCTATTATTTGTTCTATATGCTTGATGCTATGCTTTTGCTAGTATGCCCTTTGCTCTATTCCTCGTCAGATGACGAATATCCCAATTGTTGAGCCAATCCCTGCTCGGCCACCTTCTTCTTAACCACTATTTTTGTACCAACCGTACGTTTGGGTATACTTTGCAAATCATCACCTGGACGTTTTGCGGAGAGAATCACTGGAGTAATCGTTTTGGATTGGGTGGTAGTATCAGTCGTTTGTTTGGAGTTAGTATCATTTCCAGTATTCTGATTTTTGAGCTTTAATTCAAGGAATGTGTTTTTAGCAACTTCTTCATCCTTTTGCGATTGTAATTTCTTTGAAGTATCAATCTTCTGTTGTGCTTCATTGATAAGTGTATCAGTTCCTTTTTCTTGAAATTGTACGTTTTTCCTATGTAAATCTTCCAAATGGTCATTGATTTCCTGCTGGCGTTGTTGCTCATTGAGACGAGCTTCCAAGTTTTCTAACACATTGCCACCGTCTTTTAACGATTCGGATTTGTTCCAAAATGGGTTCTTCTTTCTTTGTTGGAGTAATGTATGGTACGCTTTATTATCGTTTTCTTCTTGTTCCAATCGGGTGAGTAGTTGGTCTTCGGATTCCTCAGCAGAAACGCCCTTGGCTTCTGTGGTTTCTTTCTTGGTCGATGTTTGAGGATCATAGTTTCGTACAGCACCATCCTCAGGTGTATAACCAGAGATCTTGGGATTAGTCTTGAAACTGATCCGATTATTACATCTGGGACAGGAGATATGGAACCGGATGATTTTGGTACTCAAATACTTTTCATTCGTGACTTCTTTCCTGGCATTGAACGATCTCCGTTGTGCTATATATTCGTTACATTTTAGGCATCTCATGGAATAAGGCGCCATCATTCTGATTTTGATGTCCTGATTCCCCCCCTTTTGCTTCTTGACGGCTTGGGACGGATCCCAGTCGGGGGGATAATATTTATTGATGGCCTTTCTTTCTGACATGGAGGAGGGGGAAGATTGTACAAGAATGCAAAAGAGTGATGGTAGATATTTGAGCAGAGCACAGAAAAGTGCACAGAAAAGTGCATAGTAAACACCCACCTAGTGAATAGCTAAGCACCACCAATTAATACCACAGCCGTGAACACACGCCATCTTTACCATACATCTATATCGGTCTACATCTGTTACGTAATAATACAAAGGGTTATTATGCATCAATATTATACTAGAAACGTTATCTACTTGTACGATAATGATCCGCTTAATCAGCGTTTCTTCTGGCGGCTCTCTTAGCAGCACGTCTTTGAGTACCAAAGATCTTCTTTTCTCTGTTCTTCTTTTGTTTTCTTTGTTGTCTGGAAGCCTTTTCAACCTTGGTGTCCAAGCCGTATCTGACTAATCTGTAGGCTGGTTCGAACTTCTTGGCGTCAGCAACGGATTGGTAGATCAAACCGAAACCAGTGGACTTACCACCACCGAATTGGGTTCTGAAACCGAAGACGGAAACAGCATCCTTTTCAGCCTTGTAAACATCAGCCAATTTTTCACGTAATTCGTCCTTGGAGACGTTGGCTCTGTTTGGGTGCAAGACGTCAATGACGAATTGTCTTCTGGCCAATAATGGGTTGGAAATAACCTTACGAGTTCTAATAGTAACGGCGTCACTCTAGTTTATGTTAGTAAAAAAAAATTCCATAGAACAAAAAAAGTAAATCTCCTGTTGGATATTTATTATAACAGGCAATAGTGGCAATGGAGTGTAGGATTCCCGGTACATGATTCCCGGTTCTTGGTTATATTGGTTTTCTGGGGGCTTGTCCCTACATCTGATATGATTTCCTTGTAGTAGTTATGTCCCAATTTTCATGTTAGGTAAATATATCTTTTGGTTGATGTTCGGTAAAAGAATCAACACCTCTGATTAGATGTTCATTTTCTGGGGGGTTTTCTATCGAATTTTCTCTGTTGATTGATTTGATTCCATTCTTACATCCATACACTGTCATACACCATCCATTCGGGCTCGATATAAACATACCATTTTGATGATATTTCTGTGATAACTAATAAGAAGAAGTCCAAAATTTGAAGTGAAAAAAAAGTTTTATTGAGATATCCACAAAGTGCACTACAGCTAGTAGTGAGCGTTCACAGTGGGTCGCACTAGTGACTATGCGTGGAGAATTGATTGAGATAGCCACGCGCTGCTAACCATGAAAAATTTTCCTATTTTTTGAAACGTGATGGCGAGCGAGAGTGGGGCTGGAGCCCTAACTGACCTGGAGCCCGATACACCGCACATGATACACCGCACATGACTGGACGCGAAGGAATACAATATCCTCGCAGCCAACTACAAAAGAGAGATTAGTAACAGAGACATGGCCAGAGATGGTGAGGGGGTCTTCGGGGATATTGAAGGGATGAGGTGAGTTCCCGTACCGCAGAATAGTAGCGATGATGCTTGGCTGATATGAAAGGGATATTTTGCAGATTACTGGTTTGTAGATTACTGGTGCTGGTCAGATACGGCAAGTGATATTCTCACTAATTCTGACTGTGTATATGATTCGAGAGAAAGGTAGTGGCAATTTAGTACCTCGACTCTATTGGCGATATAATGTCATCTTCTAAACTGCTGGCTTACGAACCACATATCAAGCATATGTTACACCGGAGCACCTTGAAGGAAATGGTAAAACCCACTAAGGTATTAGTCAAGTTTATGGATACTATATATAGTTCCTGCCTCTTTAGGCTACCTCAGATACGCCAGACTTACACTTCCACCCTTTTCCAATCCCAATACATGATGATCGTCATACTTTATGTTTGGTTGCAAAAATGCCCTAGAATATGCCGAGGCACCAATTGCCGCAAAAAAACGAAGCTCCCGGCAGCTTACGTAATCCTATACTCTGTAGTCCTCACCATTAAAACAGGGAAAGGTAACTAATTAGTAGGAAGATATCGAGAAGATAGCACATTTGCAATTACAATAACTTTCATAATCTTTTCAATTTTGCATACATATCTGTTAACTAACTAGTAGCTTCCAGAGTCGAACTATATACTGACCTGAGGAACTTTAATTTTCGAAAACACTTAACATAAGCACATCTAGACTTAGATTCTCAATCTAACAGCCTTGACTTGGAGGTAGTTGTCCAAGGCTTCAGCACCTAATTCTCTACCAATACCAGATTGGCCGAAACCTCCAAATGGAACCATTGCGTGGAAATCATTGTAAGTGTTAATCCAGATGGTACCGGAGTTGATGGATCTAGCAACACTAAGGGCGGTGCTGACGTTGGAGGTGTGAATACCAGCAGCCAAACCAAAGTCGGAGTTGTTGGCTAACTTAACGACTTCATCAGCAGTCTTAAACTTGGTGATGGTGACAACTGGACCAAAGATTTCTTCCTTGACAATGGACATATCTTCAGAAACATCACCGAAAATGGTTGGCTTGATAAAGTATCCCTTACCTTCACATCTGGAACCACCAGTGATGACAGAGGCACCTTCCTTCTTACCTTCTTCAATGAAATTCAAGATCTTACTCAATTGGACTTCAGAAGCTTGGGCACCCATGAAGGTGTCTTCATCGAATGGGTTACCAATCTTGATACCTTCAGCAGCCTTCTTGAATTCAGCCAAAACCTTGTCGTATACACCTTCTTGGACGTAAACTCTTGAACCAGCACAACAGACTTCACCAGTGTTATAGAAAATACCAACAACCAAGTTTTGGATAGTCTTTTCAATGTCAGCATCGTCGAAAACAATATTTGGAGACTTACCACCCAATTCCAAGGTGACCTTCTTCAAGTTAGAGTCAGCAGCTTGTTTCATGATGTGTCTACCAGTAGGGGTGGAACCGGTGAAGGCAACCTTCTTGATTTTTGGATGAGAAGAAATGGCGGTACCAGCAGTGTTTCCGAAACCAGAAATAACGTTAATCACACCTGGTGGGAAACCAGCTTCCTTGATATAAGAGGCCAAGTATAAGGCAGAAAGAGGAGTAGATTCAGCAGTTTTCAAGACAGTGGTACAACCGGTGGCCAAAACTGGACCTAATTTCCAGGAGGCCATTAAAAGAGGGAAATTCCATGGAATAATTTGTCCACAGACACCGACTGGTTCCTTAATGGTGTAGTTGAAGTGAGTTTCACCGGAGTTAACGGTGGAACCGGTGATCTTATCGGTCCATCCAGCACAGGATCTCAAGTAAGCAACAGTAAGGGTAACGTCACCCTTGGAACACATCAAGGACTTACCGTTATCGAGGGTTTCGATGTAGGCAAAGGTTTCAGCATCGGCTTCGATCAAGTCGGCCAATTTGAGGATGGCCTTAGATCTGGTGGCAGGGTCGGATCTGGACCAATCGGAGTTGAAAGCTCTGGTAGCAGCCTCAACAGCGAGATCAACGTCAGCCTTCTTACCTTCGTAGACTTGGGTGATTTCCTCCTCGGTGGAAGGAGACAATACGGCAAAGGTCTTGTTGTCGACGGAAGGAACGAACTCGTTATCGATAAACAAACCGGTAGGCTGCTTGTAGGACTTACCGTTAGGCAAGGTTACAGGAACCGATAATGGGAGAGACGAGTATAATCTGGAAGGAGTCATGCGGGCAGTTTGTTGTGCAATCGAAGCGACAGTTCTTTTAAACATTAATTGGCTGTAAATGAAAAAGCTGGATAATAGAATGAATATGACAGAAAACAGGGCCAATTGGCGTCTTCTTATAGATCCATGAAATGAGGGGACGTTGAAGTGGAGTCGAAGGACGGTATGGAGTTTAGGGACCCGCGCGTCACTTAACACCAAACTCCGGGCGGAGGCTGCACAGACCCTGAGTAACGCCGGAGGTCGTATCACCGTGGCATATTGCGCTCCTGGGTGAATAGGAGGTGGGATTAAGACCGGTGGTAGATCTGACCGAGATGTGGTTGTTTTTGTCTGGGCGGGATCCCAACGACTCGGGGACTTATACTGGACTTACGATATGCCCCGTTGGATACGAAATGTCCTGTTGGAGCTACGCACCATACACGTCCCCTATTTACCAAGTCTGGTTATGATTAGAGGTACTGCACATATCGAACTATAGTGCTTAAGTGCTTAAGTGCTCAAGAAATGACCACCATAGTTACCGTTAGCTCCATTTACGTCACCACGATCGTTACCTACTATTGTTTCTTTATATTCATTTATTCATTTTATTCTACCCCATTACTCCATTTCTTTAACACCACTTCTATGTAACATTTTCACAACTCTAAATGCCTTGTATGTCTTTATACACTGAGTTTATACACCACATCATTATACCCTATCTATACACATTGCTTTTTCCTTACTAATAGCCCTCGCTAATAAAGGTACCCAAACTATTTTCCGCTACTGCCCTCACTATTTTTTCATTCCCCATATTTCATTACCTCATCACCCATCACACTACCTCCTATGTCCGAAACCTTCGCGGTTATGATCTTCGGAGTAAGGCCTTCATTTTCTTTTCAACGTCGTCGGTGCTTCTCACCAAAACGTCCCGAGTCGTCCCAAACATCTCCGAAAACTTGCCATACATCTTCTCCATCACCATGTTGTCTGTTCTGATAGAAGTTTTCGGGGTAGCGGCCGATTCGACCGCCATTTTCTCCATCGCATCGCTGATAGTCATCTTGATCGGATTCAAATCTTGTTTCGGGTCTGCATATGGAAGTGCGCCTGTAGCCGACATTTCTGCAGTTTCATCGACGTTGAATAACTGTAGTAACCTTTTCTCCATAAGGGTAAGATCTTCACTATACTCTCCATCGTAGGTTTTCTTTTTCTTGGGGACCAACTGGTCGTAGATCCAGTCACAATACTTATTGGTCTTGTCCTCCGACCAATCGAGCACATTGGCATTATCGGGCTCGTAAAACGAGGATTCGTTATTCAGCTCAAACTTCTCTAATGTAGCTAGCCACGCTTTAGCATCCACCTGTTTTCCACATACTCCATAGACCAAGCTAAGTTTCACCACAAACATCACAAGCCCAAGAAGTTGAATCTCGGGAAACGTGATGAACTTCACCGTTTTACGGACCTCGAATTGCACGTAGAGTTCATGCTGATCTAATTGATTGATAAGATCAATACATACACAGAAAAGATCAACACAATTGGGAACTATCAACGCTTCTGCAAGCATCCGGAATATAAAAGGATAGTAAAAGTTTGTGGGAACCGAAAAATCATGAAGTTTCTTTTCCACATACATTTTAATATCGGGTTTCTCCCCAGCTTTTTGGTTGATTCTAGCAATGTTTCGTGCTACGTGACGATAGAACTCATTCTGTACAGGGAGTCGTCTTGGTTGTAACATGACATGATAAGGCATAGGGACTTTATCGAGATATTCCCTGGGGATCAAATGTAGACATCGTATGTAAGGAATTGTATTTGCTTTGATTCCGTCCAACATTTCGTTGACATAGATTGGGTGGAATCTGAGCTGGAGGACAGAAATGTATACAATTGCTATTAAGTCCAAAGACATGAGCTGTCTTGAGAATGCATGTATGGTTCTGTTACCATCTACTAGTTTTTCTTGATCTGCAATTTCCACCTCTTCGTTGTCATTGTCGTCGTCTTCCTTGTAGTATAAACTAACCACTTTAAGCCAGTTGATTTTGACCAAGTATTCTAGATCCTGTCGTATTGAGTCGGGGAAGTATGTCTCTAGGATGGCTTCGTATTGTGCCTTTAGGAGGATTTGAAGACATTTATAGTATAGGTGCTTACCTTCTTTACCGTATAATCTGGAAGATTCTTTCGATACGGCCTTTTGAGACGGACCTGCTGACTTGGTGAAGGCTCCTCTTGCGTCCATCCCGACCACATTTAATCTTCTAGTACCCACTGGGGCCTGATCTGGATCATCATTGATTTCGATATTACCTTCCATGACATGCCCATACTGACAGATGGTAAGACCATCAGATGCACGATAGACTCTGGACCGACAGTTATCAACGCCACATACGGGGCCTCTAAACCATGAAGACATTTGAAGAAGGAGCGATTAAGGAGTAGGGGAAGTGATGAAGGAGATGAGATTACAATCAGTGCGAGGAAGAAAGTGTAAATATCACGAAAGTTAAGCGCTGAGAAAACAACAAAGCAATTACCCCAGGAAGAACGACCTAAAAGAGCGATCGGAAGAAACTGAAAAAGAAGAAGAAGAACAAGAAGAAGTAACATACAGTTTGTTATAGATCGCAGAAAGAAAGAGAGCCAACTGTACTCCAATTATGCAACGTAAACAAACAACAACGAAAAGAGTTCCCGGAAAAGTGATAGATCAACTATGGGAGCCATTGGATGAATCGACCGTGAGGTCACTAGATCGGATTCTTGATATGAGTCTTAGTAGAGCGATTCTGAAGTACAATAAGGGGACTAGATTTGATGAAGCACAACGGATTCTTGGTGCTGGCTGGACCGATGACAACAATAGTAGGTCGTTTAAATCTCGGGCCAAGGTGACAAAAGTACCACCTTCAAGTACTTTGAAGTCTAGTTCACAGGAGGTACTCAGTTTGGATCAATTGTTGAGGAGAAAGACTTTCTTGGAAACATATTTGCTGGCCGAATTGAAACAATTGAATGAGCTTGAGAATCACCACCAGGAGTTGGAACTCGCATACAAGCTGGACTTGAAGTATTTGAAGGAGTTTCAAAACACCACTTCGAAGAGCATTAAAAGAATGAAACAACAGACCAATGGACTTGATTTAGAGCCAACCAAAGAGGATATCGGATTGATAAGAAGTAAGAGAAGCGAGTTCAAACCGGACGAGGATGAGGATACCAAAGAGATCTTGGAATTGTTGAATCGACATTTGGAGAGTATAAGTACAAACAGCGAGATGTTGGCAAGATTTAACGATAAATTGGAAGTAGTATATAATGTAATGGACATGGTCTAGAAGTGAAGAGTTGGATAAGATAACGATATAAAGGTGGAAGCTTAGATAGGAACGGTAAATATCAATAGATAGCAAAGGTATTGAAGTTGAAAGGAATATCAAATTTTGTAACGTTCTCCTCTATGATACTATGTGATATTAAACACTCTTGCTTGTTCGTTCCACCCTAACTAACAAAGATCCAGATGACGGTCACCAATTCAACTTCTTCTCCGTCGCCTAACTTGAAGCTCACATAGCCGTCCTTTTCGGTATCCCAAACAGCGCCGATTTTGGATGATATGGCCCCCTCTTCCAATGGTCCTGATACCTTGGTGGACTCCACCAAGAACTTGTATTTGGAGGATCTTTTTTGGAGTTGTTCCAAGACCAGCGTGGCGATATCGCCGAGGTTAGCATCTTGTACTATTTTGGTGAGCCATTCTAAGGTGACTGGAGCTTCTGGAGAAACACTCTTTGAAATAACTTCGATGGACATTGTGATATATACTTAGGTAGGTGGAGGTTGAGCCAAGAGTTGTTCGGGTGTTGATCGGATGTTATTCCAGGGCCGAAAACTATACGCGCTTTGTTCTGGTTTACTAATATTTTGGTGGTGTACAGTTTGTAAATTACCGTATCATCACACTATTATTCACCCCTTCCATTTCTCCAAGCATGAACTTCTTTAAGAAAGAGTCAGATACCGAGACATCTTCTGTGTCTTCGAAAGCTACCTCGGCCGGAAGCGGTAGCGCCACCAAAAAGGGTCTCGTCAAGTGTCATACACCTTTTGATAAGCCTGTTAACCCCATCGTTGCACCTACATTTGACTTGACAGACGAACAACAAGAAAAGTACGATAAGATCTTGGCCCACTTTTCTGACTTTATTACTAAAGAGATTCCTGTGAACGACCTGAAAGATGCCCCAAAACATGCACTTTTAGAAGAAGAACTAGCATGGTTGACCAAGGAATGTTTCTTGAGATATCTTCGTGCTAGTAAATGGAAACTCGACGTTGCTATCAAAAGAATCGAGGATTCCATGATTTGGAGAAGAACTTTTGGGGTGGTCAATATTCCAAACCACACCGACCCTGAAAAGGTTATCACGGCAGACTTGGTCGAAGCAGAAAACCATACAGGGAAACATTTAATTGTCGGTTATGATAACGATAATCGTCCATGTTTATACTTGAGAAATGGATATCAAAACACTCCTCCAACCATGAAACAAGTACAATTTTTGGTCTTCATGTTGGAAAGAGTCATACAATTCATGCCTCCAGGACAAGACACATTAGCATTATTGATTGATTTTAAGGCTGCACCAGCACACTTGAAACTATCTGCGAAATTTCCATCAATTTCCATATCAAAACAAGTGTTACACATTTTACAAAACCACTATCCTGAAAGATTAGGAAGAGGACTTTTCACCAATATTCCATGGATAGGATATACATTCTTTAAGATGTGTGGACCATTCATTGATCCATACACTAGACTGAAAACTATCTATGATCAGCCCTTTGAAAACTTCGTGCCTAAAGAGCAACTTGATAAGGAATTTAATGGTTCATTGGATTTCGAATACATTCATGAAGTTTACTGGCCAGAAATGAATAAAATGGCCGAAGATAAACACAAAATCTATATGGAAAATTTTAGAAAATTAGGAAGCAAGATTGGATTAAGTGAATATGAGATTAGACAAGAGTAGTAGAGGACTTAGAGGTTAGAGGTTAATATTAGAGACCAATTATTTATTTATGAAGGTAAATTATATGACATTTTTGATTGTACGTAAATGAGACCATACATAATGGGCAGTAATTAAGGTAGCTGCAGGGATTAAGAAAAGGAAACAAAGGAAGAAAAGAAAAGAAACAGCAAAAGAAATATCTATGACAGAGAAGGAAAATATAAAGACTGAACTACTATATTTTATGGTAATAGCACACGCTGAATAACAAATGTGTTAGTGATTCTTACAAAATATCAATCGATCTCTAGTTTGTCGTGTTTATTAAATCAATTCAAATTTCCAAATATGTAATATACTCCATGTTGCAACAGTCTAAATAATCTGCAACCTCGCGTTTCACGTCTATATCAATTCAACACCGACACGGGCCTTTTCGACTTCTTCATCGAAACTTGGTTTAACTCCGGCATCGGTATAAGTATTGTAACCAAAGTTATTGTTGTTGTAGAAGGTATTTCTATCGTAAGGAGTTAACTCCTTTCCTTCAGAAAGTCTGGCCACAAGATCAGGGTTGGAAATAAAGTGTCTTCCAAACCCAACGACAGTACGCTCATTAGCAGTATCGTGGATAATATGCTTCCAATCTTTATTATCGGCTGTGTAGTTACCACCTCTGAATACAACACCCTTCCAAATATTGTAGACCCAACCATTTTCGATTCCATTATCAAAGCCTTCGAAGGACTGGTCAGAACGTCCATCGACAATACTGACGTAGGCCAATTGGTTTCCAGCATCGGCTCTCTTTTGCAATTCACTCAAAATGTACCCGTAAGTAGCAATTGGGTGGACAGCATCATCTTCGGCCTTGGTACCAAGGAAAGTGGCCCATGGAGATAATCTAAGCGCCAACTTCTTAGCTGGGAATGTCTTCAACAAATTATCGATAATTTCAAACAAAAACCTTGTTCTATTTTCAATAGAGCCACCATACTTATCAGTTCTGGTGTTGGAGTTGGCACTGAAGAATTGATTTATCAAGTAACCATTAGCGGCATGAAGTTCAATGAAATCAAAGCCGGCTTCAATCGACTTTTTGACCGCATTTGGATATTGGTTATAGATAATGTCGTGGATTTCTTCTTCAGTCAAAGATCTCAACTTGTTGCCGACCTTTTCAGCACCCTTGGCATAATTTTCATCGATATTGATAGCAGATGGAGCAATGTATGGCAATCCTTTTTGCTTAAGGGTACCAGCATCGGCGGCTCTTCCAAGAGCCCAGAGTTGGGTAGCGATAAACGACTTTTCCTTGTGCACAGCATCGGTGATCTTCTTCCATGCAGCAACTTGCTTATCAGAATAGATACCTGGAGGACCATTGTATCCACCCAATTGCTCGGACACAAATGTGGCTTCGGTGACCAACAAGGTACCTGGAGACTTAGCTCTATCACTGTAGTATTGCAATTGCAAATCGACAGGAACAGCGCCGTCAGGAGTGGATCTCAATCTGGTGGTTGGCAAATGGGCAACTCTATGGTTAAGAGTCACGTCACCGACCTTTACCGGGGTGAAGACCGAAGTATCCTTTAATGGAGTAGCAGAAACAGTCATTGTATTAGTAGTTTAGAGTGGGGATGATAGTTATTAGATAAGAAAGGTGAATTAAGATGGTTATCTTGATACCAATTGTAGTAAACTAAGATAAAGTGATTTCATCGCCTTCTTATACCATCGAAATGCACAATTCCATATTTGTAATCATGGAAACTTCAAAGCACCAAGGTCGGCACTAAATGCAATCGTAGATTATTAGTAAGAAGCAAGGCGCGCCGCATATTCTCGATGAGCTTCTACCATAGTAAATAACAGGGCTGCTATGCAAGCCAAACGTCAACACTGGGGCTCACCTTGGTTTATTCTGACTATGTGAGATGTGGCTGTATCACTTACTACAGGTATGTTTAACCGCAATTTCCAAGGACCGCCATATAAGGCCACAATGGCCATTTTTTGATTGTGGCAGTTTGCGATCGGTACGTAAATCACAATGACATAAAGCCGAAGGGAGTACCAGCAAAAAGACGTTACAGGACCCGAGATGATGCTCAAAATCGAGGTCACGTGAAATATGGTAATATGTCAATAGCTGACAAATTTCAAATTTCTCAATGTTAGCTGACATGGTAAGAACGTTTGACTAAGCAAATAATAAGCGTGTATCAGATTGTGGGTATTTTCGTCGGTGGCTTCACATTTCAAAATATAGATAAGGAAACCATGACAGAGCACGTCATCACTGTAATATCGAAAGAAAAGGGGGTTGACACGAAGTCCGTACAATCGTTGTTACAAGACGAGTTGAATATTCAAGATTTTTCCACCAAATCATTATCACCAATAGCCATTGATTATGTGTTTAGCACCAGTGAACCAGAAGCGGTAAAGGCCAAAATAAAATTGTTGTATTCGACTTTTGAAACGTATGATGTCATTTTCCAAGATCAAAGTACTAGAAAATCCAAAAAGTTGTTCATTTTCGACATGGATTCTACTTTGATCTACCAAGAAGTCATTGAGCTTATTGCTGCTTATGCTAATATTGAAGATAAGGTGGCGGAAATCACCGAAAGAGCCATGAACGGAGAATTGGACTTCAATGAATCGCTCGAACAAAGGGTGTTGTTACTCAAGGGAATCAAGTCTGCCAGTATTTGGGAAGAATTGAAGCATAAGATCGAAATTACAAAGGGTGCCAGAGAATTATGTAAGGCCCTTTCCAAGCTTGGAGTTGTGATGGGGGTTTGTTCTGGGGGATTTATTCCATTGGCTGAGCATGTTAAGTCTGAATTGGGCTTGCATTATGCATATGCCAACCAGTTGGGAACGGATGACAACAAGGTATTGGATGGTACCACTATTGGCCCGATTGTCAATGGAGATAAGAAAGCCGAGCTTTTGCTTGAAATCGCCCAAAAACATGGAATAGATGCTGCTGATGCAGTGGCTGTTGGAGACGGTGCCAACGACTTGAAGATGATGTCGGTAGCTGGATTTGGAGTGGCCTGGAATGCTAAGCCTAAGGTACAGCTTGCTGCCCCATCTTGTTTAAATTCAGATTCCTTAAAGAATATTTTGTACATAATGGGCTATACTGACGTAGAGATAGAACTGTTGATAGAATAAACGAATATATTTTAAACTGAACATTCTAACCTACTACGGTACCTCTTACCACACCCATGACTCCATTGAACAATAAGATCTCGGTACCAATCTCCACATTCTCGAAGGGAATTGTTTCCTCCTCTATGTAATCATTCAGTAGTAAGTAGTTTCTCATGACTCCACAAAGACAGCCCGAACTGAGTTGAGGAGTGATCCATTTACCATCTGTAGATCTCCTTATGGCCACATTGGTAATAGACCCTTCCATCAATTGGTGGTGACTGTTATATAATAATACTTCCTCTTTACCTGGATTGAGTCCTGGTAAGCATCTAGACCTTGCTTCTGAGTAGGGGGCCCTGGAAGTGGTCTTAAATGAGGTGAATGGTGAGATCAACGTGGATTGCTGATCTAAAAAGACGTCCCACTCTGTAGTAGCTGTAACGAGACCACTCAAGAGATCTACTCTAGATGGCGTAGAATGTACTTCGACAAGAACAGAGCCATCCAATTTGACCAAGAGCCTCAATTTGTAAGGTTCTGATACTGGTTGCAGGGACTCTTCAATTACCAGTATCAATCTATCACAAAGGAATCGTTTCGACACCTTGAAGTCGTTCACAACTTCGGTACTCTCCGTGGTGCCTGCCTTGACTGCGGTGGAGTATTGAAGCTGGAAGTACTTCAAGGTAAATTCGAGACGGCTGTGGTGCTGGTCGAATAGGTAGAAATTTTGGGAAGTAATGGACTTGACATCGGCCGGTGGTGGGGAGGTCAACGAGGGGTCGTATCGGATGGTAGAGAGGATTTCGAAGCTTGTGGGGTTTTCAGGGAAGAATTCGGAGGTATATTTGGCGAGGTCCAGAGCGATAGACGTATAATCATCGGTGGAAGATGCCATAATTGAATAGTCTAGTAAAGAATGAATATGTGGGTTTAATGTGATGGTTTGATGATACAAATATGGTGATAATTTACAGGCAAGCCGAAGGAGGCGAAAAGAACAACAAAAAGATTAGCGGTGGGGGAGGGCAGAAGAATACTATTGAACAAAAATGGAAGATTTCTTTTGTATCTATATTGATTTGTATTATGGTATTTGTTATAAATATATACGTCTACATGAGCTATTGTGATGGGTTCACAAATGGTGTATGGTGTGTAAATACACCTCTATTGTGGCGAATGTTGAAAGTATCGAGAAAGAAAGTAAGAAACAAGGTCATAAACTTGAATAATGTTTGTCATACACTTTAATATGGCTTGAATCTCTTCTTCTCTTTCATCATTCTGACCTTTTCTTGATCTTCCTTGAACTTGGTCAATAATTCATTCATTTCTTCCTTCTTTCTTTGTCTTAATTGAAATCTGTAGAAATCTTCCTTTTCCTTCTTCTTCATGTTGGTCCTTGCTTTGTCCAAATCAACAGTCGATGCCAACTGTTGTTTACCCATTATACCGGCCTTTGTCTTTCTATGAGAACCCACCACCAATGTAAATCCATCTTCATCCACCATTTGTGTTTGCAGTTGTAATGCATCGTAAGATTCTTGTTCAGCACGATCGAAATCAAGCAATGACTGTGATACAGAGTCAGATAACTGCTTGATATCTAAGATTTGTGATCGATAGAAATCCAAATAATGTTGTGACGATTCTTTGACAATGGGACTTGGCCAAACCGAGGTAGTTTCATTAGCAGAAAGTTTCTTTAAGGCACTGAATGCAAGCTGGCTGGCGGGCTTATCTACAAAGGTGAGAATACCACAGTTCTTGGGTAATTTGGATGCTCCTGATTCACCGTTCTTGGAGGAAAGTAAATGTGGATTGAGTTCCAAGTCCGACGTAAGTTTTGTCAAGTTGATCCATATGTCTTCAGGATAGTCGGTCAAGTAACTAGGAGCGTATGACTCTATGGTTGCACCAATAGCAACGTCTTGGAAATATTTCTTTAGAGTGAAGGTTGAAGTTTCTATAGGCACATTACAAAGGAATAATGATCGAGATGCGATGGCGGCATCTGGTCCCTTTGCATCATGTTTCTTCACATATATGAAATGAGGAGCCATGGCCTCGGGAAGCTGCACGGGTATCACGTTGAACCCTTTTATTTCCGGACGGACCATTCTAGTTTGTAGTATAGATATAGATGATAAAACTTGTTGAGATGGAGGAAAAGATGAGCAGACGTGAAGAATGAGTGAGTTGATAATGATGACTAAGAGATTACCAAGAAAAATGCCATCGACATCACATGCTGGACCACGTGACGCTCTGATATATACTCCTCATAAGAAAAACACCCATCAGTTGAGGGTAGACGAGGTGCGAATACCATAGGAGATTATAGTTATATACGACTGTCATTTATGTCATAGTTTATTATGGTACCCTATGGAGAAAAGTAGATAGTTGTATTCCTCCAAGTGGCATAATTTCAACCGTATAATTTTTGGCCTTTAGAGCCGTCTCTTTCCTCCTTAGGTTCTAGTCTTATATATCTTCCCTTTTGGCTCTCGTAGTAGTTAAGTGTTAATTATTAAGATGTATCAATAGTATGACGCGCTGGTAACAACCATGCATACTCTAATACTATGGTAGAATATCATGCTGAAGTAAGGTCCTGTCAGCACCATTCTCTCCACACTGTACCTTGTATCTCTCCCTAAACGTGCCCGTAGTTATCGACACCTGCTAACTATCCTCCCCTACTAATCACTCCTTGTAACCACACACCCCACCCAGTCAATAGTCCTACATATACTCCACTGGCATAAAATTTTTCTTTTCAAAATATTAGATCACTCTTCACCACCAACAACAAGACCAATAAACTTCAACCACCATGGACAAGGCCACGCTTTTGACATCCTTGGCAGGAACGCTTGACGCCAACCAGCAGGTCAGAAAACAAAGTGAACAACAATTACATGTATTTGAAGAACAAGCCGGGTTTACCGCCTATTTGTTGGACCTCATCACCGAAGACAACGTTCAGTTAGGGATCCAAATCTCAGCAGCTATTTTCTTCAAGAACAGAGTCGTCAACTATTGGGTCATCCCAGACAATAAGACTGCCACTCCTCTCTTTATCAACGAAAACGAAAAGCCTTCTATCAAGGAGAAATTGGTCCAGACTCTTATTAAGACCTATAAAAACAATCAAATTAAACTTCAATTAGCCACTGCTTTGCACAACATCTTGAATTCTGAAAAATGGCTGGAGTTAGTCAGTGTAATCAAAACTTTACTCCAAGATACGTCCAACTTGGATCACGTCTATACTGGGTTGATTTGTTTATATGAATATACCAAGAACTATAGATGGTCCAGTTTGGAATCTCCAAATTCTTCAAATCCGGTTCTTGAAGATGTTACTCAAGAAATCTTTCCATCTTTGGAAATATTGGCTAATGAGTTACTTCAAAATGATTCGACATCTTCTGATGAAATGCTTTGTTTGATTATCAAGACTTTCAAATTCACCACCTTTTCGTCCTTACCTTCTTATTTCCAAGATCCAGCCAAGCTTGGAAACTGGTGTCAATTACAACTTTTAATCATCAACAAACCTTTGCCAAACTCGGTGTTATCGGAAGATTCTATCGAATCCAGAACCCAAAACCCAAGAATCAAAACCGTCAAATGGTGTTTTGCCAACTTACATAGACTTTTGAGTCGTCATGGTGGGGGTATCACCACCAAAGAAAAGACTTCTAACCAGTTTGCTTCCAATTTCTTGGAAAACTTTGTACCTGAAATCTTGGGAGCTTATTGGAAGATCATAGAAAATTGGTCTGCTGAAAAAATCTGGTTGAGTGAAGGCGCCTTATATCATTTGATTTCCTTTATTGAACAATTGGTTGAAACTCCAGCTTGGAGCTTGATCAATAATCAGTTGGATGCTATCTTGAAACACTTGATCTTGCCAACTTTAAATGCCACTGATTTGACCATTGAACTATATGAAGATGAACCAGAAGAATATATCAGAAGATTCTTCGATATCAATAGAGAAAGTAGTACTGCAGATGTTGCCTCTATCAACTTTGTTTTTAGGTTAACATGCAAAAGGTTCCCTCATACTATTGGTCCAATGTTGTCTATCATTAATGAAATCTTCAATGAAAGGGCTTCCAATAGAAATGATATCTCAACTGCTAAATCCACTGAAGGTGTTTTCCGTGTTTTATCTACCATTTCTTACAAATTAGACCATAAGAATTCTCCTGTTCGTGGACAAATTGACAAGATTTTGCACACATTTGTTTATCCGGAATTATCAAATGATGTCAGTTCCAAAACCCCTTGGCTCACAGCAAGAGCTTGTGATACTTTGGCCATGTTCAGATACAATTATCAAGACCCCCAAGTATTGCAAGACGTCTTCCAAGGAATTGTCGCTTGTTTCCAAAACCAAGATCAATTCCCAATCCAATTAACAGCCGTTGATGCCTTATGTACCTTGGTTGATGAAGATTTGGTTGCTGATCATATTGCAGAACAAGCACCTCAGTTAATGGGTAATCTTTTGGAAATGTCCAAGAAATTCGAAAGTGATATTTTAACTAGTGTCATGGACACTTTTGTTGAGAAATTCGCCAAAAACTTGGAACCGTATGCTACTGAATTGGCTTCTAAATTAGTAGAACAATTCATAAGAATGGCCTCTGAATTATTGGAACAACAAAACGGTACCGAAGTCACTGATACAGAAAAGGAATACCAAGCAGCTGGTATTTTGAGTACTTTAACCACATTGGTTATTGCCATGACTTCCTCTCCAGACGTGGCAGCTTCTTTGGAAGGTGTTTTGAAGAACATGTTGAATTTTATTCTTGATAATGCCATGGTTTCTTTCTTGACAGAAGCAATTGAAATCTTGGAATCGATTTTGTTCAGTACCAGAAATGTCTCACCAACCATGTGGGAATTATTCCAAACCTGTATTTCATCCTTTGATACCTATGCTTATGAATATTGTGACAGTTTCCAACCATTCTTTGAAAGTGTTATTAATCATGGTTTCACCAAAAGTGATATCACTGTTGATAGTCCGCATGTTCAATCTTTATTGAATGTTAGTTTCAATATCTTAAAGAGTGAAACCTTGGATCCTGTTTTTGCTGACAGTACATTTGAGATACTTGAATTGACTATTACTGCATTGAACTCAAGATTTGTACCAATTTTACCAGCTTTCTTACCTGAAATATTCGATATTTTCAGTACTTTGGAAAGTCAAGATGCTTTTGATGGATACATGTTACATCATTTGTCTATCTTGAAGGTTCTTTTCGGAGCATTATATGTTGATCCAGTAACAACATTACAATTCATCAATGAGAAACAATTCACCGCCAGTTTCTTCAAATTGTGGATTAAACATTCGGATGATTTCCAAAGTGTTTATGGATGTAAATTACAAATCTTGGCTTGTGTATCTATAGTGAAGTCTCAAGCCATTACCTTGGTGCCTGAAGATTTGATTGGAGAAACAGTCGATTTGTTATTTTCTAATCTTTCTGCCTTACCAAATGCTATCAAGGCTAGAAATGAGATTTTGTCCAAGGAGCAAAGTCAAAAACAGTTTGCTGCAGAAGCTGGTGGAGATGACGATGATGAATATGGTGGAGCATACTATGAAGAAGACTTGGAAGCAGATGAAGCCGAATTAGAAGCAATGAAACAAACTCCTATTGACGACATCAATGTGTTCGAAGTGTTCACCAATGAGATTGTTTTATTACAGCAACAGGACCCATCCAAGTACCAGGCGCTCTTTGGTGGTATTGATCAAAGTCAACAAGAATTGGTTCAACAGTTAATCAAAATCACCCAGGAACAACAAAAACGATAGAGGCGGTTTTAGTCTAGCGGGCAAAGTAATCTAATAGATCTATATGGCAAGTAGAGTGGAGTAAATGACATTAATAGAGAGGAAGGGGGTTCTGAAAAGACTCGTCAAGTAGAATAAGCGATGATACTTCTCTGGATTTATTAACCCCTGTTAGTTAGTGTCAGTTCTCGCTGGAGATTTCGTACAATTCCCTCATTCTAGGGAGAGCTTGTACATTTCACCCGCTAATAGTAGTCTTATCGTAGCGAGAACTCATATTCTCAGTACCATAGGAGAGCAGAACTACTTCCGTCTTACTCCACAAATATCTCTATTGAATCGGGGTTTGTAACACCACCCCATTATTATTAGCAACATTAAGGATTCCACTTTTTAGATTTTGAAATTCCTTCAATATCCGCTGAATTAGCTGGAACCTTTCAATATTACCTCCCTAATGTGACACCCTACATTTCCCTTCCCCCCTCCCTAATTTCTCCCCGGAATTTTCGCACCATTTCCCTGCCCCTCCTAACTACCGACTACACCCTCACTGACCACTTTACCACTCTATTTTTCCTGCACAACTATTGATGGCAAATAACTTATCTATACCAACAACCACATGTTTTCAGGATTCGGATCAGGAGTTTTTGGTGGAGGGTTTGCTCCTCCCATCAACACCAAGTTTGAAGACTATTTCAGATGCTACCCAATCACAATGATGCCCGATAATATCCGTAAGGATGATGCTAATTACGGAGGGAAGATCTTCTTGCCATCGTCTGCATTGAGCAAATTGACCATGCTTCACATCAGATACCCCATGTTGTTCGAGTTGTCCAACGAGGCCAAAGATGTCGTCACCCATAGTGGTGTTTTGGAGTTTATTGCCGAAGAAGGAAGAGCCTACATCCCTCAATGGATGATGTCCACATTACAATTGAACCCAGGTCTGTTGCTTAAAATCAGTAATTGTGATTTGCCATTAGGGAACTTTGTGAAGATCGAGCCACAGTCGGTAGATTTTTTGGACATTTCAGATCCCAAGGCCGTCTTGGAAAATGTATTGAGGAAGTTCTCGACATTGACGGTCAATGACATCATTGAAATCAATTATAACGATTCTATATATGGGATCAAAGTGTTAGAAGCCAAACCCGACTCACTGTCCAAGGGGATTTGTGTGGTGGAGACCGATTTGGAGACCGATTTTGCACCTCCAGTAGGATACGTTGAACCAAAATATGAACCCAAAGCTAATAAACCAACCAATACTCCTATAGATCCTTCCAAGTACAACAGAGGGGTTGGAGCTGCCACCATGGCCAAATCTATCAATTATGCTAACATAGTGGCCGAAGCATCTGACACATCCACAAGATCTTTCCATGGATCAGGACAAAAGTTGTCCGGAAAAGCTAGCAATGAAGAAGAAAATGTCAAAAATAATCACAGTATCGATGATTTGGATCCAGATGCACCACCAGTGCCATTGAACCTTCCTGAAAACCAGCTTTTCTTTGGATTCCCAGTAATATTACCTACCCCTGAAGAATTGGAAGAAGAAGCAAAGGACGATAAGAAATCGGCATTTGGAGGTAGTGGGCAATCGTTAAGGCAAAGCAAAAAGAGGAAAGACAGCAATAATTCCCATCCTTCGTTAAAAAACTATTCCAGAAGTCCAGACTATATAGAGATAGATTAACGGTTACAATATTTACATGAGATGAAGAATGAAATTAAGGCATGTAGTGATACAGATAGTAGGGTGTTAGTGATGATTATACGTTAGTGACGAGGACTGGTATTTGAACAGGTACTGTAATGAGCAGGGTACTAATGGACGTCATTACAAATAGCCTACAAATGGGCTGATGATTATTAAGACAATAATGATCTATCTAGTATACAACAGTCGATGGTCTATTCGGTGGTAGAAGGCAAGAATACATCGTTACCTTGTTCTATGGCTCTCTTGGAATGGTATACGATATCGACAGATTCCCATGGATAAGCGATCCAGACATCGGGAACGGTTCTAGCAGCAAAGTAGTTGCCATCGATGATATCCTTAGGCAAATCGGCCTTCTTTGGCTTGTTCTTGTCATGCAAAACAAAGATACCGAACTTGGTGTCATTTGGATCGGCGTTCTTGGCCTTGGCTTGTTCTTGGACGTCCTTCTTCAATTCGGAAACGGCATAGTGCAAGGTAGTTCTGGTGTCATCGACTTCGTCAATAATCAACACGTTTTTGCCCACAAGATCGACGTTGGATTGAGCATAGTCGATCCATTGGGTTCTGACAACCTGGGTACCGAGTTGTTCGACACCGTCGGCTCCAACATCTTCGTAAAGCGACAATATGATGGCCATGATTCTCACGTTAGGATGGCCTGGTTCCTTAAGAAATGAACGCAACATTCTGGCTGGAATGAACCCTCCACCACCGATGGCAATGATCAAGTCTGGCTTAAATGCCTTGATTTGGTCGGCGGATTCTTGACACAACTGGTGTACGTTGTTGTACGAGATGTACATCTTGGAGTTTTCGACTTCGGCCATTATGGAACTGGAACGTTTGTGGGCAACGAAATGGGTGGGATAGTTCAAGAAGAAACTGGCGCATAAAAAAAAATCTCTCCCTCGTTTGATGTTTGGTTACGAATCGTGATGGTTAGCTGACCGTAGGGAGAACACGGAAGGAGAAACTGGGGGCCGTTTTTTTTTGGCGCTTCCAGAGACCCCAAATAGAAATCCCAATAAGGTTCGGTAATGGCAACTTCCACTTTGGGCCACATGTCTCTAAGCTATCTTATCTCTACACTGTGTACTGTCTAATTCCGTACTCCACGGTTCTTCCGCGGCATGGGCTCATCTCCTTCATTTTACAGACGTGCTGGGCATATGCAGGAGGCACAAGTGCTGCCATAAAAGATCGCCCGGCTGTAGCACCTCATCTGATTGGTCAGACGGTGATGGTCCTAGAGGGGCGATTCGAAGAGGAAATAAAAGAAGATGAGTGTGTCTCTTAAGAGCCACGGAAGTAGACCCAACTATTCCCAGAAGACCAATGCAAGAATGGCGTAAATGGGTCTTGGTACACCCTCATGTCTAGAGCTTGAAGTCTGGTGAGTGGTCATGGCCATAATGTACCGAGGCTAGACTGTGTCACGTGACTCAAATCACCGTCCGATGCCGTTGTTTTTTGCCAAGTTGAAACTCTGGCTTACGTAATTGTTCTTTTTCATTCTTGGCTTACGTAATTGGCCTTCTTTCCTGTTCTTCATGTTCTTTCCTGCATACACCCTGCAGTGTTTACCTTGATTTTTCTGTTTTCTTAGTGCCACCTGTTACCTCCACACTCACGTGACTTTTCCGAAATACTGCCAGTTTCTAAACCTGGATCGAGAATGGGAATAATGCCCTTTCCACCTACTCAAACACTTTAAACATTAGACGAAATGAAACTTGCATTTGTTGCCTTTTTGGTGTCGGTCGTTAGTGCCGCCATTCTTGGCTTGGACTACGGCCAACAATTCACCAAAGCCGTATTGTTGGCTCCAGGAATACAGTTTGAAATGGTATTGACCGATGAGGGCAAGAGAAAGGATCTTTCGGGGATTTCGATCAGAACCGCCCCAAACAAGGAAGATTTGGAACGGTTCTATGGTTCCCAGATGGGCTCATTATGTACCAGGTTCCCCCAATCGTGTGTGTTGGACCTCAAACCTCTTTTAGGTAAGACACCCCAAGATCCAGAAGCCATTCATTATTTACAACAACACGAAGGAATTTCGTTCGTCAAGGACAAAAATAGACCAGACGCCATCAAGTTTGACTTGGGACTCCAAAACAAGTCGATGGCATTTTCTGTCGAAGAACTCTTGGCCATGAATTTGAACGAAATCAAAGCTCGTGCTTTGAATGATTTGGAATCCAATCAAGACGCAATTGCCATGGTTGAAGATGTAACCATTGCTGTGCCACCATATGCATCTAGAGAGACTAGACAAGCCTATTTGGACTCATTATTTTTGGCCAATTTCTCCAATGTGTTAGGTTTGGTCGATGAAGGTTCGGCTGTGGCACTCAATTATTTGAGTAATAGAAAGTTTGAACTTGCCGATTTGAATGAACAAAAGGAATATCATTTAGTGTATGATATGGGTGCCGGATCCGTGAAGGCCACTTTGTTCTCCTTTGTTCCATATAAGAATGGTACAATCGTATTGGAATTAGAAAATGTTGGATATGATGAATCATTTGGAGGAAAATTGTTGACCAATTCTATTTATATGATTCTTACTGAAAAGTTTTTGACAAACTTCAAATTAAAACATTCTGATTTAACTCCTAAAATGATTGCCAGATTCATGGAAATCTCCGAAAAGGCCAAATTGATTTTATCTACCAATGGTGAATATTATGTTTCTTTGGAATCTATTTATGATGATAAGGATTTCAAAACTTTGATAACAAGAGAAGAATTTGAAGAAATCAATTCCGATTTAGTGAACCGTATTACTGACCCAATCACTTCTGCATTTAAACATACCGATTTGGCTATTCAAGATATCAAATCTGTTATACTTAATGGTGGCTCTACTAGAGTTCCTTTTGTACAAAAACATTTGTTTACTTTGGTTGGTGAGGATAAGATCTCCAAATCTGTTAATGCCGATGAAAGTTGCTCTTTAGGTACTACCTTGACTGGTTTAAAGTTAAAGACCAAGTATTCTAAGGTCACCGATATTAAACTAATTGAAAAGTCATTCCATAATCATGAAATTTCTCTTAATGAAGGAGAAATCAACCCTATTTTTGAAAGGGGATCATTGGTCAATTCTGAATCCCATATTAGTTTGGGCAAGATTACCGATGGTATCTCTATTGAATTATATGAAGATGGCAGATTGGTCAAGGCTCATGTATTTGAAGATTTGATCAAGAAGTCTGAAAAATTCAGTTGTAAGTCGAAACAGTCCAAGGAATTATTCGCTACCTTCACTCTTGACCATAACAAGATGTTTGATTTAACCAATGTTCAAGTTGAATGTGTTGATAACAATAAGTCCTTATTTGGAAAATTGCTCAATAAAGAAAAGAAGAATGAAGATCCAGCTGAAGAAGTCGAGGAAGTAGACGAGGAAAATGTTGAAGATGACGTTGAAGACGTTGAAATTGATGGAGAAGAAGCCATTGTTGTTGATGAAGATGCACAGGACAAAGCTGGTGAAAATCTCACTAATAACACCACTAATAACACCAACACCAAATCCAAATCCAAATCCAAAATCACCAAGAGAACACCCAAACCAGTGTTCATTCCAATTCCAAAAGCCAAGTATCCTCGTGCTGCCCCAATGTCGAGATCTGTTAAGTTACAACTTTTGTCCAAACTTGGATACTTGAACAAAATGGATCAAGACAAAATCGCCCTTGACCAATTGAAGAATGTTTTGGAAGCAACATGTTATCAAATGAGAGGACTTATTGAATCTCATGAGGATGTTTTGAGTAAAGAAATGACGTCAGACGACGTTTCTATTTATTCTACATCTGTTTCAGATACCATTGAATGGTTAGATTTTGAAAGTGATGAAGCTAGCATGCAAATGGTTCAATCGAAAATCAACGAGTTAAACGAACAAAAAGATGTCATTGAAAAGTATGTGGAATTAGCAGGTACTGATCTTTCATATTCTGTGATTGATAACGCGTATAAAGATGGGTTAAATGTTCTCCAAACCATCCAAGATAAGTTGTTGGAATTTGGAGGAGAAATCCACGAAGTCAGAAACAAATATGAGACCCAAGGATTCGATTTTGAAAAGGAAAACAAGAAGGTCAAAACCAAAATGTTCCTTAAAGGAGACAACAAGTTAGAATCGCTTGAAACCAGTTTGGAAGAATACAAAAAGACGGTGGAAGGACTTGGAGAATTCGTAAATGCAGGAGAAGAGAAATTCCAAGACTTGACCAGGTTGAGTGTCTACGCTGTGTATGAAAAAATGGCCAAGACCGTTACCGATATGCTTACGAATATCATGACCATCCAAAGTTCCCATAGTGACAGGCTTGACATGTTGACAAGCAACTTAGAAAAGCTTGCCAAAAGAAAGCTTCAAAAGGAATTGAGAGAGAAGACCAAGAAACAAGTCAAGGAGGAAGCCGAAAAGGAAAAGGAAGATGTTGACGAGGACCAAGACGAGACCGAAATAGAAGATGTCGAAGAAGTTGTCCAATCAGGTCACCCTTCTGACTCTTCTTCTACTACTACTACTACTACTACTACTCCAGAAGTAGAGCATGACGAATTATGATCTATTCGTTAATAAGATTATGTAATTTTTTCAAATAGAATATGGGCCACTATGGCATATTGGTCCACGCACGACGTTTTGTATTTTAAGCTGAGACTACGATGTAACTAATGGATGTAGAGCAAGCACATATTAAGGTATATACTATGTCAGACGATAGAGCGTATAGCGATGAACGCCGCGAGCCATCTGGAATCCAAGGACAGCCGGATCTGGTTCCAAGGAGGCCAGAGAAAGATTTGCAGCGGTACAGTTCTGGCCGAAGAGGTCATCAAGAAGAGGTCAGTCAGTATGTGCCACGGGCCCAATTCCACGACCGGGCCAGAGAGAGAGTTATGGACGGTGGAGCAGTTAAGTCTGGGGGAAGAAGTGAGGGTGGGGAAAGTTCGAGAGACAGAAGTGGTAATGGTAATAGTACGGCTGGTATAGGTGGTGGAAGAAATGACAGAGATGGACATTCTAGAAGTGATACCGACAGAGGAGCTTCGAGAAGAGATCCAAGGGGGGATTCCAGAAGAGGGGCGAGAGACTCGAGAGATTCAAGAGATTCAAGAGACTCGAGAGATTCGAGAGATCCAAGAGATCCAAGAGATAGGTATGAACCTAGAAGGTATGAATCACGGTATGATGACAAAAGAGACAGAAATAGAGAGTACAGGCCACAAAGGGACGACAACTATCAAAGATACGACAGAAACACTAAAGGATACGAGAGGGGTGGTAATGGCTATGGAGGAGGTAATGGTTATGGAGGATCCAATGGCTATAATGGAGGAGCTAATAGCTATAATGGAGGTGCTAATAACTATAATGGAGGATCTAATAACTATAATGGAGGTGGAAGGTATGACAAAGACAAAAGGTACAATAAAGACCCAAGAAGCAACCACCGAGACTCTTCATACAGACCAAGAAATTACGAATCATACCAATCACCAGCTGTTGAATCTACCGAGACTCCAGAAGAGCTCATGAAAAAGTATGAGGCCAGTTTGGTAGAGCTTTCTGAGGTTGTACCAATTGAGCAGATCAAGGTCATTGATTCGAGATGGGGAGTCAAACCCAAGGGATTTGAAGAGGTCAGCGCACAAAGGGCCAAGCTATCAGGGTTGTTCCCCCTTCCAGGATATCCTAGACCTGTTGATTTTACCAAATTGGAAGGGCTTATCAAGGACCAAGACGCATCCAACATATTGAAAGTGTCATCTAAGATCGATGCCATTGATTCACGGAGTGCAAAGATTTTGATCATCAAAGATATTGATTTCGAAAGAATCAACTACTTGAAGGTGGTTGAATTTTTCAATGATTACTTGAAGAGAATTGATGTTGACGAAACGTCGTTGAACAATGTCGATGGTAAAAGAAAGACTAGTGATGATAAGAATCTTATTATAGAATTTTCAAACAGTACCTGTGCTACAATAATTGCATCATTAAATGGATTGGAACTTCCTTTCAATCTATATAAAGAGGACGGGGAAGTCGCCAGGGATTCCAACGAAAAGTTTATATTGGATATCCAAAGACCAAACGAGTATGTTGTCCAATCACTTCCACAATCTGTTGGTGAAGATATCGACGAAACTGTGGTTGATAGTCCAAGAAAAATCACCTTGGAGGTATCTCCTCTGAAAACCCATACTGAACTTCTTGAACAGTTACAAGCAATATCCCCGGTGAAAGGATTGCAAATGTTGAGAGAATTAGGTACCAAGGAATCTTTGGGGATTTCATTTGTTGAATTTCAATTGGATACATCACAAGTGAAAACAACAGAAAGATTGGTCCAATCGCTCGAGGAGCTACTCGAGAAATTAGTGGAATCTCAAGTGGTCAACAAAGCATTCTTTTCTTGTATTACTCCAAAAATCACCAGTATTCAAGAATGTGCCGTCGATTTCAATACATTAAGACACTTGGTAAGAAATGAACAAGTCACGGCCCATCCTAAGCTGAAGGTGATCCAATTATTGAATATAGTAACTGCCAAAGATCTTATTGAGGATCAAAATTTCCAATTTGTTCAACAAGATATCCATCAAGAAATATCGAAATTGGGCAAGATCGTTTCTATCAAGATCCCAAGACCTGCCAATGAATATACTCCTGGTTTGGTTCAATTCAGTCAGCCTGGATTGGGGAAAGTGTTTATTGAATTTGAGGATGAAGAAATTGCATTGCGGGCCATTATGGAGTTGGCCGGAAGAATCTATAACGATAGGGTTGTCCTTTGTGCTTTCCATGATTTTGAAGATTACAAGAATGGTCTATTCTAAGGACATCTTATACAACAGTTTCTGCTGTGAGAAGGTTCTGTTAGGTTGAGGTATATTTTCTGCACTTGATGTGTAGAATCTTCATGATGGTGACCAATTGTTCGAAGTGTGACTGAGTTTATACACTGTTTATTAGTGAAAAAGGCAAGTCTAAGCACATTTTTCATTTCATGATCTGATTGATTACAATTCTCTTGCATTCGATGGTTAAATAAATATCCCATCTACCTAGTGGTTGTGGTATAGCAGGGTCATTGATGGCACCTCGATTTCTATTCCAATGACTGGGTAAAACCTGGAACATTCATCAGTTCGTCCTCTACCAAATGCTATATCCCCAGATAGACCTCTAGCTAAACCCCCAGTTCGCGACAAAATATGAACTGATTCAGTGCCCACCGATTCCACGTCGGATTTAAACTGTGATTCAACCACCACCTTACCGTACAGTTTCAGATATTTTTCTTTAGCTTCTTCCCTCCATTATAAATACCATAAAAGCATTTTAGTAGAATCAAAATTTGTTTCAGAAAAACTTGATTCGTTCAATTCAGAAATCAACAAAAATCGGGATGAATATAATATTGAAGATGCTATAGTGTTCAGTGAAACGGCTGCAAAAAAGTATAAAGATCATAAATTATAAATATATAAAGATGTAGAAAATGTAATAGTTAAAAAATATGTAAACAAAAATGATAAATATTTACAGGTCAACTATTATTATGCAAGATATACGATCCTGAACAACTAAAAACTACATAAAATATTTATGCTGAAAATGCCATCTAATCAAGGTTATAAAGTTTAGCTTTTGAATGTAAACAAACCTAAATTTGATAATTTATTGATATAGAATTGGAAGAAGAAATTTCACAAAAACATTTATGATAATTTAAAATTCATTAAAGTAACTAATGATAATGAAATATTAACCGATTTATCTTTAGTTTTTTCTTCTAAAGATCCATATTTTGTTAGTGAACAAGAAATTAAACAAAAAAAAAGAGTGCTAAGTTTTTATAATTATGATATTTAAAAATTGTTTTGATAAACAGCATTTATATTTTATGATAGTTTAAGTCCACAATATTGTGATACTTTATTGGATAATTTTGAAACAAATATTTTTGAAAATAGTTTATCTAAGTTAAACTTTTACATTAAAAATGATACATTTGATATAAGCAGAAAGTATGAAGATCTTTTTAGAATTATTAATATTAAAGATAAAAATGAAATGTTATTAAAGGAATTTGCTTTTACCCATTCGTATCAAAAATAATATTGAATGCAGAAATGTTCTTGACTTTGGTTTTAATATATATTAATTTGTAATAAAGACGAGTTTTATAAAGTAATTGATAAATTCATTTCTGGAGAAGATATTATGTGAAATATAAAATATTATTTAAACGAGGATTTATTTGAATTTTAGTAAACCATAATAGTTGCATTCACTGTTTACCAAAAATATTTATAGATGGTGTGATGAATTTAAATTAAATGATGAATAGCAAGTATTAAAATAAATAAAGACCATATACAACAATCTTGGGTGCAAAAATGGATTGCCCGATTACCCCAGTCCTGTGTGCAGACTTATTCATCGGTAATATAAATATGACAGTTGGCTTTATTTGTCTTGACGTCTTTATTTCATCTATCCAATCTGTAGGCCCTAACTACCTTTCATATATACGTAATGACATTTTTTCGAAATTTGGCTTAAACTTGAATGAAAGCTGAACTATTCCATGAAGGCAAAGGGGAGCTGCGTATATTATTGCTTTCCATTTTCCAACCTATCAAGCATCCGTGTTACATAATGCTTTCACATCCCAAACCCACTTTTTCAAAGAATGGGCTATTGGTAAGTTTTCAAGTGGATCAGGAAGAGCAGGCTTGTTTGGTAGTTTTTTATTCATGGTAATGACCAACTTATTAGGTATGCAAGTGTGGTTAGTCTTATTTCTGTTTTCAGTACTTCCTTTTGGCTCCTTGGGGGTTTTTTATGGCTTTCTCCCCCCAGCTCCTATTTTGAATCAACTGCACGAGTATCAAAGTCTAAGTAGCTCGGAGGTTCAGCCAGAACCGAGAAATTTAGTGTTCAAACCTGATTCCAGAATTCTGCAAATCAACTTTCAAGTTACTCGCATATCGGAAGATTAAAGACCTCTTCTAGTGCCCTTTAGGGTTCCCTTGTGTTCTGAGTATCTCAGAATATGTTATTAACCAGGGTATTTCTCCTACTTTGTAGTTTCCTCTAGACAATCTTCCTCGATGGCTCTTCTCGTCATAAGGCTCCTGTATCAATAAGGAGTGTTTGTTTCCAGATCCTTGGTCAACCTTGGCTTCAGGTTAGGAAAACTCTACTTGTTGTCTATTTTACAAGAACGCCCTTATAGTGATATGCCAGTCGGTGTACGATTTCCCGTTTTCGCAGATTTGGTTCTTGCTGGCATTGATATTTTAAAAGGGTTTGTTAGGCGGGTTTCTGAACTTTAACCCTTCAATGTCTATAAGTGAAGGAGTGGACTTGTGAGTTGTTATATTTGCTTGTTCGGATTACTTAGTCTGTTCTGAACTTTTTCAACTCATCAGCTACTCTGGGGTCATAGCCATGTCTTGCTATTAACTCATACAATTTGCTAGGCAATTCAGGAATGAAACTCAAACTCAACTTGATGATTTCACTCTCCTCGAGGTTGGGAAAGCTTCGCAAAATTTTCATTGGTTGTGGGGAGTTTAATAATGCAGTTCTATTGATAATCAACTGTGCCACCACGAAGAGAATATTCATATGAGTGCCATAAGCAAACAAAAAGTCCCATAGTTTCAAAACAGACTTCAATGGAGGAGTACAAGCGCAAAGAGTCAAAACTGAAGGAAATGCGTATATTTCAGCTTTTAGGAACTTCGAATCAAGATATTCGCTTAGTATAGGATCAATGATTTTTAATACTATATCAACCAAACTAAGACCAGTGTGTACCCCATCCAAATTGGGAGTAATATAGAGAGGTATATGATTAGTTATCAACCCATGAAGAATGGCAAAAGCCTGAGGTTCACTTTTATAACATGTGTAGGCAATAGGAGCCAAAAGAACGTTCAATCCTTGGACGTATCCCACCTTATTATCGGTAGTGATGGCGACACAAGAAAGAATACGGATCAAAGACTCTTCCGACACTTTCAGATGGAACAGTTTATCATTCATCAATGTCCGGAAGGTATCATTTTTGATCTTGTTGTAGATATTTGTATCGAGAGAATTGGGCACGTTGGCCACGAGACTCAAGTACTTTTTGGTGGACAAGTTGGGCACCCGAGTTAAAATGGACCACACATACGATCGGTATGGACACAGTTCGTATCCTGGAGGAGTTGAAAGCCCTTCGATGAGGATCATGTATCTGAGCTGCGAGAGACCATTTTCCACAAAGTACTGAGCACTGCCTATGAACTGTTCGATGGAGTCTTTTTTGCGGCCCTTTAGTTTGGGCGATGACATCAAGAAGGAAACAGACGAATGGAACCTGTAAGAAATGCCGTGCTAAAGTATGGATATGGTGGGTGGTGATGTTGTTGTTTGGCAGCGTTGTTTACGATTTGTCGTTTGCAGGTTGCGGTTGGGGCCTTTACGCGGTTGCATGTTAACATCTCACCCATTCGGTCACCAGTACCTACCCGCCACTACTTATACTACTGCAATATGTTTGGATTGGGAAAGCTCTTATATGTGATAATATTCGCCGTGAACGGGATCGCCGTGCTTAGCGAGGATAGATTTTTGAACCGGATCGGATGGGGGTCGTCGAGCGGTGCTAGCAATCCTGCTGCCACACAGTACCAGTATAGTACCGGGATCGATTCGGCAGACAGTTCGGTCAAAACAAAGTTGATTAACTTGATTAGTGCCATCCGGACGTTGTTGAGAGTGCCGTTGATTGCGGTGAATATCGTGGTGATAGTGTACGAGTTGGTGTTGGGCTGAACGGAGACCTAGAAATGGTAGCAAGTTTCGATTATCGTCAGAAGGACGAGAGAAGGCTTACTGCGGGGGATCGTAGGATCCAGGTGGCATCCAGGTGGTATCCAGGTGGCAGGCGGCATCCAAGTGAGGTGCTTCAACGCCCAAGAGGTGGTTGCTGGTGCCGGAAAATCGACATGTGTATTTGATAGTCTCATGGTGGATGTTTCTGAAGTTGTGTATATGTATGTGTATGTGTTTATTTAATTGGAAGAGGTATCAGATCACCTAATTACTACTGTTTGGTCATCGAATGGTCATCGTGCTACTCATAAATATACTATTAAATAATTCTAAGAATTGAATCGTCATTATACATGTGTTATTATACAGTGGCAATCGAGCAAGGTTTTATTCTCACGATGCTGGACTACCGGGACCTGGATGGCCAGCTGGCAATTAGCCTAGGTAGCAAACAGTGTTTATCCGAGTTATCGGGGCGCTGGTCGCAACGGTCTGACGATATCCTCGTTGGTCGGCCTAGTTAGACATTGAGGATATTTCTGTCGCCCACTGCTAGCCACCTTTCATCTTGGTAGGTTGCTACGAACTGTCAATCGATCTGTGACCGACTACAGGTGAGTACGGCGCTATCATGTGGCCCTCTTTTTCTCGTTGCTTATCCAGCTTGTGAGTGGCATGGAACGCACATCAGCTTGAAGAGGTCTCTTCGGAAACACATCATCTGGTAATCCACTACTTAAAGCTCCGACTTTACCTCACCAGTATTACTCTGTAATCTGTCCCTGGACTTCTTGAACAACAATTCTTGTTGCTTCAACAATTCTTCCTCCGATAACCCCGAGTTCTGGAACTTGTTGTTTTTCTTTTCCTTGCCCTTGAGCAATTCTTTGTGCTCATCCAACACCTTGTTGATAATATCGAGATAATTTTGGAAATCCAACTCTTCCAATGCCTTGACCACGTGGTCCGAGGCAATGGTCTTTTTTGCTTCCTTCTCGGCTATGTCGTTCAGCTGTGTTGAAAGCATCATGATGAACTCGATACTGCACTCGGTGATGGCTTCTCGTGCTTCTTTCGATATAGCAACGTCTTTGGGTAATATCTCGCCAATGATCTTTTGCACGGTTGCCTTGGGCAAACTCAAGTCTTCGGTATTAGCACCGGTAGAATATTCAGACATCTTGTGCGGACTCTGTTTTGGCGATGTGATTTTGGAAGTCTATTTTTGGGGCTCTGTTTTTTGGCTTTGAGGTGGAGGGTTATGGTCTTTATATATAATTTTCTGGCGATGCACTGCTTACGTAAACAGTCATGGAGGTGGGTGTGATCCGACTGTGGAGGTATTTCAGACACAAGAGGAAACAAGCGCCTGGGAAGATATGTCTGGAGGGACGACAGTCGGAAACGACATCAAGAGACAAAGAAAATACGACCTTGCTCTTGTGGGCATGTAACTTGGCACGGCCTGTTTCCACTGCCATTCCAGCACAGCGTGTGAAATCAACATGCACGCTCGCTGTTAGGAGACGTTGAAATTGTTCCACCACTCACAGTCGCTAAAGGAATTTTTGTCGCCGTATTTAGGGAGACATTGCCAACCTGGCGCCGTTATTGGTGGGGAAATTAGGTTCGGGGTATGGGGGCTGTTGTGACCTACAGGTTTAAATACAGGGATGGGTCTCTATAATGTGTCTATGTAGTAAATGAGGTCTAGCGAGGACTAGCGAGGACTAGCGAGGTCCAACCACAACCCCCAGACATTCTATCACCGTATCATTTCTTCTCGCCTACAAACTGTACCATGCTCTTGACAAACTCCTTGGGCTTTTCTGATACCAACCAGTGGCCACAGTCGAATTGTTCGAACTCGACGTCTTCAAAGTATTTTTCAAACTCTCGGTAATTCTCCGGCTTAATGAATGGCGAGTCTCGCGCCTTCATCACCTTCACCGGCTTGGTGAACCTCTTGGTCTCTCCAATGGGCCAATGGCCCATCTTCTCCAAAACGCCCTCGTTTTCGAACTGGATGACAGGCACCTTGAAAGCAGCGTGCTTCGTCGGTTTGGGCTTGACGTTTGACCGAAGAAAAGTCCGGACCTTTGTGTCCTTCTCGTACTTGGCCAATATGTTATCTATCTCTCTATCGCTGGTGACACCGGCGTGTTCCACCTCACACATTCCTCGTAAGTTGCCATTGAAACTCTGGTCAAGCGTCTCGCTGATGGGACTGTTGTCTATCACAACCAACCTCAGTACTGCCGCAGGTCGTAACAATCCTACCATCATCGCTACTTTTGCTCCCATCGAATGTCCCACTAGTACCACATCCTTCCACCCAACGTTCCCTAGATGCTCCATCACGTCGTGTGCCATCTGGGTGTAGTCATGGGGACTCGCATGGGGAGAATCTCCGTGGTTGCGTAAGTCTACCCCGTAAACTGCCCTCCCACTAAGTTTAGCGATCTCTCTGCCTACTCCACGGTAGTTCTGCTTGGACCCAAATAACCCATGCAACATCACTATGGGCGCACTATCCTCGCTGGCTTCGCCCTTCTTGGACGGCTTGAACTGTCTCCATGCTAGTTTCACTGGCCCCTGGTGGTAGGCCCGCAAAAAGTGTCGGTGGCGATTGCATGCTCGTATCATCACAAGAAGAACTGTTATCGGTAGTGTGAACTTGTACGAGCCAGAAAAATTCTACTTGACTTCCCTTGATGTTTCTCACTAGCGGTTTAATAACAAAAAAGGACGTCTTGTTTTTATTTGTCCTTCTCTTCTTCAATTCTTTCCCTCTACCCACGTCTCCTTTTTCCTTCTTTTCTTCCTACAAATTTCCAGTCACGTCAGTCATTAGAATTATATGTACTACACAATGTTCTACCTATTGATATTGTTTTCTCCCATTAATAACCTCTAATCCTTCTTTTCTTCATTGGCACCTCCCATGAATTGACTAAACATAGGATTGTTCATGATGTTGGACAAATCTGGTCCTTGGCCATCAGCGCCTCCTAAACCCATGCTTTGGGCCATTTGACGCACGGCTGGGTTACCCATCAATCCTTGCAATGCACCTGGATTAGACATCATTTCTTGTGCAGCTTGCATGATTTGTGGATTGTTCATCATTTCTCCCAAGTTTGGCATACCACCGGCACCTCCTCCGAACAAACTTGACAAGTCTGGCATACCACCAGCACCGGCACCGGCACCAGCACCAGCACCAGGTTCGGAACGAGTGGTTTCTTCATTAGAATCGGATTTGGAGATCGATTGTTCCAAGTCTTGCTCTACTCTGTTCTTGGCGGTTTCAAACCCTCTGGTCATAGTATCGGACTTGTTGGCACCTTCGGATTCTAATCCTCTCTTGTAGGCATCCATGGCACCCTTGGCATCACCCAAAGCGTATCTGGCCAATCCTAATCTGGAGTATGCCTTTGAAAATGCTGGGTTCAATTCAATGGCTTTTTCGGCATCGGCAACGGCCTTGTTATGGTCAGATGCATAAGAGTGTGCGGCAGCTCTGTTGGAGTAGTAAACAACGTTGGTAGAATCAACACCAATGGCTTCGGTATACTTGTCAATAGCACCAGTATAGTTCTTAGCAGCCATGGCACGGTTACCTTCGACCTTCAAGGCATCGGCCTTGGCCTTATCTTCTTCACTGACTTCTTTGGTAGAAGCTTTAGCACCAGAAGCAGAGGCGGAGTGGGCGGCTGCACCAGCACTGGCACCGGTACCATTGACCAAATCAGTCAAGGCCTTGCCGGAGTACTTAGCATCCTTATCTACCTCAAAGGCATCGGCAATACAGTCGATGGCCACATCCATGGACTCGGCGTAATCTTCGGCGATAGTTTTGTTGGAGACGGACTTCTTCAAGAAGTCAATAATGGTCAATGCTATGTCTTGGTTGGAGAGAGTCATGATGGTTATTGGAGTGATAAACTAGTGGCGGTGTCGAAGGGTTTTATTAGAGATCAAGATTTGGCCGCGTGTTCTCGAATCTTCCAGGATGGGCGCACGACCCAATATCTACGAAGATTCTAAAGGTGGGGTGGCATGCGCCTGTGATTATGTTCCGTGCTGTATTTTTGCCACCATCCTTTTTAGTTGGTATTGGCGGTGCTTGATTCTTTGGAGGTCTGCTCTTATGAATTGGGAAATTCCAAATCGGGTGAATTCCGACCGGAACTTGAAAAAATTGGAGATCTCTGCTGCTATCGTCTCGTGTTCCCATTTGATATCAATATTCAATTTCATGATTTCTTTGATTTTATCGGACTTTATCACTACCAACTTCTTGTAGCGGGATTTTTTGTTTTCCATGATTCCTCCTAAATTGAAAAATGTGCTAGTATTGTCTTCCTCTACATCTGGAATCACATCTACTGTAAATGTGTTCCTTCGTTCAAGATTATGTTCTGGTCCTGGCTCTGCTGCTGGTGCTGCTGGTGCTGCTGCTGAATGTAGAGTTTCGTATTTGTGTAGTTCTTCATTCAATTCTCGAATGTATGAATATACTTCTTTCCAATCACTGATTTTTTGTATGACTTTTTGAATATTCTTCAAAAGAGAAATCACAGATAATTCTAACCAAATCGTATAAGAATGAAGCTTGGATAACTTTGAATCATCCTTCTCGTAATCTTTGATATTCCTGGAATTGTTTTCAAAATTTTTCCTTATCAGTTTGTAAAATATCTCACTTTTTTCAATTGCAGAATCTAAAACATATCGAATATCTGATTCTTTGGCTTGTCCTATAGCAATCAACTTATTTAATTTCGAGATGGCAATTCTGTAACCATTCAAATCTTTTGAAGAAAACTCCAAGAAGAACGCCATTTCTTGAATTTGATTTCCTTTTAATTTTACTTCTCCTAATGATAATCTCTTCTGATCATGTAATTGAGTGATTTGCTTAATGGTATCAAACATTCCATTATTTGAACTGTTCTGCTGGATCAAAAACATCTTGAAAAACCTCTCTGTATCGACAGTATTCTGGAATGTCATGGATGTAAATAAAATATTCAATCCTTCAATTAACCGATTAACTCGAAATTTATGGAAGAATGGAGTGGTAGACATTTCAAAGTCGAAATTTAACCAAATTGTATCCTCATCGGGAAATATACTCAATGGATACTCTAATTTGGTAGCATATATGATCTGCTTGATTGTTTCTAAGGATTTGTAATTGGAATATCCTTTGTTGTCTTTAAAGAAAATCACCCAATCCCTCCGGTTTGGATCAAACTTGGCATTCAATGCAGCTAACGTATATGGCTCTGAACCTTGTAGTCCTCCTGTTGGAAAGTAATTTTTCACAAAATACTTAAATGTGACCTTTTCAATCTCTTGGAAATTGGTCTTTGTTCCAGAAGTTTTCATGGCCAGAAAACCGATATAATCGAATACATTGTAGTGATTTTTAGGATCTTCGTTCATGAAATCTAATCTAGAATCTTCAAGTATGTCTCGTAGATTCTCAAGCCGATTATACTTTACATAAAGTGTCAATGGACTCATATTCTTGCTATTGAGTCTATTGACATCAATATTATTCGATAAATCACTCAATAACTTAGTTTTATCCAAATCCTTCAATACGATATGTAGTAAAGTATTCTCCATTTTATCCATATGATCATCAAATTCAACTATCCCTTTCCCGTATTTTTTGTACACACATTTAAATGCTTCAAATATCAATTGGCCATATTCCAGATGGTCATAACATCGACATATACTGAATAATGGAGTATGTGAATTCATATCCTTGAGTTTCCAATCTATAAGATGTCCAATGACTTCAATAAGTTGATAATTATGAAATAAGTAATGACCAACAGAGCGTCCTGAATTATCAACTGAATTGAAATATGCCAATTGTTCTTCTTCGTTAGTATTGTTAATTATTAGATGAATCAAATCTCTTGCTATCAAGTCATTTTCTTCTGTTAATGCTACCATTAATAGAGTTTGATTGGTGGTGATATTCCTATCGAATAAAATATCATCGATACTAAACCAACCAATATTGAAATTTAATAAATGGTTATAGATCTTGAAGTCTCTGGCTCTAATGGAGAACATAATACAACTCTCTCCATTAATATTCTTACTCTTGAGAAAATGAGTATCATCCTTGATCTCTTCGTCATCATCAAGCAATTCTTGTACTCTTTCAAGATCATTGCCTTGGATGGAAGACCAGAATTCAAAATTCTGTTGTGAATATTTTACTAGATCATCATAGGCATTATATAAATGATACACCACAGCATCAATATTGCTTAAAATGTAATTGAATTGACCATCATTAGAATAATCAACAGAATTGAAGTGTTTGATGTAATAAATATGGGCTTCCAAGTTCTCGACTTTAGAATGTACTATCACCATAATAAGTAATCCTATCAAAGTATCTGCATCCACGGGAGTAGTGCCATCATTTTCGGACCCATTCCGGGTCAAAATTTCGATGGTGTTGTTGATGATTTGGGTTTTCCCTTTCAGATTCATTATGGAAGGGTCTGAAAGTTTGGAGAACTCGTCTATGGCGACTGCTACTCTTTTTGCCAAATCATTAAGTTCCCATGGCTTGTCTGTGGGAATATCCAATTGGTTTAGTGCTAAACATGACAAGTTGGAGTATCTTTCCGGTGAATACCTCTTGATTGCTTCGGGGTCATATTGTTCTTTGAAATCATCTATATAGTTGAACTGGAATATTAACTGGGCCCACAATTTATCATAGAGGTTCAACTCGACGTATTCGTGTACTAGTTGGTTGAGATCAAGTCCAGGGTACATTTTAAGTATATGATTGATCAAATTATACGTCTGTTCACTGTTAGGGTTGTCTACCTTTACGCTGTTCAGAATGGTTGAATATGCTTCATCTAGTATACTTTGAAACTCGACAATGATATGAGTCAATTTCTTTCTTGTGTGAGTATGGAGAACTCTGAACTGTTTGTTATTGTGGTGGAATAAGCGGTAGAAGTCATCAGAAACTGCTCTTGAAAGCAAAGGGAAACTACGGAGTAATGTTTCGAATGTGATATCTGGAGTCGAAGATGACGGATTGGGGGGGTTTCCGCCGGGAATTAATGATGAATTTGGAGCCGGAATCGCTGGGGATTCGTTAATATTAGTTCCTCTTCTATATGATCCCATTAAAGTATCTTCAATGTGGATAATCATGAATTTGCTTCCTAGAGGAAAGTAATCACAGAATGACTCAAATTGACTGATTGTGACAATCTTTAACTTCAAGCTTCTCTTGAATCCCTTTCCCGTGAAGATCAATCCGTTTTTGATGAGGATCTGCTTGCCATTGATGGTATTGTAGACTACCAGTTGAACCTTGGTGATGGGAGTGACAGTGGCTGAATAGGAGGAGCTGGACTTGATGATGTGGGATCTGATGAAGTCTTCATTGGTGTAGCATAGGCTTTTAAGGGGAGTAGACGTCGAGGAGGGATCATATGCATGCTGGAGAATTGAAGATGGTGGAACCAAAATGGTGTAGGAATTGTGATCTTTGGAGAGCTCTTCTATCGTATTTTTGAACGGCGCCTTGTTGTTATTGGGGTTGTTAAATATGCAATTGAATAGGGGGTTGTATAGTAGGGGCAAGTGAGTGATGGAGGACATTCTATGGAAGAATGAATGCAATAATGATGGGCTGTAAGTGGTGGGGTTGTGGTGGTGTGCGATAAGGGTAATGGTACAAGAAGTGAAACGGCGGTGACAGATATCAAATTAGTGAGATTATAGAGAAGATCCTCGCTAAGTGAGAAGTAAATAGTCAGGATCCTCGCTAGGTGGCGGAGTAAATTCTGCGGAGTAGTAGATGAGTAACGGGAAAAAAACCGTAGCTAAGGAATAACCATGGTGTATCTTCCAACATAATTGATCTAGCGAGGATTGTTTTTAATTTCTCGGTAAAATGACACTAGGTCCTAGCGAGGTCCAGGGGTAAGTAAATTGTACTGAAGACAATACTGTCCTCAAATAGCTCAGCTGTTCGAAACCAAACCACATTGACATTTCTCCCTAGGCAGCTATATAGGTCTTCTTCTACTTCTTCTTCTTCTTCTACAATTATTGCAATCACTGATCAAATTATCTTTAGAATTAGAGCTATACGAGTAAGAAAAATCCTAACGAAGAGTTGGGTAGCAGAGCCATTTAGACAAAGCTAAAGGAAGAATTTCATAGCATTAGTCGACTAATTGGTCTCTTGGGTCATGGTTCTTAATCCCACAGAACCAGTCAAGATGCTAGGATGGCTACTTTCAATATTGTACCCTTCATCTTTAAGTTCTTTACCCTTGGCACCAAAACCACCGCCCCCTGGGGTCATAATGATAACCCGATCTCCTCTGTTAACTTTCAAGGTACACTTTCCTCCCAAGGATATATGTCTGTACTTACCGGCCTCAGTACGAGACTTTCTGTACCAGAAGTTTTTACCTCTTTGGCCTGCATCTCCTCCTAACAATCCAAATGGAGCCAACGCTCTTCTTTCCATCAAACATGATACTTCAAGCTCTTCGTAAGTAAACTCGATATCTCTGATAACACCATTACCTCCGGTATGGAAACCTTTGCCCCCAGAACCTTCTCTGACAGAATACTCATGGACTATCACTGGATATCTCTTTTCAAACACTTCGGTGTCGGTAATTTTGGTATTTGTAGTATGGCATTGGACCACAGATTGGCCATCCCAAGTAGGACCAGCACCAGAACCACCACAGATGGTTTCGTAGTAGCCAAAAGAAATTCCATGTGCTTTATCGTTGATACCAAATGTAAGGTTGTTGCAAGTACCTTGGGAAGCCGAAGCTGCCTCGAATGCCTTCAACATCACATCGACGATTCTTTGCGACGTTTCAACGTTTCCTCCAACAACTGCAGCTTCGTAGGAAGGATGTACAACAGATCCTTCTCTGGTGATGAACTTAATAGGCTTCAAACACCCGTTGTTCAATGGAATATCACTGCTGATCATCGAACGTAAAACATACAATACAGCAGAGTAGAGAATGGCTCTAGGAGCATTCAAATTTCCGTAGATTTCGTCTCCTGAATTGCTGAAGTCAAACACAGCATCTCCAGTCTCACTGTCGATGTCAATTTTAAGAGAAATTAAAGTACCATCATCCAAGTAATCTTCAGCTTCAAGGTTTTGGCCGTCGAACTTCTTGTTGGCAATTCTTAAAAGGTTTCTGACAGCTACTTCGGCAGTAGATTGGATAGCACTCATGTATAAGTTGATGACGTCAAAGCTGAATTGTTCAACCAATTTTTCCAAAAGAGTAATACCCTTATAGTTTGCAGAGACTTGAGCCTTCAAATCACTGATATTGTCGCTCAAAGTTCTGGTTCCTGAACCACCTGGAAGCTTAGCAGGTTCCTCTGATAGGATCCTAGTGATACCTTCTTCGTCGAACTTGCCTCTAGAACACAACTTGTGGGTGATAATGGAAGCACCTTCGTCGTAAATGGTCTTGGAATTAGGAGGCATGGAACCGGCAGAAATCGATCCTATATCGGCGTGGTGGCCCCTTGATGCAGTCCAGAAGACAGGCTTGTTGGAACTATCCAATACTGGAGTAATGACAGTGATATCTGGTAAATGGGATCCTCCAGCTTGGGGGTGGTTGGATACCAAAACATCTCCAGGTTGGAGCTTACCTTCCCACAATTCCTTTTGGGCTTTCACAGCAAATGACATGGCACCTAAATGGATGGGCACATGAGGAGCATTGGCTACCAAGTCTCCATTTCCATCGAATAATGCACATGAGAAATCGAGTCTTTCCTTAATGTTGGTTGAAATGGCAGTTTGTTGAAGTGTTCGACCCATTTGCTCTGCAATGGACATGAATCTATGTCCGAAAACAGACAATTGAATAGGATCAGCGATCTTGGTGGAAAGCTTGGGTTTCAGCTCTTGTTTCACCAAAATCAATACGTGACTGGATAATATACATGCTTTGGATTCAGGCTCAACCAAAATGGTCTGCGTGTTATCAATAATGATTGCAGGACCTTCAATGGCTGTACCGACCTTGAGATCTGGCAATTGATGTATTTGAGAAGAAGACCAGCCAAAACCTTCAAAGAAAATGGGTATGCTTCCACTACTAGTAACTTCTGATTTTCTGGAAAATTGCTCCTTTAATTGCTTATATTCTTCATAAGGATTGTGACTCTTTTTGTCTGGGTTTTCAACAATCAAAAGTACTTGGACATCATCCACCAATACTGGACGATCCAATTTGAATCCAAATTCAGACTCGTGTCTCTTTACGAATTTCAAGTCAAGATCGGATTCTCCGACTTCTTTTTGGATTAACAAGTGGGTATCTGAACCCCTGAACCTCATATTCAAATACACTTCTATTCTGGATGCAAAATGGGATAAGTTTTGGTCTTCGTAGTCCTTGTGGGCTTTGACGGTCAATTGCTTGATCTTTTCATCTATTTTGGTGATGTTTTCTTCACAATATACAAAGGAGGCAGGAGATTGTTGTTCAATGACAATATCTGCCAAATAAATCCCATACGCTGATAACAATGACGAGTATTTGTGGATAGCAACTTGCTGAATACCCAAATTCTTTGATAATGGCACTGAAAACTGGCCTCCAGAACCTCCGAAACATGCTAAATTATGATCTGCTGTGTCGAACCCCTTCGCTTCAGTCAAGTTTCTAATTGGTCTAGCCATAGACTCGACTGCTACCTTCAAGAATCCACATGCAACATCTTCAGGACTCAAACGATTTCCTCCTTCTTTATTAATCTCGTTGGTAAGCTCGGTGAACTTCTTCTTGGTGATTTCGTAATCTAACGGTAAGTCTTGGTTAGGGCCGAATATCTTGGGGAAATATTCTGGTAAAAGTCTTCCCAAAAACAAATTGGCATCTGTAACCGTCAAAGGACCCCCCTTTCTATAACATGCAGGGCCTGGGTCTGAACCTGCTGATTCTGGTCCCACGACAAACATTCCATTTTTCCAAAATAACATAGATCCACCGCCGGCTGCAACGGTGGAAATGTCCAATTGTGGAGTCTGCAAACTGACTTCATTCACGACGGTTTCGTAGATATGTTCCAAAGATCCGGAATAACGAGATACATCAGTAGATGTTCCACCAGCATCAAATCCAATAGTGGCCGTATTGGATCCTATGTCGTGACAGGTTTCTCCGTATCCAACCATTCCTCCGGCAGGACCAGAAAGAATGGCCTTCAAACCGGTGAACTTATACCATGGACATAAACCACCGTTGGATTGCATGAACAACAATTTGTTACCAAACGCTTCTAGGCCGCCTTCGAACCCGTGGCCAAAGTTTTGGACATATTCGCTGATCACCGGAGATAAGTATGCATCAGCGACGGTAGAAGAAGTTCTATTCACCATTCCGATCATGGGCTGAAGTTGGTGGGATACCGAGACTTTGAACCCGATGGATTTGGCGATTTCGGCCACTTTTAGCTCGTGTTCTGGGAAGGTATAGGAGTGCAACAAAGATAAGGCGATAGTTCTGATGTCTCCCTTGTCGTAAATAGCTTGCAAGTTGCTTTTCACTAATCCGTAGTCCGGTTTTTTGATGATTCTAATTGGATCACCGGTAATGCCCGAGATCAACTCGGGATCTTCAAATTTCAACTTGTGACCCCCACCTTCGGTAAAACTCTCAATGGTGACTCTTTCATCGACTTCAAGCACTTGGTGATATAATTGGCCCAATTTTTTGGCGGTCAAATCGAAAATATTAGGACGAGTCTGGTTACCAATAGTGAGCACATCCTTGAACCCCTTGGTGGTGACAAGAAGCACCTTGGCACCCTTTCTTTCCAAAAGAGCATTGGTAGCAACGGTAGTCCCCATACGGATGGACTCTATGTGGTCCAAGTTCAATTTCTGGGACTTGGGGATCGAAACGCCATGTACCTTTTCAAGCACCCGGCGGATCCCCTCGGTGGGAGCATCTCTGTAGTTGGCGGGGTCCACCGATAATACCTTGAAAACATAATCGGGCTGGTTGGGGATTTTAGCAATGACGTCACAAAACGTTCCACCACGGTCAATGGCGATTCTTATACCGGTCATGTTGTCTGGGGTATAAATGGTAGAATGGTGGGATTGTCAAGGCTCTTTATAGGGTACTTGAGCTAGGGAGCATTTCGGCACTTTTGCGAAAAATGCCGAAAATTACGATCACCAATTGGGCAGCCACCCAAATTGGAAGATTCGCCATCATGCGTGCTGTCAGCATTGTAGTGAGAGTTGGGGGGCGTTCGGGGAGAGAAGGAGTGTCTACGTCGGTATGGTTATTGTTGTGTGTATGTCTAAGTGTGTATTTGGGGTGGGTGCAAGTATCGATACTAGTTAGGTACGTTATGAAATCATGAGGTTACCAAGCTTATCGTAAATTGGTTCAGAAAGATCTGATTGTGGTTGTGGTTCTGCATCTGATTCTGATTGTGATTCCGATTCAGAATCAGTTCCGAAATCCTCGTCATTTCCATCATCTTCTTCTTCGATGACATTGCCTAAATTATCGTATTTCACTTCTATCACATTTCCAAATTTATCATACTTGACTTCGTCTTGTTCTTCTTCTTCTTCGCTTTCCTCATCCTCGTCATCACTTTCGTGTTCTTCCTCCTTTCTATTCACATTTCCCATCATCCATATATCTTCTGATTTGCCTAGTTCTTTTCTTTCCTTTGCTTCTTTTTCGATCTTCTCCAACCACTCGTCCTGGGCTTGGTTTATCGAATCTGAATCGGTACACTTTTGATATACTTGGATTAACTCCTCGTTGATCTTGAGAAAAGTAAGACCCCATGAAAAGTTCTCTAGTAATAACTCGGCCCAATCAATATGGCCAACTATGGCAAAACAGGCGGCTAAGGCTTCCACACAATTGAGTCTCCATGGTTTCCCGTAGTTCACAGGATTGGCTGCTACCAAATATGGAAGCAATCTTTCGTTCTTCCCTCCGATCTTGTTAAAGGGAACTTCGTCTAACCGGGCCCACGAACACTCGACCACAGATGCTCCGTTGGCTACTACTATCTCCAAATCATCAGGACATACTACCGACTTCCCATTGGGCGAAACCACAATCCCAGCAGTTTTTTGCCCCACCCTCATGTTCTTGATAAGCCCAAGACGCTCGAGCTTCTTCCCGCTACATCTTTTCGGGTCACAGTGGTCGAAATCCCACATCCCTAGCTTGACAGGAAATTTGGTTTCCGATGAGCCGTTGGTGGTGGCCCCCAACTCTTGTCTTCCTTTTCTGATATGGTGTTGTTTCGACTTGTGACCGTTGGAGGTTCTGGCCTTGCTGGACCTTTCTTCCGACACTTTGTTCTTTCCTTTGGCCATGGTGGGTGTAGTGTGGTATGAACTCACTCGGTGATGGATATGAGATTAGATTTGGTGATAAAAAAAAGTGAGAATAACTGTGCTAGTGAAAAACACAGATGTACAGATACTGGACGCTGTAGTGGGGGTTAGTAATGAATAAAGACGATTTCCAAGGAGAGCATGTTGTAGAGTGTTGGTGTACCTACTGGCTATATAAAATTTGGAATCCTTACGTGAATAAATGGTGGTTTTGAAATATTACCTTCTGGTAGTAGTACGGATTTTTGGCTACTTTTTCACAATAATTGCAAAAATTATAAAAGAAAGAGAATAAAGCTAGACTTTCAAGGTTAAAATAGCAACAGAGTTGGTTTCTATGTAGCGGATACTTCTGACACCATAGTGGAGTACCTTAAATTAGGGTGGGATATTGTTTAACCACCTGAAGTTATGCCTTGTATCTGCTCTAGTTATCGTTGTTCTACCACATACTCTATTTATACTATCGGTTTATCCTATCGACTTCTCTTATCTATTCCGGTCTTTTCTACTTTTACTTCTTCCTTGTTTTTCCTTATTTCCTCCCCTTTCTACATCTTTCATATCATTATTAAATCAATTATATTATACACTTTAGAAATAAACCTTTACCCAAACCAACTAAAACTCTTCATCAAATGAAAAGTTACTTTCAGCAGATTTAGAATCGTTAGCATTAGCCATTACACCTGCCTTTTGGTAGTCACTGACTCTCTTTTCGAAGAAGTTGGTTTTACCAGCCAATGAAATGTTCTCCATGAAATCAAATGGATTAGTAACATTGTAAACCTTCTTATTACCCAAGGAAACCAATAATCTGTCAGCAACAAATTCAACGTATTGGCACATAAGATTACAGTTCATTCCCAATAAGGAAATAGGCAAGGCATCGGTGAAGAATTCCTTTTCAATCTTAACAGCTTCAGTAATGATTTGTTCAACGATTTCTGGGTTTGGTCTGTTTTGTAAGTGAGAAAATAACAAACATGCAAAGTCAGTGTGTAAACCTTCATCTCTACAAATTAATTCGTTAGAGAAAGTCAAACCTGGCATTAAACCTCTCTTCTTTAACCAGAAAATAGATGCAAAGGATCCAGAGAAGAAAATACCTTCAACAGCAGCAAAGGCAACTAATCTTTCACCGAAAAGAGCATTATCATCACTGATCCATCTTAATGCCCAGTCGGCCTTCTTCTTGATGGCTGGAATGTTTTCAATAGCATTGAATAAGAAATCGGCTTCCTTTGGATCCTTGATGTAGGTGTCGATCAATAATGAGTATGTTTCAGAATGAATGTTTTCCATCATGATTTGGAAACCATAGAAACATTTGGCTTCAGAGATTTGAACTTCGGCAGAGAAGTTTTCAACTAAGTTTTCGTTGACAATACCGTCAGAGGCAGCAAAGAAAGCCAAGATTCTAGAAATAAAGTATCTTTCATTATCGGTCAACTTGTTCCAGTCATTGGTATCTTTACTTAAATCGATTTCTTCGGCAGTCCAGAAAGAAGCTTCGGCCTTTTTGTACATTTGCCAGATTTCGTGATATTTGATTGGGAAAAGAACGAAACGACGTGGGTTTTCCATCAATAAAGGTTCTTCCTTTTCTAAGGCCTTCAATTCGTGACGGTGAACCTTGTGCTTGGATAAGAAAGTTTCATGGGCCTTTTCGACATCAGCAATCTCCTTCTCGGAGTCGGTGGTAGATGGAGTCATTTCCTTGACGCTGACAACCGAGTTCTTGATGGCAGAGATGTTTTGAGAGATATCCTTGTGTTCAGCTTCAGCAGCCAATTTTTCAGTCAATGATTTGCCCTTGAGATTGGTCATGTCTAACGACGAGATTTTACCAGTTAAACCGTTGGTAGGTGTTTCTTGGGTAGACATTTGAAAAAGGAGTTGTGATATTAGATCGTTGGGGTCTGAATAATTTGGGTCTTAATGGGGAGAAAATCACGACCTATTTATACAGAGTGGGTGGTATGTTGCTGCAGCCTGAATGGAGGAGTGGGTTGAAAAGAAAAGAAAAATCGCGTGGCCCGGGCGTGTATGGGATGAGATTTGCAGCACAAAGCTTGGACGTGTGATGGAATAGGAGATGTGGAAGGCGGTCTAATTGGTCGAAATGGGGGTCAAAATGAGATTTAAAAGCTGGTATCGGATCACAGACTCAGTTGCATCACGTTTGTCTCATTGGAATGGTCCAATTGGCGTTCAAATAGCCCACTTGGTCCACATGTTCCGATCTCGGTCGAGATGGCTGGCTGACAAACGCGTGCTAATATTTCGAAATATAAACATGCATGACGTGAATGGAACACGTAAACACGTCTTAATTAAGAAATCTATAAACACGCGAGTCTCCCAATAAAGCATCGTCCCACGTCTCCGTTCAGTCACCGGGTGATACCTTTAACGAGATCGGCACATCTCATGACTGGCTATCCCGACGATCTATGGTGCGGAGATTGTCATTCCGTGAACTGCCCAGCCTAAAGCCTTCAATTGCTCTCGCTAAGTGTAGTCGTTTGGTCGAGGTGCTACGTGAAACTCGGTACGAACTGTAAGTAAGCGACGACACAGGGAGGCGACGAACAAAAAGAGAACCCAAGTGCTAGACAAACCGTATAGAAAAAGCTTACAACTACAGTATACCGTATATCGTATACTATGTACCATGCACCATGTCCCATAAACCATACGCTATGTAGACACTTACTAGTGAAAGGTTACTGACTATCTCCTCGTACATCTCCATTACATCTCCTGTATACGACCTGAAATTCCACTTCCGCAATTGACATCTATGATGCTCCCACTGTTGCCCTACAATCAAAATGTGAATGGAGCACCGGTCTGAACGTGTAACACCACCCCCCAAGAAATGCTCTTTCGGAGAACAATGCCCAGCCTCGGATAGACTCCCTGGCTAGAACCATGGGAATATTGTTCTCAGCTTTACGATTCCGTGCCAGCATGTAGTTAAACGACTCTTGTAGCTTATCTAAAAGTTCTTGTTTCTTTTTCACCTCAGCAATCTCACCTACAATTTCTTGTAGGTTGCTAATTTCTTCCGTATTTTACTTTCTTATCAGCGTTATCCTGATATCTTGTCTGCTTTGTTGATATCTTCCGGCTTCCGGTGATTCACAATACCTTCTACAGTGATTACGATAATGTAAAACCAAACTTGAATAAGCATGTAAAAAACTACTCTATATAATATATATAAAGCTTTATCTATGAGAGAAGATCACGTCATTATATACAATTCCCAAACAACTATGACTTTTCAACAGCAACCAAGTTTTGGTATGGGTGGATTTCATCCATTGGGGTAGGCATGTCCTTGATAGATTCTAAGGGATATGAAAACGAGGCTTCTTGTCTGGACAAGTTGACTGGTTCACCCAAAGTTTGTCCATTATATGAGTCTGGTCTGGTAATATTTACACTTTCAACAGGACTGACGATTTCACTGAATTCATCGAATTCTCCACTTTCGGACTTAATGATCGGAGAAATCGTATTGGATGAAGTGGATGGGAATGCGATTCGTGGACTCGAGATCTCGGAAAAGTTGAGATCAAGTGTGCCGTATAATCTGGCGATGTCGCCAGCTCCTTTATATACTCCCTTGGAGAACTTGATACGGAGTGCAGACTTCACTGCCTCGCTCCATTCAAAGTCGGCCCAAGAGTCTGACAATGTCCCAGTCTTGACTACTTCCACCACATCTTGTACCTGCAAATATTGATAATGTGGTAAAGAAGGTAAGCCGAACAAAAGGGATTGCGGGTCAGTCTTGTCACTTATAAGATGTTCTGGACGTCCATATAACTTGAACGCATCAATGATGTGAAGGAAATTACGGATCATGGTTTCGACTGCGGGAACACCTGGATGAGCGGTTGGCATCAAATAAAGGAAATTGGTTTCAACAAATTGGCCCATGTTCTTCTTCAAGTATGACGATGTTCTCTTTGGCTCAGAGCTTAAGTCGATTCCAGTACCTTGAGTCGATGCATGAGACGAGCTACGTTGGCGGTTTCCTCCACGAGCAACTTGTTCTGCATCAGCAGCAACAAAGAAGGATGAGGTTGAATTTGCCGAGTTAGTACGAGAATGACCGCGTACTGGTTGCAACTGTGATGAGAGAGAACTAGACGAGTTACTTCTCGAAGTAGATCTAAAAGCCGATTGTCTATAATCGGCAGTAGAAGATGAATGGTTGAACAAATGTTCGTAGTTTTTGTTGACGAAAATTTGTCCATTTAATTTCATGATGGAGTTGAAATCAATCATGTTGGGATGTTCTGGATAGACATTGAACACATTGACCACGTTAGAAACGTAAAGAATCAAGTTTTTGCGGGATATTTTATCTGAGCTGTACATTTCAATTCTTCCAAGTTTCTTTGCTTCACCAGGAGTAGTGACAACGTAGACTCTCAACCATTTATTTGAGATTTGGGGAAGTCTCAAGTCACACCATTCTTGTTTGGAGTATCTCTTTTTAGAAGAAAGCAAAACATGAATGTCAGAAAGTTTGGAAGCCTTTGTAGATAAGATCACTGCCGTGAAAGCTTCGTTAAGAGAAGTATATTCATATTTGGACAAGATAATTGCAGCAAACCAAGTTTGGAAATCCAGAGAATTGTGGAACTTGATAAGTAATGAGTTTTCATTTTGAAAGTCAGTCAAGATTCTTAATTCATTGGTAGCACCATTCTTGACAGATTCAACTTTACAATCAATCAAATTGACATATTTCGGAGTAAATTCATCATTACCATTTTCGACCATGTATTTATCATCATGAGGTCTCCAGATAGCCAAATCGTTACCAGACAATTTAGCTTCGACTTCCAACCAGACTTTTTCACCGGAGCCAAGAATGGCCGGGATTTGGAACAGACCATTGGCATAACTACGTAGTCTTTGGGCGTTCATAAGATTGACAACAGGGATGAGTTCTGAAGGAAGAGATTCGGTCAGCGACCGATTATGCTGGAGTGCCAGGGCCTTGGGCGTATGATTTGCAGATGTATGCAATTGGGGATCGGAATAGCCTGTATTTGGGATAGGAGAGAGACCTGGATCGGTGCTCGAGAACACCCTAGAGTGTCTTACCAACGATGCAGGGGTAGATTTGACAATATCGGAGGCGACTCTTCTTCTGAATGGGGATTGTGGGGAGGTAGAGTATTCGGAATACGGCTGGAGATCCGAGTTTTGACGAGATCTAGTTGTTGGCGAGCTGCTGGAGGAAGTGGCCTGAGAATGGTTTGGTGGTGTCAAATTGGAGGTACAGACTTTTGGAAGTTGCGGCTTGTCGTAGCTAAAGCACGAGTATGACGATCCGGTATCTTGCATGTATGCTGTGCGTTGGGGGTCATGGTTAGAAGGAATTGAAGGTGCTACCAATAGCGGAGGAATCTCCGACGTAGATGGATCAGAAGGAGGCGATTTTCTCAGAAGTAGCTTCTTTGGAGAGAGTACAAAGGTCATTTGGAAGTGGTTTTGCAGATGTTAGAGAAAATGTAAATTTGCAGCTTTGTAAGATAAGACGATTTCTAACTAGTTATATACTAAAAAAGTCAAAAGCAAGTTAAGAAAGTTATGCTACTAGGTCCAAAAAAAAATCGATAAGAACAGACGCAGACACCACGGGCGAAAAAATATCGGAAGGAAGAAAAGTGCGGCCGACAGCGGAAAACACGGTAGGAAAAAGCAATTCATGTGGATGCTGTTGTGGCTTATCTTTGTTAGGGACCTTGTTCGGTAACACTTCGCCCCCTAAGAGGAAACCGTTACAACAGACATAATTTCAGGAAGAAATAATGCCATGTCCGGAGGAGGGAGAAAAGCTAAAGGAAGGGAAATTAGGGAGAGCCGGATGGGAGATTGTGGGTTCTGGGTGTGGGTACCCCATTGCATGGAATGTCCGAGGATTGTGTGGCAACTGCGATTGTGTTAAAATATACATTGTGTTTTAGAGGGGGTAGTACGGTTCAAGGGTGTCTATCTGCTACTCTTGTGGAACGTATTCAAAACCGGTGTCCGTAATGGAGCCAGTTCGTGATGGACGTTGTCTAATGTCAAATTCCAATATACCAAATGACTGAACTCCACTGTTGTCATCCTTTTTGTTATACTTTGTTGGGCATATTTTTCTTCGTCATCGTTTCTTGATCGCTCTCTTTTCTTTTACAATCTAGGCCTAATCTGTCCAGATTTGTAATAACCTTATATGTCAAGTACTACATCTCCAGACAGTCTGTATTTTTTTGTCAAGTCAAGTTTTTCCTCTCTTCCAGCCCTTCCAGCCATACCTTTGTCAGCGTATCTTTGTGTTCATGCACAAGAGTATATGTCAATTTATTCTCATGAGCCAAGGCTTCATAGTATACACTGCCTGGTCGCCAAGATGACCCCACGGATCCTGTTGTTTAAGCGTAGTCGCCATGCATGGCAACTGGAACGTATGATTGCTCCTACTACGTCCATGGTGAGTTGCGCCTCCCTAGCTAGATCTCGTGTGCATCTCCTGACAAAAATGGTTGATGCATAATGGGTGTGTTGCACTGAAAGATGTACCATACAATATGTGACCTTTTTAAATAAGACACTGATATCAATTATAATCCCCGTTCTTACCCCATGCTGTTACATGTCTCTGCCTCTTTTTCTTGTATCGCCTCTTTTTCTTGTATCGCTTCTTTTTCTTGTAAGACTTTTGTTGCATCACTCTTGCTAAAATCTCAGCCTCTCGTTCCCCCGCCATCTCTTCCTCCCCTCCATGTGCCGCACGTCAAGTTTTGATCTCGTCTTCCCGCACGATAATCGTGATCCCTGGTGCGATGCTCTCCAAAACTCTCCCCGGAACGACCCCTTGGAACAACCTCTTCCCCCCTGATAGTTCATTGCTCCGCACCATCCGCCGTAACGCTCTCCCTGACCTCTGCACAGCACCATCCGCACATCCGCCAGCTCGTCATCTTGCGTTGCCATCCCACATAATAAGACACGATTTCATACGTGTCGAGTGCATAATTTGCTCGTGTATTCAATTTAAGCTCCAACCCGATAGTTAATCTTTGTCACCGGATCCTTCGCTAAACAATCGACAAAATAATCGCCAGAAAAACCGTCAAAAAATCGCCGATCTTGTTAATTATCTACATACTCGGGGTGTCTAAAATTACCAGACCAGCCAGCCAGTCTAGTCTGTGTAATTCCCAACATATACGCTTATAGCTACTATCCAGATATATACACTCTCCCATGTCATTCCTATCATTGACAAACCCCCCCGCGAACTTTCAATCCCCCACTTTCAAATTCATCGTAGATGATCTCCTCGTCAAATTAGATGCCGTCAATAAGCAATCGTTGGGCCATTTTGCATCCATATCGGATAAAAAAAATTACATCATCAACTCATTCATTAACGCCTACAGAACCCATTTCGGAGATGACATCTATCCAGCCTCCAGATTGATTTATCCCGACAAGAGCGGCCGACTCTACTATATCAGAGAAACTACGTTGGCACGGTTGATAGTCAAAATGTACCTGATCCCCAAAAATTCAGAAGACTATAACGTGCTTTACTATTGGAAACAAAACTACCAACAGTCAAAACGATTCGTAACAGACTCAAATAACTTGCGTGATTTGCCCTTGAGAGCCTCGCGCATTATAGCAAACCGTAGAACCATAACAAAATCCAACACCGCCACTTCCGATGGCAGTGCTGTACAAGCTTCGACCCAGTATACCGTCGATGACATCAACTCCTACTTGGATAACCTTTCAGATGCAAAGGTTGCTGCGGAGCAAATAGCAATCTTGAAACCACTTCTAGATTCCCTTCCGATTCCAGAAGTAAGATGGCTAATTCATATGATATTGAAAAAATCAATTCTAACTAGATTAGAATCATTTTTCCAATATGTCTGGCATCCGGATGCCCCTGCATTGTTTGCTATATGTAACGACTTGAAGCAAACTTTCCACTACCTAGTGGACCCTTCGAAACGACTCCTACCGGAAGATCTTAACCTCAAACCAACCCTACGCTTCAAACCACAGCTATCAATGAAATTATCCAAAAATTATGATAAACTCATCCTAGATTTACAAGAAAGGGTCCCAATGGATCCAAACTTTCAAGCCCTTTATGATGCACAGGATTTGAAAAATAAGTTCTATATAGAGGAGAAAATGGATGGCGATAGAATGACCTTACATAAGAAAGGTAAATTCTTCAAATTCTTTTCCAGAAGACTAAAAGATTATTCTTTTCTTTATGGCGAAAATTATGAATTTGGATCTCTTACCAAATACTTACACGATGCATTCCCTAACAAAGTCGATAGTATAGTTCTAGATGGGGAAATGGTGGCTTGGGACTTTCGAAGAAATGCCATATTGCCGTTTGGAACTTTGAAATCCTCGGCTGTTCAAGAATCTGTACGACAATATACTACTATTGATCAGTATGAACAACAATGTTCATATCCATTTTTTCTAGTATTTGATGTACTCCATCTTAATGGAAAAAACTTGACTAATCATCCTCTCTTTTTTAGAAAGAACATACTCCAAAAGTTGATAAATCCGGTTCCTAATCGTTTGGAGGTGTTACCTATACGATTGGGTAGTAATGTAAATGATTTAAAGACGGCCATAAGAGAAGTCGTTAGCACCAGAAGTGAAGGTATCATAGTTAAAAACCCGCAACTGAAATATCATATTGGCTATAGAAACCCTCAATGGATAAAGGTGAAGCCCGAATATTTAGAGAAATTTGGTGAGAATTTGGATTTGGTCGTTATCGGGAAGATTCCAGCTATCAAGAATTCATATATGTGTGCATTGAAAAGAGAAACCGATCAGGTGTATCTTAGTTTCTGTACGGTTGCAAATGGATTCACAGTTGCCGAATTCGACAAGATTGAACGGACAACGAATAATAAATGGATCAAGTATAAGCAACAATCGCCATCTCCAAAAGTTATGATTTATGGGACCAAAAAACCGGTGTATTGGATCCACCCCAAGGATTCTGTTATATTAGAAATCAAGGCAAGATCTATTGATTGTACAATAGAGCGAACTTATGCAGTGGGTACTACTTTGCATAACTTATACTGCCGCAGTATTCGTGAAGATAAAACGCCAGATGAGTGTATTACTATGGAACATTACCAAGATCTCAAAGAGAAGTATTCAAAAGATCTTGCAAAGACTCAAACTACAAATAAGAAGAGGAGAAATGAATTGGATTCTTTTATTCTTGCCCAAGTGCCAAAGAAGATCAAGATTGAATCGAAACTTTTCGAGCATTTTAACTTTATTATTCTTAGTGATCAGGTAGATGAAGACGGGAATAGAATCACAAGGGAAGAATTGACGTTAAAGGTTAAGAAATTTGGAGGAAATATCACCCAATCATTGAATGAAGATTCTAAGCTTCAGACTGTGGTAATTACAGAAAAAGAACTTCCAAGTTGTCAGGTATATCTACGTAAGGGATTCGACCTTATCAAGCCAAAATGGATCCTCGAATGTATCAAACGGTCAGCGATAGTTCAATTGGAATCGATATTCGTATGTAATTCACACCACGATTTTGGTGGGGTTGATAAATTTGGTGACAGTTATATTTCAAATGTTCTGTTAAGAGAAATGAACAATTCGTTTGAGAAATTACCTCAAGAACAGTTGGATCAATGCAGAAACGAGGTCGTTGAAGAGATAACCAGAAATCCAAGCATGGAGATTCCGAAGAGATTTTTATTTTGGGGTATTCAATTCTATATTATTGAGAGTGGAGCTGCTGATAACGAGATGTTTTCCGATAGGTTGGTTCGATTCGGAGGAATTATCACAGAAGACTTCAGGAAGTGTACTATGATACTCGTTAGAGAGCAACCCACTAAGAGAAAATTATTACTAGAGAAGATCAATGACGTCATGAAGGAAATTAGCGAGAAGATGATGTTTGACGAGGGTCTGATGTCGAGAGTTCCCATGGTAGTTAATGAGAAATTTATAGAGGATAGTATCGGAGAGAACACAGTGACAGACGGACAAGACTATAAGTACATTTAATAGAGGTGCTGGAGATATATATAAAATAATAAATGATGCAATAAAATGGAACAAAAACCGAAGGAGAGATGAAGCAATCCTGGAAATCCTGATTGCTTAATATGTCTGAAATGTCTGCTTGAAGCAACTTGCTGGGTAGGCATGTTTCAACTGGTATGTACACACCAGCTAGTAATCTCCAACTTCTTGTCATCAAGCGACAAAAGCAACCAGGATCAGATAGGCAGTGTAGATTTGGGGGTGGGGCTATTACGCTTGTGTGCCTAGAGTCCCCAAATTGTTCCTTTTCGGGTTCGTAACGTTTTTAAAGATTAGGAGAACTCATCGCCCAGTTATAGTGCACGCACGCAATCTCTGATATCGACTGTTTTCTTATCGCAACGTTGATCCGAACCTTAACATCAATATTCCATGAGTCTTAGTCAGGATTACCTCGATAGGCCGCATTCGGTGACCTCTAAGCTTTCATGGGCCATCGCCATCATATGCATGAGTACCCTCCAATTTGGATACCATATGGCCGAGCTTAATGCTCCGGCAGGAATCTTGACCTGTGAGTATTCAAAGCCGGGCCCATATAAGGACTATGCCCATACGTTCTGGGGAAGACATGGAATGGTGCAGTGTATACCTATGGGTAAACAGGGAGCCTCAATGATCACCACCACATACACTATAGGGGGTTTGATAGTGTCGGTGGTATTGGGATCAACGGATATTTCAGCCAGGTACGGTAGAAAGCATGTTTGTTCTGTGAGTGCACTAGGGTTTTTCATTGGCTCGATTTTTATGGCTGTGACGAATTCCAGTTACGTTATGAACTTGGGAAGACTCGTGAACGGGTTGGCGGCAGGTGCCTCCTTGATCATGTCGCCCATGTTGGTGAACGAGCTTACGCCCATAAACCATCGAGGAAGACTAGGTGCGTTGCTTCAGTTGGCTGTGGCCGGCGGAGTGTTCTTGGGTCAGGTGATTTCGTATTTGTGGTCGAATGACCAGCAATGGAGGATGATATTTGTGTTTGCAGCAATGCTAGGCTTCCTCCAGTTTTGCATGTTGTTGACGGTTCGGGAATCGCCGAAATGGTTGATCATAAACCAGGGTAACGTGCGCCACGCGACAACAATTCTTCATGAACATAGATCCGATAAGGATACGGTTCCCCATGAAATCAACCATTGGAGACGACTTTCGACCAATGAGAGACCTGCATCGGACTCCGAAAGCTCGAGTTTATTGGGTGATATCAAACAAACAGCAACCATTCTTGCAAAGAGAAATGGTTCCTTTAGCTCTTTAAAAGGTTCGTACTACTCCAATGCCATCCATAGTTCCAATGAATCGCTTGCTGCCCTTGCATCCTCCAGTGCTACACCACGCCCAAGCGAGCCTGTTGTTCCCACCAATCCCAAAGTCAGAAGAGGCTCGTTTGAAGAATCGGCAGTCTCACTGACAGAATTTATTTGCACCCAAAAGTATCGCCGACAATTCGCAGCCGTGATGATTCTCATGACATCGCAGCAATTGGTCGGGATTAATGCTATCACTTTCTACGGAGTCCGGATCCTCAACAACATGTTCGATGCCGATAAGGCGTTACTAATTGCTTGTTCGATCTCGCTCTGCAACGTCATCAGTGCGTGGATCGTGTCATTCTTGGTGGACCGTTTGGGAAGACGGCCGCTAGTATTGGTCTCACTAGCTATGACTGGCTTGTGTTCGCTAGTGATTTCGTTTGCGTTGATCTTCAAACACGAGGTTGTTGTAATTACTGCATGCTACGGATTTGTAATAGGCTACTCGGTGGGGGTAGGACCGATCCCATCGTTGATGGTGTCTGAATTGACGGGCCACGAAGTTGTTTCCAAAGCCCAGTCCATAGGAACGTCTGCCAATTGGGCGTCAAATATGGTGATCGCGTTCGCTGTGCCAATATTGCAGCAGCTCCTTGGAGGCGGCCTTTTCATCGTGTTCTTTGTCATCTGCATGATGTACAACATTGCAGTGTGGTACTGTGTGCCGGAAACGAAAGGCTTCAATGACAGTGAAGACGTGTGGAACTCATTTATGATGTAACCATCGACATATCAGGCACAGGAAGAATAGGCACCATACAGGAGATATGTATGGAGGTGCATATTGATTGACACGAAACAAACAATAAATAGAGACACCACTTTATATAGACCATTCTAATACTACAAGTCCATAACGTGACCAATTGCAATCGTGTAGTCAATTATCGACCATCTCCGGTTTCGGACCGTCGGGCCAATTACCGGGCATGTCCAATGCGCAGTATCATGAAATATGGGGAAGTTTCAAATATCAATCTTTTTCAATCTTCTTTTTTCCCCAACCCCAATCTTGATGATATGTCGATGAAAAAATGCTAGAGGGTGAACCTCCGCAATTCACGCTGGCTTGTAGTGCACAGCCCACATGTACAATGCAGTGGGTGAATTTCAAGTACTACACGCTATAAGTAGATGCGACTCCCCCCTCTGTTCGAAAGTGGTCAAAGAAAGTATAGAACTATTCAATTGCTCTTTAAAAATGGTTAACTACAAAAATTGGTTGAAAGAAGTCGACGACAACACTCGTCTTTCAAAGTTGTCTATTCCAGGAACCCACAACTCCGCTGCCTGCCACACTGCCTTGCCTTCAGTGCAATGTCAAGGAGAAAGTGTCACCGATCAATTGGAACACGGGGTAAGATTTTTGGATATCAGAACCGGTAAGCTCTTCTTGAAGGAAGGTGACGAAGCCAAGGACTTACAAGTCATTCATGGTAAGTTCCCAGTGCGTATTCCATTTCCGTTGAAATTGACTTCTGTATTGGAAGAAGTGTATGACTTCTTGAGTAACAACAAGTCTGAAACTGTCATTGTTTCATTGAAGCAAGAAGGTTCCGATGACTGGCACAACGACCAGGACGAATTTGGTAATTTGATCTGGGACAAGTATGTGAACAAGAACAAGGACAAATGGTTCTTGAAAAACGAAATCCCTAGGTTGGGAGATGCCAGAGGTAAGGCTATTCTTTTCAGAAGATTTGGAGTCAACAATGAAGACAGAAAGAAGGAGTTCGGATTCGAAGCTTCTTCATGGCAATACAACACCACCGAAGATGACAGAGGTGACTTTGTGGTGCAAGATTTCTGTGAAATCCAAGGTGCTCCAGATATCGAAAAGAAGGTTGGATATGTCAAGGACTTGGCTAAGAAGGCCAGAGATTACACTTCTGGAAACGACAACAAGTTGTTTGTGAATTTCACCTCTGGATCCAATTTCTTCGACCATGCTTGCTGGCCTCAACAAGTGGCCAATGCCATGATTGAGTCCAAGATCCAAGACAACTTCAGCAAAGGGTCTGGTATCATTGTTTTGGACTACATTGAAAGTGAGGACTGGGCTTTGTCCAAGAAATTGGTCGACTCCAACTTTTAGTAGGATAATAAGATAGTAAATGTATTAATATTAAAAATGTGTAGAAGTGGGAGAAGAAGAGGTAAAGGAGAAGGGCCAAATTGAGTAAAACAATGATACAGTGCTATACTTTATTCAGCTCTTGAATACTATAGATAAATCAGTTGTCTCTTCTTAATTCTTTTTTTTTTTAGACATTCGTAAATTCTACTATAGGTGATTCAGCTACATCTTATTCTTTCGTTATTTTCAATATTTGTCTTCATCTATATGAAGTACATTGCTGAAAGTATAACACCCCAACGTGAAATTGAAAAAGTGCGAGAATTGGAGTAACAGTCTTCTTATCAATGTTGTGGATAGTCAGGCCATTACGAGGGGTAATTGGGCGAGTGAGATTTCAACATAGTAAAGCGAACTTGGGCAAACAGTATGATGCGTTGAAATTGCAAAAAATCATCGAAAGCACGAATTTCGGCTCGGATGCCAAACCTCATAAAGATCTGGAGAACGAAACACCGGTGGAGGGAGTTTTGAAGAAGGTGGACCAAATGGAGGAAGCAAAAAAGAAAGAGCAAGAGGAGGACATGTCAATGGAAGGAGCGAGAGAAAAGAAGGCAGAGGAGCAAGGCAAGGTGGAAAGACCAACAAAAAGAATGAAGAAACCGGTATCGGCAATGGATCAGATATTGTCCGGTAAGAAACTAGAAGAGTATTTTAAATCGATTCAACAGACGCTTTTCACGGTGTCGACGACCTTAAATGAAGTCACAGGATACACCAGAATCGAAAAGTTGAAGAATCAGGTGGATCAGCTTGAAATAGAACTAAAAGTAGCCAAAGAAGAAGTCAAAATATGCAAAGGACTTTACACTGATGCCATTCAACAGAGGTCAACACTGCAGCGAGAGATCAATGAATTGTTGACGCGTAAACATAACTGGAGTTCTGGTGATCTAGAACGGTTTACAGATCTCTACAGAAATGACCATAGCAATGAACAACGGGAAGCAGAGACAGAGCGGACATTGAGTAGTGCCGAACTGAGGGTCGATGGCATACAGGCCAAATTGACTCAACTGATCTTGACAAGATACCACGAAGAACAGGTTTGGTCAGACAAGATCCGGAAAGTGTCGACATGGGGAACATGGGTGTTGATGGGAGTCAACGTAATGCTATTCTTTGTGGCGACATTTTTCGTAGAGCCATGGAAGAGAAAGCGCTTGGTGGGGTCGTTTGAAGAGAAGGTCAGGGAGATGATCGTGGTGAATGAAATGATGAAAGATGGAGCGGAAGAAGGAATGGGTGGTGGGGAAGGGATTATTGGACAGGAAATGATTGGACAAGAGGGAGAAATCGGAGAAATCGGACAAAACGCCGAAGAAAAGAATCCAGACATAAATGCAGCAGCCATACAAGAACTAAGCTCGATCATCCCGGCCAATCAACCCACAGACCAACCCTCTAGTACCTCCGCTTTCTTATATTCATTTTCCATCTTCCAGCCATGGAGCCAAACCAAGAATAATTTCAGCCACAATTTCGAGACTTTAGCGTCATCCAACGAAACTGTAGCCATCAACAAGAACGAACTAGGTGTCCTCAGTTTAGTCATCACCCTAGTAGGCTGTGGAATAGGTAGCTTGATCACTATATACTGTAAATAAAATGCCAATATAGACATACAGGGTCGTGTGCCGCGCCCAGAAATCTCCAGGCGCCAAAATCGCCACTGAGACTGTTGCCAGATATCTGACCACACTAACCTCACAAGCTACTGTTCATACAATTCATCGATTATAATGGAAGAGCCTGTGATTTTCGATACACCCAACGTTCACTCGTTGTTCAAGAAGTCTGATGATAACTCGGACGTCTACTTGAAGTTGAAGAGGTTGGAGAAAGACTTGGAGTTGTTATTGTTGCAGGAAGAATATATCAAAGATGAACATCGTCACTTGAAAAGGGAGTTGGTTCGGGCACAGGAAGAGGTCAAGCGGATCAAGTCGGTTCCGTTAGTTATTGGCCAGTTTTTGGAGCCTATTGACGAAAACACCGGTATTGTGTCGTCTACCACTGGTTCCAACTATGTGGTGAGGATCTTATCTACTTTGGATAGAGAGCTTTTGAAACCTTCATCATCTGTGGCATTGCATCGTCATTCAAATGCCTTGGTGGATATTTTACCTCCAGAAGCTGACTCCTCCATCTCCATTGTTGGTGATAATGAAAAACCAGATGTTACTTATGCTGATGTAGGTGGGTTGGATATGCAAAAACAAGAAATCAGAGAGGCTGTTGAGTTGCCATTGACTCAAGGTGATTTGTATTCTCAAATAGGTATTGATCCTCCAAGAGGGGTCTTGTTATATGGTCCTCCAGGTACCGGAAAAACCATGTTGGTGAAAGCAGTTGCTAATTCATCAACAGCTTCATTTATTAAAATCAACGGGTCCGAGTTCGTCCAAAAGTATTTGGGTGAAGGTCCTAGAATGGTCAGAGACGTCTTCAGATTGGCTAGAGAAAATTCTCCAGCCATTATTTTCATTGATGAAATTGATGCGATTGCTACCAAGAGATTTGATGCTCAAACCGGAGCAGATAGGGAAGTACAAAGAATCTTATTGGAATTATTAAATCAAATGGATGGTTTTGACCAAAGTTCCACCGTGAAAGTTATAATGGCTACCAACAGAGCAGACACATTAGACCCTGCATTATTAAGACCTGGTAGATTGGATAGAAAGATCGAATTTCCATCTTTGAAAGATAGAAGAGAAAGAAGATTGATTTTCTCCACCGTTGCATCTAATATGGCTTTGGCCCCTGAGGCTGATTTAGATTCTTTAATCATTAGAAATGATCCATTATCCGGAGCTGTCATTGCAGCCATTATGCAAGAAGCTGGGTTAAGAGCTGTGAGAAAGAATAGATACATGATCTTACAGAGTGACTTAGAAGAAGCATACACATCCCAAGTTAAGACCGGAAGTGAGCATGACAAGTTTGACTTCTATAAATGATTAATGTGATACTATGTGAGAAAATATGAAGACGTGAGAGTAATTATAATAGCTTCTTTGAAAGTATTGTAGATTCTTTTTGAAATCACTGTAGATATTCTGTCTATCATAATAATTCGTAGACTCCAAATCCTGGTTTTAAGGATTCCAAATTGGTAAAGTCCAAATGGTCCATATCCAAATGGGAAGAGTAACTCCAAGTTTGGTTATAGGAGGACGAGATGTTCTTGAATTCGATATTGAATGAAGCAGCAGGTGTGACCAAGTAGATAGTGTAAGAAGTACCTTTCAAGTCATCCAATAATTGGAACACTTTATCAACATCTGAGCCCATTGTATCGATCAAGTAATTTGAATTGGACTTGAGAGACGATATGTCATAAGTGAAACTTTCGTCTGATAATGTCAATGTGTGGAAGTTGTCGGTGGTGACTCCCAACATCCAATCAGGAGGCGAGTAAGTTCTCCACCAGACTTGAATGGTGTTGGTCTTGTTGGTTTTGATGATTGAGTTATGGAAATGGTCCAATGCAGGAACGACGCCTCCTTGATGATAGACGCCCATGAGAACACACATGACGGTATTGAAGATGTACCAAGAATAGATCAAGAAAGTAACAAGAGCAGACTTTTGGATATCGGGAGAAGCAGAAGATTCGTCAGAAATTGAACTTGAATCGGTGGATGGTATTTCCGTGGTTGAATTTTTAGTCGCCACCTTTTCTTTACCACCTTCCTGTTTCTTATTAAACCCCCTGAAGTCCAAGCAACAACAAAAGAATGGAACTAGCGGGGCCAAAAAGCGCAATTCCTGGTGTGGGACTAATGAAAGAATCACAATACCACTGGCAGCACTCATAAATGGTAAAGTTCTCCAGTAGCTATTAGTAAGCTTATAGAACACAAGAAATACCCCAGGACCGAGAATCTGGGGTAAGTTGACCAAGATATGGGTGTATAATGGGTGGATTCCGTGGGTCAGAAGGTTTTCGTAATTGGTATTGTAGAGTAGATTATTCAATGGAGTGACGATTAATGAGGATAATGTGATTGTAGAAATATCATTCAATGCAATGTTACCGAAAACCATTGTATCAACCAAGATAAACGCCAATGTAGGCACCATGAACCCAAGAACGAGACTCACGAAGTTGGAGATTCTGGTTGGAGATTTCCAAAGAAATTGCAACACGAAAAATGCTGGAATCACGAGAAAAGCGGCGAAAGTGATTCTGTTGAATAATCCTATGGAAACGACAAGTCCCAAGAACATCAATGCACCGTTTTGGCCAGCCTGGTACTGGGATGCTTCGACAGTATATCTTAGGTCATCAATGATCCAAATACTAAGTAACAAGAGCCAAGTTTCCACTGAATTTGAGAAAAGATGCGATTGGTACACCAATGTGACGTAGGATGTCAGGGCAAAGAAGATCCCTTTTATTCTTTCTGGTTTTGTAGGGGAGATATGGTGAAGGACATAATCAGTGAGGAGCCAGCCAATGACCATATTCTGGAGTCTGACGATGTACCAGATGTGAATTGGGGCAAAATCAAGGTTCAAAAACTTGATAAGATAGAGCATCGGTCCGTATACCAAATATAAAGGGCCTAGGCTTCGTGCTGGAGCCAGAGAGGTGAATTCCCATGGCAATGATGTGGTGTAGTTAAGGATATGGTGTGCTGCCACCTGGATGCTTTGAAAATGTTCGTCCGGGTGAATGTATGAGTTCAGGAGAGCTAGAACAAACCTCAAGCCGATGGTGGCGATGTAGACCAATCGCCAATTGAAGGGGTACATGAAAGGAGGGAGAGGTTTGGTGATTTCGTATACATAAAACGGTTTTTGGAGAAAGATGCGATACTGGGTCGTGCGTGGGTGCAGTATTGAAAAATCGGCAGGCAGTTGGGGAGGTTTATTTTGGTTGGGGTTCGGGTGTTTCCTGAAACAAAGAGGGGTGTCAGAGAAGACCGGAGACAGTCGACGTCGGCAGTCGCAGGGCCAGCAACCGGATATCGACGTGGTGTCGACCGGATGTTGGAAATGTCGCGGTTGTCGGAGTTGATGATCCAAGGCCGAGATACACATCCTGGAGAGGTGAAGGTGACGACCATGGAAGTGAAGGAAGAGAGTGGTAGGAGCGGAACGGGTAAACCAGGCCGGCCATCACGTCAAACGGGTTTGTTGAAATCGGCCGGATGAGTAGTGTCCGATGGCTCGGTGACAATCGGCTCGGACACAAAAAAGTCCGCACCAGATCGGATCCGAGAGATGGGTGGGAAATGGCGGCGTGTGATTGGCCACAATCAAAAGTCCAACCAGTTGCAACAACTGTAGGCAAGAAAAGGGGGGACCAGGCAAAGTCGACCAATACGGGAGGTAAAGTGGTCGGAGAAAAGGCTAGAGGCAAGAACTGGCCATGGAGAGCATGGAAATGCAATAATATCACCGACTTTCGTACCGTGGGTACCACATATGCGCCGTCGAAGTTCCTAGGCTACCCTCTTCCCACCTCGCACAAAGAGAAAATTTTGTCAGTGTCATTTCTAAACCTCCTTTCCTTAAACTTCATCTGTTCCTTCTTCATCCTACAAACAGACACACATCCCACGCCATGCTTAGACAATTAGCCAGAACTACAATTGCGCCCAGATTCACCAGATCCTACATCGCCGGACAATTCACCGGGGCCAAGAACTCCGACGGCATGTACACCGTGACCATGATCGAAGGGGATGGGATTGGTGTGGAAATCTCCAAGGCGGTCAAGGATATCTACGCTGCTGCCAAGGTGCCAATCAACTGGGAAGATGTTGACGTGACTCCTTTGTTGATTGACGGTAAGACCACCTTGCCACAAGCTGCCGTTGATTCGGTCAACAAGAACTTGGTAGCCTTGAAGGGACCATTGGCCACTCCAGTCGGAAAGGGTCACACCTCGATGAACTTGACCTTGAGAAGAGCGTTCAACTTGTTTGCCAACGTGCGTCCATGTAAGTCCATTGTTGGATACGACACTCCTTACGAAAACGTCGACACCGTGTTGATTAGAGAAAACACCGAAGGGGAATATTCCGGTATCGAACACACCATTGTTCCAGGGGTTGTGCAATCCATTAAGTTGATCACCAGACCTGCCTCCGAAAAAGTCATCAGATACGCCTTTGAATACGCCAAATCCATCAACAAGCCTCACGTGTTGGTTGTCCACAAGGCCTCCATCATGAAGTTGTCCGATGGGTTGTTTGTCAACACCGCCAAGGAAGTTGGTAAGGAATACCCAGACGTCTCTCTTGACTTTGAATTGTTGGACAACACCTCTTTGAAGTTGGCCAGTGACCCAGCCGACTACAAGAACGTCGTCATGGTCATGCCTAACTTGTACGGTGACATCATGTCCGATTTGTCTTCTGGTTTGATTGGTGGTTTGGGTTTGACTCCTTCCGGTAACATGGGTAACAAGGTTTCCATTTTCGAAGCCGTCCACGGTTCTGCTCCAGACATCGCCGGTAAAGGTTTAGCCAACCCAACTGCCTTGTTGTTGTCTTCTTGTATGATGTTGAGACACATGTCTTTGAACGCCGATGCCGACAAGATCGAAACCGCCGTCTTGAAGACCATTGCCTCTGGTCCAGAAAACAGAACCGGTGACTTAAACGGTTCTGCTAGCACCCAGCATTTCACCAGCCAAGTCATCGCCAACTTGTAGGTACGAGGATAATAAATATATATACACAGAGTGGACCAACATCACGATCGCCAACAGAAAGTCTTTGGCAGTCCGCTGTAGAAGACTGTAGACAAAGGGGGCTGTAGAAATGAAGTGGTACGGTAGAATAGAGCTGCCGACGGCGTTCAACTAGGCAAGTACTGCGGTTAGGGCCTTCTTATATATTGCAGACTGGGCCTTTGCCAACCCGACCAGTGGCCGGCTTATTTCCTACTTACTTGGTTCTTTCATTCATTATTCTGGTACTGCTTGTATTGTTATATATCTTCCTTACTTGTTCAACTCTTCCAATGCCTTATTGGTCCCCTCAACGATGGCAATATGTTCGACCTTATGGACTCTGTCTTCGTACTCTGGCAAGGTTTCTTCCTTGTTCAAATCGAGCTCCTTCACGAGAATAGGAGTTCCTCTGTCGACTTCCGCAATCACCTTGTGGATCATCACGCCTCCCTTGGAGATCTCGCCGTTCTGGCCTGCTTTCCAGGCCCTGTCGATGGCATGGGTTCCGTCAAATGCTCCAGGCAATGCCGGATGTAAGTTGATGATGGTGATGCCTGCTTGTGCCAAGGGGGTAAGAATGGTAGGGGAAAGGATCAACATCCACCCGGCACACACAATCAAGTCTGGTTTGACGTAATCGGCCACCTTCTCGGTGATATGGCCATTGATGAGTAAATTGGCAAGATCTTTATTGAAGGCCTCTCTTCTGGCCAAACGTTCTTCTTTTTGGTCCTTGGTTGTTCCGGCATAGTAGCTCTTTAAAACATGGGTTTTGGAAGGAATTGAAGCATTGGAAGCACGGGTAAGGCCATAGGCCGTGGTACTGGAAGATATCACTTGCGTGATGGTTCCGCTCAAAGAATGGGCCTTTTCGGCATCAATAAGCGCCTGGAGATTCGACCCGGATCCCGAAATGAGAACGGTGATTTTGGCGGTCATGGATATATTTTGAAAGGGCTAAAGGTTGTGACAAAGAGATGATAAAGATGGTAGTGATCAATATTTGACTCGGGTACGATGACATGGGATCGCAGCGTAGTGGATCACATGACTACATGTCACCTGAAATGCTCATCACGTGATATCAATCACATGATGTATCTCTCCACCGACTGGCCCTTCTATTGGTGCCCCATATTCCGGGTAACCTGGAAACGCGTATATCTGTGGCCGGACCCAAATATCCGTGCGTGAAAATTTTTCTCATCCCTCAGCTGGTCAGCATACAGCAGCACAAAAAAAAGATATCAGTGCGGGCTGCCCTGTGTTATGTATTGCAGAACGGGCCTTGTTTCCCTCGTTAAGTACTGCGGTTAGGGTCGTTTCTTCCCCCCTCGTGCATGATTACGGACCAAGGCCATCTGTTTAAAACCTTTTTCATATCCACTTTTTTTGAGATTTTTAAATCTGCTTTTTTTCAGATATTGTTCAAATAACATTACTTCAAGATGGGTATGTAAATGTGATTGTGGGGACTAATGATAGAGAAAGGCAGTAGCCAGGTCTAGTGATAGACGACAGCAAGATTGTCAAAAGATAATTGATAGATCACTAGTAGCAATTGAATTACAAGAAGAATAAGAGGAATCAGAAAGAAAAAAATGGCATTGGAACGAATTGACAAGGAGATTTGAAGGTGATTATTTGGACGGTAATCATGGGATGATGGACATTGGGAAAATGAGGAAGATCTGTGTTGGAATCGTTTTTTCTTTCCTTCATAGTCATCGATTTAGGTGACTTTTTGGTTGTCAATTTTGATGATTTTCCGTGGCGGTTAATTGGAAAGTTTTTCGGGGTTCCAATGGTGAAAACGATTACCCAATTACGTTATTCTTTCTGGTGGATTCTTTGATATCTTGTTCATGTGGACTACTTTTGGGATGTGATCTGTTTTTTCTCTGGCGCTAATGTTTTGCCTTTTGTCATCTCTTAGATTTTGTTTTCTCCAAAGTTTTTCTTTGCCTATTTTGGCGCCTCTTACTTTTTAAACACCTTACTAACAATTTTTAGTTGCTTTCACTATGGAACAAATCCGTGAATTGATGGACAAGGTTACCAATGTGCGTAACATGTCCGTCATTGCTCACGTCGATCACGGAAAATCTACTTTGACCGATTCTTTGGTTCAAAGAGCTGGTATTATTTCCGCCGCTAAGGCTGGTGATGCCAGATTTATGGACACCAGAAAGGATGAACAAGAAAGAGGTATCACTATTAAGTCTACTGCTATTTCCTTGTACGCTTCTTTATCTGAAGATGACTGTAAGGACATCAAGCAAAAGGTTAACGGTCAAGAATTTTTGATTAACTTGATTGATTCCCCAGGTCACGTTGATTTCTCCTCTGAAGTCACCGCTGCTTTGCGTGTTACCGATGGTGCTTTAGTCGTCGTCGATTGTGTTGAAGGTGTCTGTGTCCAAACCGAAACTGTCTTGAGACAAGCTTTAGGTGAAAGAATTAAGCCTGTTGTTATCATTAACAAGGTTGACAGAGCCTTATTGGAATTGCAAGTCACCAAGGAAGATTTGTACCAATCTTTCTCCAGAACCATTGAATCCGTTAATGTTATTATCTCCACCTACATTGACCCAGTCTTGGGTGACGCTCAAGTCTACCCAGAACAAGGTACCGTCGCTTTCGGTTCCGGTTTACACGGTTGGGCTTTCACCGTTAGACAATTCGCCTCCAGATACTCTAAGAAGTTCGGTGTCGACCACTCCAAGATGATGGAAAGATTATGGGGTGACTCATACTTTAACCCAAAGACCAAGAAGTGGACTAACAAGGACAAGGACGCTGATGGAAAGACTTTGGAAAGAGCTTTCAACATGTTCGTCTTGGACCCAATCTTTAGATTGTTTGCTGCTATCATGAACTTTAAGAAGGCTGAAATCCCAACCTTATTAGAAAAGTTGGAAATTAACTTAAAGGGTGACGAAAAGGAATTGGAAGGTAAGGCTTTATTGAAGGTTGTTATGAGAAAATTCTTGCCAGCCGCCGATGCTATGTTGGAAATGATTGTCTTGCACTTGCCATCCCCAGTCACTGCTCAAGCTTACAGAGCTGAAACCTTGTACGAAGGTCCAGCTGATGATGCTTCATGTACCGCTATCAGAAACTGTGACCCTAAGGCTGATTTGATGTTGTACGTCTCCAAGATGGTGCCAACTTCCGATAAGGGTAGATTCTACGCCTTCGGTCGTGTTTTCGCTGGTACCGTTAAGTCTGGTCAAAAGGTCAGAATTCAAGGTCCAAACTACCAAGTTGGTAAGAAGGAAGATTTGTTCCTTAAATCTATCCAAAGAACCGTTTTGATGATGGGTAGAAATGTTGAACAAATTGATGACTGTCCAGCCGGTAACATTATCGGTTTAGTCGGTGTCGATCAATTCTTGTTGAAGTCTGGTACTATTACCACCTCCGATGCCTCCCACAACTTGAAGGTCATGAAGTTCTCTGTCTCTCCAGTTGTGCAAGTTGCTGTTGAAGTTAAGAACGCTAACGATTTACCAAAATTGGTTGAAGGTTTAAAGAGATTATCTAAGTCCGATCCATGTGTTTTGACTACCATGTCCGAATCCGGTGAACATCTTGTTGCCGGTACTGGTGAATTGCACTTGGAAATTTGTTTGTCCGATTTACAAAACGATCACGCTGGTATTCCATTGAAGATCTCCCCTCCAGTTGTTGCTTACAGAGAAACCGTTGAAGGTGAATCTTCCATGATTGCTTTGTCCAAGTCTCCAAACAAGCATAACAGAATTTATGTTAAGGCCCAACCTTTATCTGAAGAAGTTTCTCAAGATATCGAAAACGGTACTATTAACCCAAGAGATGATTTCAAGGCCAGAGCTAGAATTTTGGCTGATAAGCATGAATGGGATGTCACTGATGCCAGAAAGATTTGGTGTTTCGGTCCAGATGGTAACGGTCCTAATTTGGTTGTTGACCAAACTAAGGCTGTCCAATACTTGCACGAAATCAAGGATTCCGTCGTTGCTGCTTTCCAATGGGCTACCAAGGAAGGTCCAATTCTTGGTGAAACCGTCAGATCCGTCAGAGTTAACATCTTGGATGTTACCTTGCACGCTGATGCTATCCACAGAGGTGGTGGTCAAGTTATCCCAACCATGAGAAGAGCTACCTACGCCTCCATGTTGTTGGCTGAACCAGCCATTCAAGAACCAGTTTTCTTGGTTGAAATTCAATGTCCAGAAACCGCCATTGGTGGTATCTACTCCGTCTTGAACAAGAAGAGAGGTCAAGTTATCTCTGAAGAACAAAGACCAGGTACCCCATTGTTTACTGTCAAGGCTTACTTGCCAGTTAACGAATCCTTCGGTTTCTCCGGTGAATTGAGACAATCTACCGGTGGTCAAGCTTTCCCACAATTGATCTTCGATCACTGGGCCGTCTTGGGTGGTGATGTCACTGACCCAACCTCCAAGCCTGGTGCCATTGTCAAGGCCAAGAGAGAAAGATCTGGTATGAAATCTGAAGTTCCTGGTTACGAAGAATACTATGATAAGTTGTAAGCAACTTAATTAGTTGTATAATTTGTTTAGTGGCTAGCCTAGTGTTCCGTAAGGAATATGAAGTTGAAATGTAATTGACTTAAGTGTCGTATAAGAACAAATGTAGCAAAAGTTGTAGATGATGCAATATTGTGGAGTAAAGTGGGTGGAGGTGGTTTTTGCTAATGTTCAAACGATACTATACTATGTGTGTCACGTGACATGCGCGTTTTCGGATTTACACAAATGCTATTTAGAAGGGTCTGAACATATTATTTTATTCAGTGACACAAATGTTGCATGTAGAAAAATATACGGGAACGACGGAACGACGGGTCGAAAGGAACAGCCAAGATGGGTCCGATTGCCATCCTTTATCGAAGACTAGGATCCTCGAGGTGAAGAGGTCATTCTAAAGAGGTGGAAAGAAAACCCTCATTAAACACCACCCCTTCTATTTGTTAAGACCGGTTTTGTGTGGCCATGACAAGTCACTGGAAGAATACAGGCGGCAGAAAAGTGATTATATACATGATGAGTCACCAGCCTAGGCGGGCATCTTCCTACATGACATAAGACAAGCTGTCTAAATGGGATGCTTCTCAGAAGATTTTAGGCCTCGTCGGGTTGCGTTTGTTCCTGTCCCGTTGGAGCACTCGCAAAGCCTCTTATTAGCAAAGCCTCTTATTAGGCACATGCCCTTGTTGGTGACGGTTATACCTTTTATACCTTTGGGGTACCAGGTTAAGTAGTGCAGGTTTTGAAGGGTTCCGTTGTTTCGGAATAGTGCAACTCTCCTGATATTTAATGACTGGAGATGGGATGCCCGCACCCGTCCTACCCGCGTCTCATGCACATCATCTATCCCTTTGGATACAATTAGTAAGAATTTAAAATTTAGCTCGTATAAGCCTGTAGGTATAAAGGTTGGCAGGTAGCACTAGAGTTTGAAAAAGAGAAACGAACATCAAAGCTTCTGTAACCCCAGACAACAAAAGTACCAAATCCTTTTAACAAAGTGGTTCATACCTATATATTCAAAATTACAGTTTGCCTGTTAAGACAAGTGTCCACTTTCCCTTTTCTAGCCATTCATCAAAGATTTTTTTGTCCCGTTCTTACACAGGGTCCCATTAACACTGAGTGACCTACCACAATGGACAGAGGTTCGGTCTACACATTACTCCAGTCGGTCAAGCCCCACTCAGTGGACACCTACTGTGTGTCGATGACCATGATAACCATGGCCATATCAGGCTACTACATTCGGAGATATCGCAACACCTCGTCGAAAGACATCAGGACCACCTTGGTCTCTCTCATCGCCATGAACGGATGGGGACTTGTTCTTTTGGCCCTGTCGGGTCACACCATGTCCAATATGGCCGTCGGGTTCCGGGCCGCCACGGGCGACGCCAACCACGAGTACTTGGTCAAAGACGTCAAGTTCGTGGCCATTCTAATTGTTTCCATCTGGCTCTATCGGGTCATGGGAAGAGCCACCATCAGATGTATCGAGTACATCTCGTTTGTGGGCAATGCGTCCTCGGAATTGGAAGACCCGGTCTCGGAAGCCAAGAACAGCAAGGAAGTCTCCTTTGACGAGACTTTGGTCACATATACAGAATTGGGCGATGCTCGGATATCGCGTCTCTCGACCGACCTGTTATCTAGTCGGCGATGTATTGCTAAGACGGTGGCGGCGTTTTTGGCGGGCTTAATAGCGGCGGTGATGTTCTTGCCGCAGAGCTTCCAGTTGAGCACCTCCGGAACTTGGTTGCTGATAGGAGCATATAAAGTGAAATCCGACCATATTTTCTTCGCCTTAATTGGAGGGTTTATGGTGGACAAGTTCATCAGATTCTTCCAGGTACTCACCCTCCAAAATGCATACCACCAGTTCAAATATTACCCAAAGGGCACCAGCATTGCCTGCCGCTTCATCTGGTTCTACATGTGCGGCATTGTGACGTTCATGATGTGTTTCATGGTTGTTTCCAGTGACGTCATGATCAATTTGGTGCATGTTGTGGCCCGCTCGACTCTGTCGGCACCAATAGGATCTGAGACCAACGTGAACTCTCCATACCCCATCCAGCTCTTCACCTCCATCTTAATCGACTATTTATTCCACAGCAGCTTGGTGCCCCAAGAATCGGTCTTGATGCATTGTCCAGACGAAGCATGCGTTCAGTCACAGGTATTGACTGGGTTTGTGAACTCGCTCCATACGTTGGACATGAATGCAGTCAACTGCTGGGAGGTGTTGAACCTCTTCTCCTTTACGTTGTTGCCAGGCTTGATTTGGATTACGTTGGCCATCAACTTCAAAAGGTAACGCAATTTGGGATTTTGCACCCAATGAAAATTTACAGAAGAGTTGCTCAAAGATGAACAGTTGTCGTTGTAATAACCCATGGTTGATGCTGTATTCTTGGAAAATGGATAATGCTGCCCATGTAGGATAGAATTTCCGAATCCTGGGACTCCAGTGCTCATCGCTGGATTATGACACAGATACTAGCGGGACGACGCACCCCTACTAAACGAGGGTCTTTTTTGGGATATATAATTACATAGTGCTTTCTAAATTAGGACAATCAACGACGATCCGACGGCCAACTGGTTGGCCTGACAGAACATACACTAATCAAAGATTACACATAGAACAGAACACATCGGAATCGTAGTACACATCCGGTAGCGGTATCCCGATTGGGCCATTTTTTTTCCTTTTCTTATCGGTAGTGCTCGCCATATCGGGAAGCGCAATCCGCATGGAAATCAATACCCAATTGGGATGATAAGAAGATCAATCGAAGATCCATATATAAAGAACACCACCTATCCTTCCCAGCCTAAATTGTCCTATTAACACATCCGTACTCTACACTTACGATATGGAAAGACTCCAGCAACTTGCTCTTCATGCTACCTCGTCGGTCGCAGCGCCTGCTGCGCCAGCGCATCCCTTAGACCCTCTTTCACCCCAGGAAATCCTGGTTGTGACAGGTGTCATCAAGGCGAAATATTCAGGAAAGTCGATTATGTTCAACACGGTGACCCTTAGGGAGCCGATTAAACGGGCCTACTACGACTGGAAGGAACGCAGCGGCCCTAAGCCTCCCCGTTTGGCCTACTTCGTCATCGTCGAAGAAGGTGTCACCGCCATCCAGGAGGGGGTCGTTGATGTCGGTAGTCTCACCTTGGTGCTGATGAAGCACACCGAAGGAGTCCAGCCTATCTTGACGCCCAGCGATCTCCAGCTCACCGAAGACATCGTCCGTCGCGACCCTGAGGTTATCAGACAGTGTGGCATCAGTGGGGTGCCAGAGTCCGAGATGGCCAACATCTACTGCGATGCCTGGACCATCGGATACGACGAGCGGTGGGGTGCCTCCAGACGGTTGCAACAGGCATTGATGTACTGGCGGTCCGACGAGGACGACTCCCACTACTCCCACCCGTTGGACTTCTGTCCCATTGTCGACATGAACGCCGGCAAAGTGATCTTCATCGATGTTCCTGGCCGGAGAAGAAAGGTGTCCAAACACAAGCACTCCAGTTTCCATCCTAAGCACATCAAGGACAAGTTCGGCACCCCAGAAAACCCCTCCGGCTTCCGTAACGAGCCAGAGACCCCCATCAACGTCACCCAGCCCAACGGTGTCTCTTTCAACATGGACGGCCACGTCATGAACTGGTCCAACTTCAACTTCCATATTGGGTTCAACTACAGAGAGGGTATTGTGTTGAGTGACATGAACTACAACGACCACGGCAAGTCACGTTCGCTCTTCCACCGGATCTCGCTAGCAGAGATGATTGTCCCCTACGGATCGCCCGACTTCCCCCACCAACGGAAGCATGCTTTGGATATCGGAGAGTATGGTGCTGGGAACTGTACCAACCCCCTCTCGTTGGGATGTGACTGCAAGGGTGTCATCCATTATATGGACGCCCATTTTCCCGATAAGGAGGGTTTGGCCACCACGGTCAAGAACGCCATTTGTATCCACGAGGAGGACGACGGGCTCTTGTTCAAGCATTCCGACTTCAGAGATGATTTCCAGACCACCGTCGCCACCCGGGGGAAGAAGTTGATCATCTCCCAGATCTTCACCGCTGCCAACTACGAGTACTGTTTGTACTGGATCTTCAGACAGGACGGGACCATCAAGCTCGAGGTGCGTCTTACCGGGATCCTCAACACCTATATCTGTGACGAAGACGAAAGCACTGGTCCTTGGGGTACCCAGGTGTATCCTCAGGTGAATGCTCATAATCACCAGCATTTGTTTTCTCTTCGGATCCATCCCAGAATCGATGGTGACGCCAATTCGGCTGCCACCAGCGATGCCAAACCATCGCCCCATCCATTTGGCTCGGTGGAAAATGTCTACGGAAATGCCTTCTTCTGTGACAAGAAGACGTTCAAGACCGTCAAGGACTCGCTTACCAACTTCGAGTCGGCCACGGCTCGGACATGGGACATTTTCAACCCCAACTCCATCAATCCGTACTCCGGAAAGCCGGCTTCGTATAAGCTCGTCTCGACGTTCTGCTCGCCGGTGTTGGCCCAGGAAGGTTCCTTGGTCCGTAAAAGAGCACCATGGGCCGTCCATTCCACCGAGGTCGTTCCGTATGTTGACGAGGATCACGGCTATGGGAGATTGTATCCTTCCGGAGATCATGTGTCCCAATGGAGTGGTGATGGAATGAGAGGAATGAGAAAATGGATCGGCGACGGTACTGACAATGTCGACAATACCGACATTGTCTTCTTCCATACATTTGGTATCACCCATTTCCCAGCCCCAGAAGACTTCCCAGTGATGCCAACCGAGATCTTCGACTTGATGTTACGTCCTAGAAACTTTTTCATCGAGAATCCCGTTCTTGATGTCAAGCCTTCGTTTGCCAGAACCACCAAGGAGGTCAAGAATAAAGAGAGTGGAATGGATGTATGTAGTTTGACCGTTGATAAGACATCGAGATTGGCTTTTGGCGGCGACTGCTGCAAGTAGGAGAGGTAATGTACTAGATTTTAAATAACATGATAGTGATAGAATACATATAGGCTTTAGGAATAAGAACATGCTAGAAAACCCCCGAAAAGTAAAGCTCAATAGTAGGACACTTTAGTGAGGTCCCAACCCAGAGGAAGTCGAAGTAACTTGTATGGGGAAACAGGTTATAAGGTTCTTTGGTTCCTTCTTCGTTTTGCAACTTCAGCATTACCCCAGGTTATCCGGTTGGCACAGGTGCGGACTCGGATTTACGCGTGACCGTCGCACCCCTGCCAAATCGATCAACTCATCGCATCCAACTACACCACAACTAACCACCACCCATCATGAAATACGTCATAGAGCACATGGAAGAAGGCTTCTCCGAGTGGGTGATTCTCGAGTACTCGCAGATCATCCGCGAGGTTGGCAAGGAAAACCTCATTTTGACGTCGTTGCCACAAACCACCACCTCGGCCGACATTCCCAAACCGTTGACCGACTTGGGTCTCCAATGGACCACCGACGAATGTGTGAACATCGACAACGGCTTGGACAAGGCCCGTGTGTGCTTGTTGGACCCGGCCGCCGAGAGCGAGTTGGAACCCCACGACAAAGCTAAATTTGACTACTTTGTGTTTGGAGGCATCTTGGGATCGCATCCGAGAGTCGACCGGACCGGGATCTTGAGACGTAAGTATGGGCTTGCTGGCCGTAGATTGGGGGCGTTACAAATGACCACCGATACCGCCATCAGAACCACCCAGAAGATTATCGAGGACCAGCAGAAGTTTGATGATATCCGGTTTTTGGACTATCCCGAAATTCGCTACAATAAATACGAATCGACCGAAATGCCATTCCGGTATATTCTTGATAAGGAAGGGACCCCCATCTTACCCGAAGGCATGCTACAATTGATCAAACACGATGCCGAACAAAGCATAGATGATTTGTTGATTGAATAAATGTATAGAGATCTAAGACACCATCAGAAACCGTTCAAAATGTAGAGAATACCCCTCAGTACAACCGTACGTCCTTCTTCTGTATATCCTCCTTCTTCTGCAACACCTCCCTCATGATGAACCCAGCGGTGTCCTGGTCCTCGAAGTACGACACATGGGCACTGACGGCCGACACCAACGAGATATCAAACACTCCCATCGGTAACGAATAGTCGATGCGGCCCGTCTTGTTCAAGCTCTTCAACTGCTCGAGAGGCTCGCCCGTCAACTCGTGCTTTCTCAGCTTTCTTTTGGGTTCTTCCTTCTTGCCATTGATGGCCAACGAGCTGAGAATGTCCCCCAATGCGTTTTCCTCGCTGGCCTTTTCATAATCGGAAAGTGTTTCTTGTTTGGCATTGGAAGGGCGTTTGCTGAACCAACTCGATGCCTTGGATAACTTCTCGGAGATCTCGTCGCCGAAATTGGCCAACTCTTTGAATTGTGTGTTGATGCCTTTCACGGCAAAAGGCACCGGTTCGGGCTTGAAGTCGGCAAAGTCCGGATTCACCAACGGCTCCATTCTATACCCCACGGGATCGCACGGATGGAAGATGTTGTACAAGTTGATACATTTGGGACAAGCTTGTGTGGAGGGGTTCTTTTTATCGACTTCTTTCCTCCTTGGCCCAATGTTGGTCTGTTCCAACAACTTGAACACCGCCAACGGTGACCCTACACAGAACAAATTCTCAACGTCAAATGCCAAGTGTTTGTCGACTTCCTTCTTGCCATCTGCCGTGTCGGTCTGGTTGGCCAAAATGTCAAACGAAATCGCAGACCCCAACGAATGGCCCATGATATGGACCTTGCCCTTGAACCCAGGGTTCTTTTCTATATATAACCGATACACCCTGTTCAATTCGGTGATCACGGCTGCGAACACCTGGTCGACATACTTCGGCTCGTAGTAGAGCAAAATGTCGAGAACAACGTCGCCGAGGATATTCCGAAGTGGCTTGACTCCATCGACCGAAATCTGTGCCAACGTCGGAAGTCGGTACTTGCCATTTTCATCGTACTGTTCGAACCTCTTTTGCGGCTGGAAATCGATCTTGTGACGCCACGAAATGGGCAACACCTGGATCCGATTGTTGGTGGCACTTTGCTTCTGGGCAACCTCCGGCTCTATGCCTTCGTAGGCTAGTTTCTGGTACTCCTCGTTGTTTTCATACACCGTCTTCATCGTATTTCTCAACACGTTGATACTGTGGGTGAAGTTGACAGACTCATACTTGTGGCCCAAAATCTGCCCTATGCCATGGATACAGAGTATAAGATGGTCCACGGGCCGCTCGGATTGCTCGCACGAAGTATCAAGCTCGTAGTCCGACTCTAGGATCGATTTGTGCTTGGAGTCCTCTTTGGAGGCACTGGGCTTGGTTTGGGTGCTTTGATCTCCTTTTGCACCTTCTTCACTTCCCAAAAGCAGCACCATCTCCCCCTTGATCGACTCGCTAAGGTTCGGTATGGGGTTCGAAGGAAGACTATCGAAAATCGTCTTGTCCAACTCATCGGTGAATCCTCTCTGGATATACTCCACCGCTATCAACAGCACGTTGTGCGGCCCGAAATGCCGTATCACTCCCAACTGGAACGACGACGCCATTGTCTTGGGAAACATCACGGCATTGGTGTTGTCAAAGTAAAGCACGACCTTGCCGTCGCCAATATCCACCAAATCCTGCTCGCTTGCCACATCCACATCCTCCTCCTTCGGCTGCTGGTTGGCACGCTTGTTGAATTGGGCAATGTCTCTCTTTGACTCCCGAGAACTCATCTGGTTGTCCGTTTTGTCGAAGTTGTAAGGCTTCTTGTCAAAGTAACCCTTTTCCAATTTCTGGGTGAGTTCGAAATCAAACGGAATCCCATTGCTCGAAAACCATACCCCTCGCCGTACTTCGTAAACTGGCCCCTCCCAATACACGGGAGCCAACTGGAGCTTCGCCAAGTCCACCTGGAAGAGCTTGTCCTCGTTGACTTCTATGAGGTCGGTTTTGGGGGCTAAATCGTCGTTTTTGTCATTTTCAAGTTCTTCCAGTTTTGAAAGGTGTCTTGTCCTATTCTTTTCAATTTCCTGATTCCTAACTTCAGCACTTTTACTGTTGAATGCCTTCTCTAGTCTGGAAGAGTCGTAATCGGAAAAAGGGAGAAACTTCTCCGGATTCTTGTTTTGGACATAGTTGAACCATTTCGGTTTGGAAAGGGGCGCATCGGTGGCATAAAACCACTTCACCCGGATCTCGGACACCCGTCTTATCGAAATCAAATACGGGCCCCCCAAACGACACTTGAATACACCCGTCCTGATCATACTGTCCGTCCTGATCTAATGTTGCTGTTTGATACCAAAATCAACCCCACTGTTTATTTGTTCTCATCTCCGACACGCGCATAAGCGGCACGTGACCGGGACGCATGTGCAAAAAACGAAGGCATCACGTGACTTATGTCAAGCCGGGCTCGGGGATGGTAAACCCGCCGCTTGGCCATTTCAACACGGCTCCGTTGGAGAAGTCGCTATATTCGGAGACCTTCTTCATGCGACGGCCGATCCGCAAGAAGATGTCGATATTCCCGTTATTATCGACAAAACTGGACTTGAGAGCACCGTCGATGTAATTTTTCAACGGCTGCTTCGAGAAGAGTTGGGGCAAATCCACAGACGTAATGTTGTCTTTGACGAGGTATTCGATGTCGTTCACCAACAATGCTATGGAGCTATACTTGTTGTAGATTTGGGCCAAACCCGGCGGGATTGAAGACGTCCAATTGAGGATTCCCGTAGCCACATCGTAGGAGGACATTTGGGGAGGCATGATTTTGCCGACGGGGTCTTGTCTTTTCAAGGCTAGCACGGTTTCAGCGACAGAGGCCAACCCCCAGCGGCCGGCTCCCGAATGAAAGAGGCCCAATAAGAGGCCCTGGAAGAGTAGGGCGGTGGCACCACGGGTGGCACATCCAGGGATCAAGATGAGGGCCAAGATGTAGTGGTGGACTCGAAGCGTGAGGCCTGGCAAGTGGGCCAAAAGCACAAGCCCACCGAGGATAGACACGTAGGCTGTCAAGTACTGTTTGAAGCGACCCGAAAGCCAGATTTTGTACGCCTGGATCACGGCACACACCAATATAACCGACGCTATACCGGCCACCGCCAACAACGAGCCGGCCTGTTCGCGCAAATCGCTCCATGTAAGTCTGTCGACGGGCAAGCGGTCGAAGGTGACGTTGTTCAAGATCCCCAACCAGAAGACGGGGTACCAGTACAATACCTTGCTCAAGGGAGAAGGATCAAAGTGTGGCGGAGGGTTCATGGCTCTTTTTGCCGCCAATTTCCAGAGCACGTAGAGGATAAAACACGCCGGCAAGAAGCGTTCGAGACTCAAGGAGATCAAGGCGGCAAAGTCGTCGGGGTCCTGGGCGTCGACGTCCATGGGAGGGTCGGTGGCCAAGCAGATGGTCCAGAAGCCCACAATATTGATGGTCCAGAACGTGACGGCGCCACTGGCCAAATAGACAATAGGAACCCCCAAAAGGATGTTGATGACCAACACCGTCAACCTGGGATCGTGGCAGCGGGTGAAGTTGTCGTTGTTACTCTTGAAAAAGAAACTAGCCTTGAAAAACGACAGAAACCCGATCAGATCTCGAACATTGTAATGCCCAGGAGCCGAAACGAAGCCGTTCTGGCTACCACTCAGGTAGGAGATACGGGCACAGCCACCAAAGAACGGCGAAACAACCCCAGCGTGGATGGCAGCCCCACAAGCCGACGAATCGGCCCGGTAAGGATAACTGATCTGGCCATCGTCGTAAGAAGCGTCCAGGGAATCGTTCAACAACCCGCCGCCAACGACAAACGACCGGTACTTGATGGCCTTGTCGCCGATGGGCACGATGGAGTACGTCCAGCTGGACTTGTCACACAACGCAGGACATCGGAACACCACGTCTTGCACCTCATCGGGGTGGCAGAGCTTCCCTCTCATGCCACAGGCACCATTCTTGCCCCGCCATTCCAACTGGGTCTGGCATGACACCGCCACCGGGCGGACGCCTGTAGCGGCCAGAACGGCCGGGTTGGTAAGATACGGCACCACGACGCTGTAGCACAACCCGAACCAGAAACAGCAGTAGGCGATCAATAGCATGATGCGGAGGTAGCGAGGCACCCGCTGGGCGAACTGGCGGGGCAAATTCTCGAGCCTGGTGTCGAACGGACGGGGAGGATCGTCGCTAGGGTACTCAGGTCCAATCCAGACACGGTGGAAGAACCCTTTGACGTTGCGTGGGGAGGCCGAGGGGGGGAGTAGCCGGCCGGAACCGCCGGCAAACGACGCCAGCGACTCCGAGTCGGAGTCGAGGAACTCCAGCTGGTGTTCGTCGGCCGACGGAATGGAGTTCATTTTGCTTTCGTGCGATTGAAGTGGTGCCAACTCGATATCGTGTGGCCCGGCTGTAGCGAACGAACTGGATTGCATCGCTAACTGTGGAGGGGGGTTTTAGGGAGGCGGGGCTTAGGGTTGGCTGAGCCTCGCTAACAATAGGGTTTGAGTACGGGGGCTGCTTAATAATACGCTAGCGAGGACGTAGGTAGCGGAACTGCCGGTAGTGAGGTTTGTCGTGGCCCTGTAGGAAGCGATCTTCGGAATAGATATCTACCAAGTGGAAAGCACTGTGGTGAAAGGTTGTGCCAATGGAGGGACTACAGTGGAGGGAGCTTGGATCGCCACTACCTAATATGCTAGTTTGCAAAAGAGCGACCGACTTTGGGGGTTTTGGGTGGTTTTTGGGTGGTTTTTGGGTGGATTTTGGCCTGGTTTTGTCTCTGGGATGTCAACTGCCTCTTCGCTTGTTTGCTGCTTCACTTCACGGCTACTTCGGCTATTCAGGTTTCGTTCTGCTTTGGGTGTTCGGTATTGTCTTCTTTCTCTATCCTGGAGGTTCCCGTAACTTGTGGGAGACTATTGTGTCAAAATCGTCCTGTTCAACTTTCAGCCTGGAGTGGATCGTATTCCTTGCCTCTGCTAATTGTAGACTTTACTTCAACTGGATCGCCGGATATTCCCCTTATAAGCCCCCAATAACGATGATCGTGCGGAAATATTGACGCACGGCTCGGAACAATCGGCAACTGCTGGGCTTGCTGGATCCAATGCGAACCGGGATGGCGTTGATTTTTACTGGATGAGCACTTATCTGACGTAGTAGTCGCTGCACAGACATCGTTTGTCGCCCGATATGTACTAACGACACTTCTACTCACAAACGTCACAACCATCAGCAACGAAACCATCAGCAACGAAATGCCGTTTATTGTCCGCCTAAATGATCCTGAGGTTCGTCAACCTTCCGCCGCACCACTTTGTATTGTTAGAATCAGGTAGTGTTATTACTCTCCAGGCCATCCATGGTGGCAACCTTGTTGTAGACTGTAGAGGTGATTTCAAAGCCAAAAATGTGCCAAGGCATTTTTCAGTTGTGGTTCCTTTGGTGCCAAGACCGACGATTCTGAACTTCGTGTCGCCAACTAAATTCAAGGTCCTTCGAAATATGTTTTTCTGGGCCAGAATCATGCAAGCTGGCCACACAATCAGAAGCTACCAATCAGTTTTTCTTTGCAATCAAAAACCTGCCTTCACTAGTAAATTTGAAAGTATTCATAATACGTTGGGTCATGCCCAAGGTTCTCCAAGGACACATCCCCAACTCGCAATGCATGAGCACCTCTAACACCATTAGTTCAGCTACTCCAAGAGTGGCATTTGGGACCGTATGGAGCCCTCCCGGAAAGGTCACTTGGTCATAACCAAAATTGCCATGCGTACCTCCAAAACTCTCGTGCAAGAAAATTCGAAGTTGTCCAAGTTAAATTATAGAAAGAAGGGCTCTCCATACACTTGGCATTGCCAATGGGTGTTTTGGATTGGGCACTTTGGGAGCAAGTGGCAATGACTCCCACATGCACTTCCGCAATATATCCATGAATCTTCGTGTCCCAATATTCAATTACACTCATGGGTTCGGCTTTCGCTTGACTTTCGTATTGTTGCTTTGGATGCTGAAGTCAGTATTCACAATCGCAATAACTTCCTCTTTGCAACCTAGTCTCATAACCCATGTACTATACAATCACAACACAATAGTGTACATTGCGAGAGGTACGTGAGTCTTGCATAAGAGCCACAAAATACTTTTTGGTATGTGCAACAGATTTCGCAGCCGTACTGGAATGACACCTCGTAGTACAATGGACGTTAGAAGCCTGTTCGATGAGTTAGAGTGGTACAATATTGGACTCTAACATATTTCCATCGCGCAATATATGCAATTCTCTGGTCTCAATCACAGCTATAAACTATAATCTCAAGATGACATCACAAAGTACTGCTTGTTCACCACTTTAGTCTCGGGCAATATCATCCACCACCATGCCGAAAACCAGAATATGCAAAATCATTTTGATAGTATTGATCAGCCCAATTTGCACTTCAAGAATAATTACCTCTACACTCCACTTCAAATCTCCGTTCAACGTTTCCAGCTATTCTATCTTTAATGTGTATCGTATCATCGAATATAGTAAACGAGGCGACCCTGGTAATCATGTGCCAAAGTTTTGTAACAATTGGTAGGGTGCATCTAAACTTGAATAGGTGTTTTATGAATTCACTCTAGCATGGCTTTAAATCCCTGTCACCCTCACCCAAACAGCAGATAAGAAATTTGCCTTGTTACCATCAACCTTCTACAGTTTTATAAATACAATCTGTTAATTACCCAAAACTAATATACATCAACCGGAACACATGGTACATGCTTCAGGGTTGTTAATTGCGCAAGCAATTGCTTCCGAACTATAAATGTCACTTTCTCCGTTAGAAGGAGCAGTAGCATCGCCACTTACTTCCTTTGGTTCTTCCTTGGTTTCTTTGATTTCTTCGGCCTTAGGTTGCTCTTTGACCTTCAATTCAGGCGCATTTTCGAGCTTGAGTTCGGCAATAGAGTTTTCTAAAGAGGTCGGTTCTGTAGAGCCATTGGACGAGTTAAAGGAGGTATCCACTTCGGTCGAAGCCACCGATCTAGCAACGTACTTTCTTTGATGTAATTTTTCAAGAGAAGCAACAGTATTACCGGCAACACTGGCAGATTGCTTATCAACGGTAAATTGAATGGCAGCAGCAGCTGCTTGAGTTCTCAAGTAGTACATACCAGTCTTCAAACCCTTCTTCCATCCATAAAAGTGCATCGAGGTCAATTTACCCATTGTTGGATCTTTAATATGAATATTCAACGATTGAGATTGATCAATAAATGCAGCTCTATCGGCAGCCATATCAATGATGTGTTTTTGAGAGATTTCCCATACAGTCTTGTATAAGGATTTGATTTCATCTGGGATATTAGTTAAGGATTGGACGGAACCATTATTAGAGATAATGTTATTCTTCATGGCATCATTCCAGATTCCCAAATCTACCAAGTCACGTAACAAGAATGGATTGACAATTTGGAATTCACCAGCCAAGACTCTTCTGGAGTAAATATTAGATGTGTATGGTTCGAAACATTCGTTATTACCCAAGATTTGAGACGTAGAAGCAGTAGGCATTGGTGCAACCAATAAAGAGTTTCTGATACCATGCTTAGCCAACTTTTGTTTCAATGAGTCCCAGTCCCATAATTCAGTTGGTTTTCTACCCCATAAGTCGAATTGTAACAAACCCTTAGAGGCTGGAGATCCTTGGTATGATTGGTATGCACCTTCAAGCTCTGCTAATTCAATAGAAGATTCAACAGCAGCATGATAGATGGTTTCAAAGATTTGAATGTTCAATTCTCTGGCTTCTTGGGAATCAAATGGTAATCTTAATGCCATGAATGCATCTGATAACCCTTGAACACCTAAAGCAATAGGTCTATGTCTCATATTAGAATTTCTAGCTTCCTCAACTGGATAGTAGTTACGGTCAATGATTCTGTTCAAGTTACGGGTAACAACCTTGACGACTTCATGTAACTTTTCGAAATTGTACCAAGCACTGTCATTATCTTTGTCAACGAAGGACGGAAGTGCAATGGAAGCCAAGTTACACACAGCGACTTCATCTGGAGCAGAATATTCGACGATTTCGGTACACAAATTAGATGACTTGATAATACCCAAATTCTTTTGATTGGTCTTTTCATTACAGGCATCTTTATAAAGCATGAAAGGAGTTCCGGTTTCAGTTTGGGCTTCCAAGATAGAGTACCACAATTTTTGGGCCTTGATGGTTTGTCTACCTTTACCTTCGTTTTCGTATTTTTCGTATAAAGCTTCGAATTCTGCACCGTAACAATCAGATAAACCTGGGGCTTCGTCTGGGGAAAACAAGGTCCACTCACCGTTTTGTTCAACTCTCTTCATGAATAAATCAGGAATCCATAAGGCAGGGAACAAATCTCTAGCTCTGTTTTCTTCCTTACCGTGATTCTTTCTAATATCGATGAAATCAAAAATATCCGAGTGCCATGGTTCTAAGTATAAAGCGAAGGCACCGGGTCTTTTGTTACCACCTTGATCAACGTAACGAGCTGTGTTATTAAAGACACGAACCATAGGAATGATCCCGTTAGAAGTACCGTTGGTACCGGCGATGTAAGCACCAGTAGAACGAATGTTGTGAATGTGTAAACCAATACCTCCAGCACTCTTGGAGATCAAAGCACAGGTCTTTAAGGTATCGTAAATCCCATCAATCGAGTCATCTTTCATGGCAACTAAGAAACAGGAAGACATTTGAGGAGAAGGAGTTCCGGCATTGAATAAAGTAGGAGAACCATGGGTGAAGTATCTTTGAGACATCATGTTATAAGTTTCAATGACTCTTTCGATATCTCTACCGTGGATACCGATAGCAACTCTCATGATCAAATGTTGTGGTCTTTCGGCAACCTTACCGTTAATTCTCAACAAGTATGATCTTTCCAAGGTCTTGAATCCGAAATAGTTATAATTGAAGTCTCTATCGAAAACGATGGCCGAGTTCAACTCATCGGTGTTCTCAAGAATGATATCGTAAGTTTCCTTTGAAATCATAGGAGAGTGCTTGCCTGTTTTCGGATTCACGTAGTCATAAAGTTCCTTACTGACTTGGGAATATATCTTTGTAGTTTGTTTATGTAAATTGGACACGGCGATTCTGGCAGCCAAGATGGCGTAGTCGGGATGGATGGTGGTCATGTATGCGGCGGTTTCGGCGGCCAAGTTATCTAACTCGATGGTGTTGACCCCTTGGTAGACACCGGAGATCACTCTTTGGGTGATGGCAACAGCATCGACGTGGTTGGAATCTAAGCCATAACATAATCGTTGGACTCTGGCTGTGATTTTGTCGAAGCGGACTGGCTCTTTGCGTCCATCTCTTTTGTAGACGTACATTTTCGAAATAGTGTTGGAAAGAGGAAAAGGATGATTGTAGAAGAAATCGACACCAGTCAGAGGGGATTTGGAAGGATTTTTATAGTCGGGACGCGTGTGGCAGAAATTCAGTGATGAATTTTGTGGCGATAATTTTTTCGAGTAAACAAAACACGTCGCGCAGGTTGAGATTAATAAGCAGGTAAAAGGAGAGTAAAAGCATGAAATGATGGGATATTAAACTAAAAAAACCACTTCCAGTAGTGTTATGGCTGGCCACACGATTCTAAAGAGTATTTTTTGGTGTTTTTACCATTCTGATACCTCTACAACTCAACCTTTTGTATTGCCCTCTTCTCAAGCCCACACGTCTCTGTTTACACGTCTACCAATTTCGTCAGATCAAGGCGACGCGTGTGGCAATGTCATTGCCTAATTAAGACAGTTCATCTATGCGAAAATCGGTGTATTGTCAATATACTAAGCAATGAATCTTCACCATCTGGATTGGGAAGGAGCCAAGTCCGAAGTTGGAAATGGTCGTTTGCGTTTGTCAGCGAATAAAGAAACACACCGAATACGAAGAAGCCAAAGATACGACAGACAAAGAAAAGAGAAGGACCAAACCCTCGTTACAGGAAGCCTATCTAGAATGTTAAAACATACAGAAAGTGTAGGCCCAGAAGAGTAGGAACCGTTGCAAGATGAATTCTGGTTTGATTACAATTCATACATGTGATTACAATTCATGCATGTCAATGTCTAATTTGGGAGATAAGATAGTAAGAATTGGAAGATATGACAAAAGAGACAACTTAGAGGTCAACTTGGTTCTATTCCTAAACCCACCTAACCAATACACGAAAGCTTTCGCCTTTAAACTCTCCCTTTGATATCCCTTCCTCGCCTCATCCTTTATCATTCACCCCGTCAGAGTCCCGGTCCCCATTACCTCGTGCTTTATCGAATCTCGAATTTCATCTGCCATTACGTTTGGACAGTGCAGCCGCACGTAATTGTTTCTCTTATGTTCTGGGAAATGTAGGAACTCCAGACTTGGCCCCTCTTGCAGGAGGAAAAGTTCTACTTGTGGGGTGTGGGTTGTACCTGTTGACTTTGCTGTGCTCTCTTTCTCTTGAAGATTCTCCGTTTGGTCCTATCAAGAATACCAGATTACTTGTAGGGTGTGTTTGAATCCACACATGTTTTGACTATAATTAAGAAGTCGGCCACATTCTTGCCCTCTTCTTCTGCCTACCTCTTTGTCAGCAAACGTGCTGCTTCCTTTATTGAATGCACTTATGAGATGTTCATTACGAAGTCTCTGAACTCCCTTTTATCTCTCTATCTCAATTTCTTTCCTTTTATTTCTTCTATGATACCCTCTTTCTGTTCTCCAATCGTCCTCTAGACGTTTGTCATCTCTTTCTTCCCATACTGCTGTAGCTACAATTTCTGATCTTTCATTTGTCTTCCTTTGTTCTATTTTATTTCACTGGTTCTTCCGGTTCCTACATCTCTACAAATTTCTCGGTTAAACTTTTATTCCTTAACTATATCTACTTGGTTTCTTCTTTAGTCAAATCACTATATGTGTTAGTATCACTTCTTTCTTTCTTTCTCTCTGAATCTCCTTTCTTTTCCTTATTTTACTTACTTGAGGAACTTTTCTAAATCAAAGTCATCTTCTTTACCTTGAGCTACTGGGGCAGCGACTGGGGTTGGAGCTACTTGGGCTGGAGTTCTTGGCCATGCTACAACGCCAACAACGGATCCTAAGGTAAGGATGGAAAGCTATAGTTAGTAAAACGGTTATTCCTATCCGATTGACAACAATTTTGTATCAATTAGATCCTCTCGTCAAGGATGTTTTACTTACAATATGTGCTGGAACTTGCTTGCCGAAAATTGTGTATGAAGAACCCATTTTGTTGAAGGAGATTAGAACAGTTGCGGACAGTTTAATTGGTGTTCAACGAATCTGCGAGTCGGAGTCGTCCCGTGAATCTACATCATGTGTAAGTTGGTCACGCTCAAATTAGTCATGTGATGTTTTTTTTGATGATAGTTTTATTTCGACTCTATTCCGTTCTATTACTCTATTACTCTATTACCTATTTAATTTCAACCATTGCTTCCCTCCAATAGTTTTCCACCGAAAACCTGTTCAAAACATCGAATGCCTCATCGTCATTTTTGGTCCACATGATACTCCATTTCTGAAACAGCAATTCTTTTACCTGGCCCTCCCAAATCATCTCACATTTATTCTTGGAAAAGTCAATTGAAGGTCCTTCTGCTTCATCTGTGTCCCCTTCATTGGTCATTATTTCATCATTCTCGTCTTTTTTGGGAGCTGGCTGCTCTTTCCAGTCGATTCTGTTCATCATCAATTTCTTGTAAAACTTGATACCCTTACTTCCTCCTTCCACTATGATTAAATTGAATTGTGGGTTTCTTAAGCATATCCCAACTAAGCCCAATTGCTTTGCATTGATGTCAACTTTGAAGAGATGCAGGCGATTCTCCAAATGATCTACTTTGAAAACAGCCGTGAAATATCCTTTTTGAAGATCTCTTTCTTGTTGTTGGACAACCTTTTCAAGTCTTTGTTCTTTTGTTAATTTCCGATCTTCATTTTCTTGTAGATGTTTTTGAAGTCTTTCTTCTACCTCTTCTCTTACTTTCATCTCTACTGCTGTAGGATCTTTAATAGCTTCATTTGTAAGTACGCTCATCAAGTTAGAAAGCTTTACTTTGGGAGGTGGAGGAGCATCCAACCCCAATTTGATCCGATCTTGTTTATCCTTAAGCTTCTCTTGTCTTTCATTCTTTCGTATTCTTTTCATCTCTTTCTTAGTCAAGTACAATGCTTTTTGCTCGGGACAATGCTTTTCCCAAATTGGCTGTATCAATACCGGATGTTGGATATAGATCGATACTGGAGCCTCATCATTATCTAATATGATTCTCTTTGAATCTTCAAGATGCTCATAGTTCGCATCCCTAAGATATGGTCTATCCCACCATTCGACCAATGGAGGTACATCTTGCTTGTACAAATGTTCTCCCAAACTTTCATTTGCAGTGAGTCCTTTCTTTTGTTTCTCTTCATATTCCTTCTTGGCCTCTGCCTCCTCCCGTTCTTTCTCCCGAAGCACATTGGCTTCCTCTATATACTTTCCACGGGGATTAAACTGCAACTGGCGCGTTTTCCGCGTGGCGAGTCCGTTTTGGCTCAAGTAAGGATTGATTGCCAACGGATCAAACCATTGCCTTACGTTCTGCTTTAACGGATTGTGATTCTTAGGAAGCGATGGCACTGTACCTATATTCTTAAGTAGTGGATGGATTTCAACATCTAAACCTCCACTTTTTCCCCCACTCTTGCCGCCATTCTTGTCCCCTTGGGCCTTTTTAGCAAGCATTCTCGCCTTGGCCTTTTCAATAGCATCATCAGTATCTGATCTTCTCTTCATCGTTGGTGACATTCTCGAACCACCATCTTTGCTGCCAATCACCTTTTTTTCTGACCAAAGTCGTGTGTGCCCCGATTGCTGCTTACAATACATCATACAAAAAACGTTTTAAAATGCTCCTACCACATTCCTTATTACCCAATATTTTTAATAGCTAGATTTTCACGACCTAGCTATCATCAATTTGTTATATAGGAGCTTACGTAAATTGCCGCCATCATGGTTCATATTTCCAAAAAAGAACAAATCCAAAGAATGAAATTGGCCAAGCCCTTGCAGTCATTAATCGATGAGCTAAGCAACTGCGACTTGGGTGAATTGCCAGGCAAATTGAGAAATAATATGGTATGGGACCGTCCACGAGGCGATTTGCTTCATTGGGTGCCGGTTTTGAATCGGATCGATGAGATCTTGGAATCACAAATCACCAAATATGGCTTGGAAGATGAATATCCCAAATTACAGCAATTCTCTGTACCAGATCAAACTTTAGTCATAGCTTGTTTGGAGTTCACAAGAGTGTTGTTGGAGAATTGTACCGACCGAGTAATCTACTCCAGTAGTGAAAGAATCTACGCATTAATCAATGCACCAACTGTAGAGATAAGGTTGAAGACATTGGAAGTGGCAATTATCCTTGCCGAAAAATTTGTGCACTCTGGCTTGCCTAGATATACCGCACCAAGAAGTACCAGAGTCAAGGTCTTACAAATCGCAAAATCATACCCCCCAGTGGTTCCTCCTAGTTTCATTGCCAAGCATCCTCAAGAGTCGAAGGAAGAAAAACCAAGTGTTATTGGTGATCATTACAGTTATATTCATACACTTACCTCGGAAAAAAAATATCCATCGAAGTGGAAACACCTTAACTTTCAATACTATAAAAAAGAACCAGAAAAGAAAAAGGAACTCGAAAAGAAGAAGGATTCCAAGTCAGGTACCAAAAAAGATCATAAAACAAATAAAACAAAGGACCCAAAGGACTCAAATGCTCCTACTGAAGGTATTACCGCCTTCAATTTATCCGAGGAAGCTGTCCGTAAACTCACATTGGATCAAATCTATGATAAAGCCACAGAAACAATTCCCCCAAGTTCATGGTTTGATTTTGCTCTTGTAGCACCAGTTGCAAAAGCTTTTAATAATAAGTCATATGAAGCAATCAAACTCAGAGAGCAATTACTTCAAATTAAATGCTTGGCAATTGGTTTTGTTAGTTGTATGCTATCTGGAGAATTTACATCCACAAATCTATTTGAACCGGAACCTTATATATTCAGTTTCTTGGTAGAATTAATTCATCCAGATAATCATGGAAAGATCTCTCGTGATGTTTGGTTTGCTGCAGTTAAGGCATTGGAATACATTGCTGCCAAAAGAGTATGGGGTACTGAACTTTTGAGATGTTTAGGAGGAAACATTAACCATGGACCTTTATATCAATGCTTAAGACATATCAACAAACAAATCAGAGAAGACGATGATCAATATTATGAGTTTGGATCCATTCATTTCTTTAATATGATCGGTAGCCTTATTGAGACAAAAGGAGTCACTCAAAGACTTGCAGCTGGAGGTATTCTTACTGAATTTATTCCTTTTTTTGATTTGAAAACAAATTATAGATGGACATGTTCTGCCGTTATACATTTAACAACCTGCTATTTGGATTCTAAACCAGATGCATATGATGATTTCGTCAATAGAAATGGATTCAATTTGCTCATTAATACCATCAATTATGAGGTAGATTTCGCACTTGAAAACCCAGACTTTGGTGGTGGTGCCCCCAAAGATGCTGTTGTTCATTTTAGCATAACATATAGACAAGCCAATTATTTAAGAACGTTGATGAAATTGGTAGTTGATTTGATTCAATCAGGATTGGGTGATAGACTAAGAAATCTCTTTGATTCTCCCTTACTTGACAGTTTCAATAAAATCTTAAAGAACCCTTTAGTATTCGGTCCTTTAATTTTATCATCCACCATTGATTCTGTGTTCCATATCATTCATAATGAACCTACTGCATACTCCATTTTAAAGGAAGCCACTGTCATTGACACCATATTAGATGGGTATGAAAGTTTGTTCTTACCTAACTATGCATTATTGCTGTCTTTACCAGAGGTAATAGGCGCTATTTGTTTGAACAATGATGGTCTCAAGAAAGTTGTGGATAAAGGTATCATTGGAATATACTTCAGATCATTATTCAATACAGAATTAACTGGTGAACTCAAATCTACCATTAATTTGGGATGCTCTTTTGATGAGCTTGGAAGGCACTATCCATCATTGAAACCAGTTATCATGAAAGAAATCAAATATTTGATTGAAAGACTTCCTACATTTGTTGATGAGAATTTCAAAGGGGTTGAATTCTTTGCATCAGATAAAGGATCTTTATACAAAAGTAAGGACGAACCTGTTCCTGAAAATGAAGTAGGAAGCAAAGAAATCGAAAGCTGTAACAACTCTGAAGTCACAAATATGTTTGATAACATCTGTTCCTTTTTGGACGGCTTGTTAGAAGATAGTGGACAATGGATGAATGAAGTAATTCAAGAAATGTCTTTTGATTTATGGGTCAAACTTCTCACCATTCCACATGCACCTTATGACTTTATTAGTACCAATGGATTTGCTACGCTTTGTGGTATTCTAAAGTATTTCGATGATGAAAATAGAACTTACGGATTACCAGTCCTCTTCAAAATAATGAAGGAGACCTTAGAATCAAAACACATTCAAGAATATATTAACTATGAAGATACAAATACTTCATTCTTCACCAGATTTGAAGATTCTCCTGAAAAAGGAACTAAATTCTTAAGAACTTTGAATACCCTTCACACTCTCCTTTACACATTAACTGATATTTATATTAATCCTGGATTGGTATTCCATGAGAGATTTCAACAATTCACTGAATTATTTGGAGGCTACAATCTCAATATCATTTCGGATCTAGGACTTCTTTTGGAAAGAAGTGTAATTGAAGAAACAATTCTTAGATCCAACATGCCTCCTGAAATCATCAAACAAAGCTTTCCATCTAAGGTAGTTGGAGATGGCCCTCCCTTGATTGTCCATGCTTCTGATGAAGACAGTGAGAAAGATAAAGATGAGAAAAAGGACGGAACTAGTGCTAAATTCAAGAATTCTCTTCAATTGAGATTCTTCAACATCCGTTTCCAATATTACGTCGGCAAAATCTTTGCAGCTGTGGGTCGTATTTGCATGCATAAAAGGCAAGACTACAGTCAAAAGGATTGGAGAAGAGATGCAGTGGAAATCACCATTGAATTGGGTAAAGTAATCAAATCGATCCTTTCGAGAGAGTTTTCCAACGAATATTACAAGTGGTGTTATATTCTTGTGACAACCAATCTAACTTTGTATACGGTGTCAATTAGCGAGAGAAGTAGAGAAATGATTCATACTTCTTTGGTAATTTCATTCGTTCAAAATGGTGTGTATGCTAAATTGAGAGAGTTAGCTTTGGGATTGTGGAATGTTTTGCTCAATTTGGATCCAAAGGAAGCTGAGAAGACAAAAACTTTGAAATTTATTTGTGTGGCTGAAAGTAGTATTGTCAAAAATGCTTTGAGTCAAATCTTGATGGTATTTGCCAAATCTGTGAATTCCGAATTGATTCCAAATGTTCCAGTTGGTAAACTCTACTTTCATGAAGGATACTCCAAGGATGGATATTCCAGAGATGTTGACACCAAAATCACCTCAGCAGTTTTAGTAAAAACCAGATATGAGGCCATGCAATTGATATCTGGGCTCAAAGAAACCATGGATAAAGGTAATATCAATTACAGCAATATTCCAACTCCTCTTCTTGATCAAACCATTCAAATTACCAAACATGTATTCCTTGGTAAGAAAGAAGTGGCAAATGTTGACTTCATTCCATTCCATACCGATAATGTGTCACCTCCACCAGAACAGGTGGCGTACTTGATTTCATTGGGAATGACAGAACTTCAAGTTGATCATTGTTTCAAACATGGTCTTGGTCTTGGGGGTATTGTCAATCAAAAGTTGCCAGAATGTCCTCAATTGGACTTCACTACTCAAGAATGGGAAGACTATAAGTCTAAGATATTTTCGGATGATTTAGATTTTTCTATTGATTTTCCTCAATATCATACACTTTCCGAGCTTGAGGCTCTTCGTCAACCAGCAAAGAATGTATTGAATGAGCAATGGTTAAGAATTGCTTCCAGATTCCCAAAAATTGTGGATTCTGTAGCAGAAATGCTTCTTGCTACCCATACTGATTTCACGTTGGTAGTTTCACAGATCTTTGATCAGATTGTGGATTTGGTCGAAAACAAAAAGGATAAAGGTCAATCTTTGTCTATCACCATTAATTTACTATCCTTGATCTTGAAGAATGATCAAGCTGCTCGTAGTAACGTTGATGTCTTTGATAAATTTTCCAATTTTGTTGCTAGCGAACTAAAAGGTCCTATTGTGAATGAGGAATACTTTGCTAATTCATTACGTATAATTGAACAACTTTTGTTGTTCAGTGAAATTCCTGAACCAGAAACTTCCAAACATGACTCTATGAAGTACGAAGGAAATGCCATCCCTTGTAAGATGGATCCCTCTGTGAAAGAACTGATTTTTAGTGGACTTATGCTGATTTCCGAAATGACCAATCAAGATTCTGCAGTTGCAATTGTAAGAGTATTGATTTTGTATTCCAAGGATTTCAAATATGCGACTAGAATTGCCAAATCTAACGTTTTGAAAGATGCAATCCGTATTGCCAGGACCTTTGATCGTAAGAACCTGGATTTTGAACAATACAAAATGACTATTGTGATTTTGGTTAGGAGATGCTTCGAAACTAATGAGGTATTGAATGTGGGTATGTCTTCTGAATTATCGAAGGTTTTCGGATCGTCCAGAGGTAAAGATCTTCAATCTTGTTTAAGGGAAACGTCTTCTTTGGTTGTGAGAAATCCCGACATTTATGTGGACATCATATCGGAAAATGTTCGTTTAGAAGGATATGATGGAAGCAGTGATTTCTTCCATGGCAAGATTCCTTTAAAGTATCAAAAATCGGGAGAAGAAGAACAGTCCAGTGAAGACACTGATATTGAAATGACTGACGGGAACCAATCTATAAATTCCACTGGTATTATTCATATTCTCCTTACCGAATTGATGGAAGTAATCAAAACTGATTGGTTGAGCGATCTTGAGGATGAAACAAATCCAAAAGATAAGGAAAAGGAGAAGGAAGAGGCAAAGAACAATCGGAACCCAACGTCATTGTTTAAGAACACCAATTTCGCCTTTGCATGTTTCCTTGTTCAAACCATTGCGGAACTTGTTGCCTCCTATAAGCAGTGTAAGCTTGAATTCCTTACATTCTCCAGAAAGAAGAAGGATGAAAAATTAAGACCAAGGGCAACTGCACTCAACTTTTTCATTCATCAGTTAGTACCAACCCATCTGCTCGATGTTTCCAGTGGTATTGAATTTGAAAGAAGAACCTCGTTGTCTTCGATGGCCAAATTGGTCATCTTAGGATTGGTATCGAATTTGCAGTCGGATAAGAAGAATGAACCAAAGAAGGAAAAGATTGGAGATGCTGATATGGCATTTATTAGAACTTTCTTTGTTGATATTCTTGTTAAAATTCTCAAGGATACTTCCAACTTGCCTGTTTCTGTTTCGGTGAAATATGGGAAGTTACTTGATTTATTCGAGTTATGTTCATTGGTTATTTCCTCGAAGTTCCGTGAAATGAGTGTACCATTACTAAACAAGGAATCTATCAAGTATGATCAATATCATCTTGGAAAACTTCTTATTGATAAACAAATTCCGTTCCAAATTACCACAATCATTTCAGAGCTTGATTTGAATTTCCCTAATGTTGATAAGGTTATCAAAGCTGCCCTCAAACCTCTCTCTTTGTTAGGGAAGACCAAGACTGACTTCCAAGATCTCTTTGAAGAAGGTCATCAAGGTGACAAGGAAGACGATGATATCGAACCTGATGATGTCGACGATTGTTTAGAAACTCCAGATTTGTTCAGAAACTCCACCTTAGGAATGTATGACGCTGAATATGACAGTGAAGAAGATGAAATGGATCATTTTGATGAAGATGAAGAATTGGAAGTTTCGATGTCTGGAGAAGATATTTCGGCCAATGATGATAACTCATCGGGACTATCAGATTTGGATTCTGAAGCAAACGATATGGAAGGTCTTGAGGAAGATTACGATGAGATGGATGAAGAAGAGTATGGAGATAGACAAGAATACGATGGTATGAACGATATCGAGATTATTGATGAGCTCAATATTGGATCTCAAAGCGATAGCGAGGAAGGTTCTGATAGTGAAGATGCAGACTCAGAAGCTTCTGACTTTGATGGATTCGATGACGATGAAATGAGTGAATACGATACTGAAGAATTAGATGGCTGGATCGAAGAGTTCGAAGATGTTGATACTCCAGATCAAGATCATGACGAAGAACCCAGAGAAGAACTTGAGTCTTCTACTGGTAGACCTCGTGGACGTATCGATTTGGAATCCAATCATGATTCTGATGACAATTTGAGTGAAGTTGGAAGTTCCCTGGATTCTGAAAGAGGATTCAGAAACATAGGTTCTGAGAACTCACCAGCATTATCTGCCGTTTTGAATAGTTTCTTGGGTGACGGAGGAGTCTTCAGAGGAACCATTCAAGTGAATGGACAAGAACATAATATTGATAACAGTCGTGGAATTGGAAGAGTTTTTGAAAACCTCTTACAAATTGGAAAAGTAAAGCAATCCGATGATCCCTATGTCTTTCTTTATGTTAAATCCACAAAAGAAAGGTGGATTGATACCTTAAAATTATTTTATGAAAAGGAAAGACACGATATTATTATGAGAGTGATTCCATCCATTGTGAACCGTATTGAAAATGAAAGTATTGAGATTTACAAGCGCAAGAAAGATGAATCCGATCGCATTAAGAGAGAAAAAGAAGAAAAAATCCGTAAGAGGGAAGAGGAAGAAGAAAAGAGGAGAGAAGAAGAGGCAAAGCAAAGAGAGGAGAGTGGAATCGCTAGTGACGACGAACCTGAAGTATCTCAAACCCGCGAACCTGTCATGGTCAGAATTGGAGACAGAGATGTGGACATTAGTGGAACAGATATTGATCCTGAATTCTTCGAAGCATTACCTGATGATATGCGTGAAGAGGTGTTCACTCAACATGTGCGTGAAAGAAGAGCCAATGCCTCGAGCACTGGCACAGATGCTAGAGAAATTGATCCAGATTTTCTTGAAGCGTTACCTGCTCAAATCCGCGAAGAAATTCTCCAACAAGAATCAATGGCAAGACGTTTCTCTTCAGTTGATGGTTTTCCGTTCCTTGGTGACGATGATGACATCGAAGAAGGAGATGAAGATGATGAAGAAATTGGTGAAGAAATTGGTGAAGATGAAGCAGAAGATGAAGAAGACCCAACCAAAAAGTCAAAGAAGTCAAAGAGAGTGTTCTTCACTCCTTTAATTGATAGACAAGGGGTTTCAGCATTGGTTAGATTACTCTTTGCTCCATTAAGCTTGAGTCAAAGAGAGCATATCTATCATACTTTGCTGTATATGTGTTATAGTAAACAAACCAGAATCGAAGTTATGGGACTCTTGGTTGCTATTCTTCATGATGGTCTTCATAATCAGAAATCACTCGAAAGAATCTACTGCCAAATCTCAGGACATGCAACTGGACAGAAGGAATCGAAGAGTCAATTCAAATTACCTGTTGGGGTGACCATTTTAGGAGTTGGGATTCAAATCATTGAAACTGCCAACTGTCTCTTGGAAAGAAACAGTCATTTAAGATATTATTTCTTAACTGAACATGAAAATCCATTCCTTGTCAGCCGTAAGAATAAGTTGAAGACACTCACAAAAGAAAACAAGTTCCCTGTTAATTATGTTCTTGGATTACTCGATAATGAAATATTACGAGATGATCAAACATTCATGGATATTTTGGCAAGAGTATTACAGATTGCCACTAGACCATTGAGTATTTTGAACAACACCGAAAATAAACTGCTTCCGTTCAGTACTCCTGTGATTCCAGAAAGAAACTACCGTCAAATCATCAAGATTTTAACTGCAAATGAATGTACCAACACAACATTTAGACGTACCAATAGTGCTATGCAAAACCTTTCTGTTTTACCAAATGCTCAGAAGATATTCTCACTGGAGCTTTCTGACTGTGCTACCGGTTTGGGACAAACAATCATTGGAGACCTTAATGAATTGACCAAAGAGCTTACTGATTGCTCGAGCTATAGCACCGAAAATAAGTCATTCTCTAAGTTCAGTGCCGCTTCTTCCGATCAAGCCAAGTTGTTGAGAGTCCTTACTGCGTTGGATTACATGTTTGAAGAGAAAAAGAAGAAGGAAGAAGGTGAAACAGAAGATGAGACTCGTCAATCAGAGATTGAAGAGTTGACTCATTTGTACCAGAACTTGTCCTTGGGGAGTTTGTGGGATGCCTTGAGTGATTGCTTGAGAATCTTGGAAGAGAGATTGGATCTCAATAATGTTGCTACTGCGTTATTGCCATTAATCGAAGCATTGATGGTTGTATGTAAGCATAGTAAAGTTCGGGAACTTCAAATTAAGGATGTTATCAAGTATGAAGCTAAAAAGGTTGATTTCTCCAAAGAACCAATTGAAAGATTATTTTTCTCCTTTACTGACGAACATAAAAAGATATTAAATCAAATGGTCAGAAGTAATCCAAACTTGATGAGTGGACCATTTGGAATGTTGGTTAGAAATCCAAGAGTTTTGGAATTTGACAACAAGAAGAACTACTTCGATCGAAAATTACACCTTGACAAGAATGAACATGCTAAGCTTGCAATTAACATCCGTAGAGAACAGGTGTTTTTGGATTCTTACAGGTCATTATTCTTCAAGGCCAAGGAGGAGTTCAAGAATTCCAAGTTGGAGGTGAACTTCAAAGGAGAATCAGGAGTGGATGCTGGTGGTGTCACAAGAGAATGGTACCAAGTGTTGTCAAGACAAATGTTTAACCCAGATTATGCATTGTTTACTCCTGTTGCCTCTGATGAAACAACCTTCCATCCTAATCGTACCTCATACATCAATCCTGAGCATCTTTCATTTTTCAAGTTCATTGGACGGATTATTGGTAAGGCTATCTATGACTACAGTTTCTTAGATTGTCATTTCTCGCGTGCTGTTTATAAGCGTATTTTGGGAATACCAGTTTCTATGAAGGATATGGAAACACTTGATCTTGAATACTTTAAATCTTTAATGTGGATGTTAGAAAACGACATTACTGATGTTTTAACTGAAGATTTTTCGGTGGAATCAGATGATTATGGTGAACATAAAATCATTGATTTGATTCCTGATGGAAGAAACATCCCTGTCACCGAAGAAAACAAACAGGCATATGTTGGTAAAGTTGTTGAATACCGTTTACAAACCTCCGTTGCTGAACAAATGGACAACTTTTTGATCGGATTTCATGAAATCATTCCTAAGGAATTGGTAGCTATTTTTGATGAACAAGAATTAGAATTGTTGATATCCGGATTACCAGATATTGATGTGAATGACTGGCAAAACAATTGTGGTTACCAAAACTATTCTGTTTCTGCTTTACAAATCCAATGGTTCTGGAGAGCTGTCAAGTCATTTGATAATGAAGAAAGAGCCAAATTATTACAGTTTGCAACTGGTACATCCAAGGTTCCGTTAAATGGATTCAAGGGATTAAGCGGAGCAAATGGGATCTGCAAATTCAGTATTCACAGAGATTACGGCAGTACTGACAGATTACCTTCATCACATACCTGTTTCAATCAAATTGATTTACCTGCGTATGAAAGTTATGAAACTTTGAGAGGATCATTATTGTTGGCCCTCACTGAAGGACATGAAGGTTTTGGATTAGCATAGACGTTTGTAAGTAAGTAAAAAAAATTAATAGATATAGTATTATAACTTGGTTGTAGATCATCGTTCCATGTGTTATGAAGTAGTAGTGAGGCTTATACTATTCTCTACAAGCCAGTTCCAAATCCTCCGGCGACGACAAATGTTCGACCATTTTCATGTTGTGTTCATTTTGCAGCACTAAATCGTCACTCCAAAGACCACTTTGTTTCAACAAATCTACAGGATTTATCGTCATTCTACCGTTCTTCTTGAACACATATTTTGTCACAGCAAATGCATGGACGGTTTCACCGTTCTTTCCGGTAACGAACTTCGACAACACATAAAGCCATTTATGGTCCCAGGACAAAACTCTACTCTTGACCTCGTAGTGCTGGAACGCCTTCAATTCCCTCTTAAAGGTACATTCAAGCGTAGCAGCAGGAATGTAAGGAATGTTGGAAATTGCCCTACTGGATTTGAATTCTCCATAGATGTTTTCATAGTAGTCTATGAAGAGTTTCTGGAAGACCTGGGTGACCAATTTAGTTCTTGAAATGTCCAAATCAACAAAGTAGGTAGAATTGGACTTGTGGAGATACATATCAATTTCAAGAGGCGACACATAGGTCGAAATTCCTACCCATTGGAACAAGTTGGATGTTCCGGTGATTCCATAAGTGTTCTTACGGTTATTCGAAATAAACTTCCTTTTCGATTTGGCTAGCTGGAAAACATAGTAGTAAAAACGGAAGAAGTACGCAAATGGAAGGGTTTTGTGGGTAGAAGCAGCAAACACCAACCCTAGAGAAACTAGTATCGTTTTGACTGAAGCCATGGTTACTATTTGGACCTCGAAATAAGGAAGCTACAATAGAAATAGACAATGAGAACCGCGCGAATAAATACTGAAATGTGGGAGTATTTGCCCGGCCTCTTCTGCCTTCGGGGTCTCGATTGCTCAACAAGTATGTGGTCTTCAGGTAGCTTAACTTTTGGTCTGTTGGGACATACTGGGCGAATACTTGCATCTTTTGAATTGAACTGGTGGGGTTACAAAGTGGGGGAGATTGTTCCTCGGTACAGATACAATTCCCTCCTCAAAGTTTCAGCCCCAGCTGTCGCTAAAAAACGAGCACAGTTACCCCTTGGTAGGTTCCACCAGCTGTCTGGGTTATTCCAATCTCAACTTCAAAGACGAAACCCCTATCTAAAAACAAATAGGTTGAAAAAATGGTTCTGGAAAACACTTTCATATGCCAATAGAACGAGCAGGCTCAATTACACCATACAGGGCACCCATTATCTCATGAACCGTACTTCAGGTGCAGTACGAGATAACATATCTGAGATAGTATACAAGTTCTATTTATGTCTATGAAACTTTCTAAAACACAGTTTTGTCAGTTTTATGCAAAGTTTTGTCAAAAAACATGAACAACCGTCGAGTCACATAATTACATACATATCCTTCAATCTATAAAACAAAACCAATCTTCCAAAGTCACCTTACTAACACACCATATTCATACATCTATTCCAAGTCTAAGTCTAGTCCTTTTCCTTTGGGGTAATTATGCTGCAATTGTTTTTCGCAGCCACGCGAAACTGAAATGTATGATAGTCTCGATATCCTCACACATACTCATGATAGCTAGGTTTCTAATCATTTCATTCTCTACAGGCCGCCTCCAATTCGTCTGGAAACGCCAAGTGAGAAATCAATTTGTAATTTTTTTCGTTTTGCAATTCGACTTCTTCACTCCAGAGATTACAGTCTTTCAACACTTCTACTGGAGGAATTGTCATACGACCATGTTTCTTGAGTACGTACTTAGTAACCGTGAATGCATGTATGTCCTTTCCGTTCTTCCCGGTCACGAATTTGGATAAAACAAAGAGCCATTTACGATCCCAAGCAAACACTCTACTCAATATATCGAACCTTTGGAACGGTTTCAATTCTCGCTTAAAAGTGCATTCTAAAGTAGCAGCAGGCATATAAGGCATATTGGCCAAAGTGTATTTCGACTTGAATTCACCCTTCTTATTATCATAGTAGTCAAAAAACAACTTTTGAAATACTTCAGTCCCCCATTGAGTTCTGGCTATATCTAAATCAAGAAAGTATGTCGAATTCGATTTATGGAAATACATATCCAATTCGAGTGGAGAAACATATGTCGATATTCCCAGCCATCTGAACAATTGACTTGGATTGTCAACCCCAAAGGTATTCTTTTCCTTCTGTCTATGATACTTGAGTTTTTTCAAGGCCAAATTTCGTATGACTATTAGATAGAACCGAATTGGATACGCCAATGGAAGCGTTTTGTAAGTAGATACCAAAAAAAGAACCCCTAGAAACTTTAATAACTTATACAGCTTAAACATGAAGAATACAGGGTACTAAGTCTATTCAAAACAACATAATTCTAAAAAGGTCTCTGATTTCCAAACAATTTGGAAATGTCACGTGCCAACTAAAATGTTCGATCGAAATGGATGAGGGAGGGGAGGTTTAGTAAGCGAAAGAATCCCCAAAGTCCGCTGGTTCCGATGATTTTCTTCATGCAGATTTTATAGCCGTGTGCTCGGCCCAAAATCCCCCACACACCGTGCTTGGTAATGCCATGTAGTCAAGCAACTAAAAATACATATGGCCACAAACCATCTACTAATTTTTACTAATGTTCACCCATGAATTAACCTTTTATTATGCATGTTTTTGTCTATATATCGTATCTCATATGGTCTAAATCCGTGGACCGGAACTAACGCAACTCTGTAAATCTAAGTTATCTGTAGAAGATTATAAGCCAGTCAGTCAAGTTAAAGTCCATGCTTGTAACTGTTTCTCCTAAATTAGTGGGGCTTTCAATTCCATTGCTATTCTTTTTTTTTTCTTTTCATATATTCATTGCTGTTCATTGCTTGCATTATTGTTTACATCTTTAGTTGTCTCTTTTGTTCACTAAGCTTCCTTTTTGATAATGTTGATCGCATGAGGGCACATGTTCTTTTCTACATGGTTTGTCATCCAGTCCTCAACATTTCTGAATTCCACTTGACACACTCTGCATTTACCAGGGACCTTATTTCTTTGGTCCTTCTTGGTTCCGTTCGGGTAGTGGAAATGAATGGCTTTGAGGTGGTTTTTGAAGGTGTCACATCTTGAAAAAATACCTGTATTGTGACAACAGTGGTCGGATGTAGTAGTGTCGTTGTTTTCAACTGTAGTCAAGCTTTTGAAGGGACACTTGAACTGGCCCTTGTCGCTTCCGATTTCCTTCCAATGGCACTTGATGTGTCTGAAGAGATCGTTGGGTCTCGCAAATCCTCGATTGCAATACTTGCAGATGTGAGGCCGCGACGTTGGCTTGAGGTGCGTCGATTTGTGCGTGGCAAGATTGGAAAAATAGAGCTTGCACTCTGGGCATTGTCTCTTTTTGCGAGGCTTCCAATTTTTCTTCGGCGAGGGTGTGTCAGCTGCATAATCGTCTTGAGATGGAGAATCCGGATATTCGTCGTGGTGAGGGGACGATGCAGCCGTAGAGGATTCGTTAAAATCCGAATCGCCGTGAGATCCGGGAGTATGCTGGAGGTGGAGATGGTCGTGGTCATGAAGATTGTGGTGGTGGTGGACTGGAAGAGGAAGATGGAGATGGTCATCGTGATGAAGATCTGAAGGTTGGGAGGGTATGATCTCCTCCTTCACCTCGGGGTCGGAAAACGACCTGTTGCGGTTGTAGTTGAAAGAAGCTGGCGACGTGCAAGAGTTAATTCTGGCGTGAGGCGAAGTGATAGGACTTGTAGTGGTATTGTTGACGTTAATGGTAGTGGTATTGTTATTGGTGTTGTTGGCGTTGATGCTGTTAGTGACCGTGTGGCTCCGTACCACTGGTACCGGCAACTTGGGTTGGGCCATATATGTGTGTGAAGGGTAGGGAATAGGAGCAACCAACGGCGTGGAGTAGGATGGTTGGTACGCCGCAGCATAGTTGAACGGTGGTAAAACGAATTTGGGAGTGGTGAAGTTATTGTCCAAACCATAGTTGGAGCCCGTGTTGGGCAAGTCCAACGAAAGTGAGTGGATCGAAGGTAATGTTGTTCCAGTAGTTGGTGTCATAGTTAATGATAAACCTGAAGCAGAAACCTTTTCGAAGATGGCCATTTACTTATATATATAGAAATTGATAATTATAAATCAATGAATGCAAATTACGTAATTGACAACATCTGCATAGCCGTAACGCGGGTGGCACACATAATATCGGTTCGATGCTGAGCAATATGGGCCAAGCATAATCGTGCCGACGCCAACACAGGCCCACCACCAAGATAATACTGGCGGACATAAACAAGACAAATAAGTCCGGCGAAGGGGCAAACCAGAAATATGTTTGACTAATCACTAAAAGAAACTCCAAAAGGTTATCATTCGAAGTTATCGCCGGTGACACCTCCGTGTCTACTTTTGCCACCGGTCTAGCTGCAAGGACTCGAGCACATCGGCTTTCATAAGTCAGTACTGTCCACCTTGTCCTCTACCGATGTGCTCTGCTTACTCACCTTAACTAAGCTCGTTCCGAGCCGTCCTAAAACCGTTCCGGGCACCAAAAAACCAAAAAAGACGCTCCAGCCGCAGCGCACACTCCTATTCTCCCTTTGTAAATTCGGTTGGATGTTCTGGGCGTTGTCAGGACTCCGCGGTAGTTTTTCAGCCGTGTCGGTTACGAATGCACTCATGTCAAATTTTATCTTGCAAATACTACCCAATGCCCAGAGGAACCAGACCCCACATACTTTTTGTTTTACCTACCACGCTGCGTTTAACCCCCCACACTGGACTTTCTTTAGGGGGGGATTCTCCGTTACTTCTACTTGTCGGAGCAACTACCTGACGGTGACCTAGTCAGATGTAGTGTCATGCTCTTCGGCCGTTCTAGTTCGCCACCGATCTCGTCGTGTTTGCTGTTTGGCCGCTCAAATAGGGGTGCGCTTTTTCCCCTATTATCGCCTTCCTAAGTTCCGCTTCACTCCGCAGAAATTGCTTTTGGTTGCTGTTCTTCCGTCGCGTGCGGCGGATACACCGGCAAGCCGTAGCTCCCGGTTCACGTGACTAGCAACACCAGACCCGCTATATAGCCGTGTAGACAACCTGGCCTGAGATATTATAAATCATTATAAATCAGGCCAGGCGGCTTTATAATATCTCCCCGAATCGTACACGAATGAACGGTGCACTGGAGCACTTGGATGCGGCAGGTCTGCAGCCATCACCGGACAGCCCACAAGTGGAAGTAGACAGCAAGATGCTGAATTAGTAGAAACACGGAGTTCCTAGTTGAAGGTTCTACTACCTAAATGTATTTGTATTCCTGTATATCATCTACATTTCATTCTCCTTGCATATTACATATTCATTACTATGTCGCGTCGACATCAACACGATTTAACAGCAACCCTATGCCGTCAACTGTGGGGTCCAAGTCTAAGTCTTGGATCTCACAACTCCCCTCTCTAAGTAAAATCAAACTCATGAAACACCACTGCAATCAGGAATCATTGCTCTTGGGCAACTATTCTTGGGCTATTTCTCATTTATATACTTATGCCATATATGACGTTTTAAATAATGCCTGTTCCTCAGTAGAGCATGTATTGAGATCCTGGGAATTAGGCCTTTCTAGATTTGACCTTGGATTCTTCAGAACCAGGGGCAATACCAGAGGAGGATGCGGTGGATGGAACTGCGCCAGCAGCACCGCCGGTGGTGGACTTCTTCTTACCCTTGGTCTTGTAGACCTTGATGTAGAACGAAATGAACAACAATAAATAACTGGTCAAGATCAAGTATCCGTACGCAGCAGCCACTTCCGAACCATGACAGTCTCCAACGTGAGGCAACCATTTGAAATATCTGAAGGCATAGTGGGTGTAAGTGGCAAAGTAGACAAACACCAAATCAATTAAGAATTGGATGATCTGGAAACGAGTGACCCATTCCTTCCACCAGACACTGATGCCTCTGGCAGACAAGAAGTAGTACCAGTACATGACAACATGGACGGCCAAGTTCAAGGTGATAGGAACCCATTCAACAGAGGTATGGCCGGTCAACTGGGTGTAACACAACAAGGCGGTGGCACCATGATGATAAGTATGCAAAAAAAGCAACTTTTTCTTTTTCAACACCAAAAATACGGTATCGACCAATTCAAGATATTTGGTCAAATAATTTAAATAATACAAGGTGACCAATTTTGGAGCAAACGAGTTACGGTGACAAATGGCATAGTACAACCCGTGGTTGTACAAGATAGGTACCAACTGTTCGATACACAATAATAACAACAGTAATGAAATCAAGGTCAAAGCAATGTTGTGCAATTGGAACAAGTAGTTCAATTTCAATGCTGGGACCTTCAACTTGGACAACAAGGCACGGCCTCCGAAGATGACCACGTAATAGCCCACAATGATACTAATGGCATGATACCCGTTGGCCAAGAACGTCTTGTGATAAATGAACTCAAACTCATCAGCAGGGTAGCCTACCACCAAGTTAAAAACGTAGCTGAAAATCGGCCACAAGTGCAACCCAAATGGCCTGTCTACGCTGGGGATACTGAATTCAAAAGGAAAAGACATTAGTGGGATGTAGTCTAGACAACACTAGAGAAAGGACAGTAGTGAAATATAAATAAACAGTAGCATGGTTCTATGGAAAAAACTCCATTCAAAATCGATGAACCTCGACACGACCCGCCATGGGGAAAAATCTCCAGGCGCGCGCGCGTGGCAACATGAAAAATACAATAGCACAAGCCTTGAGCATAATGGCAGAGCGAGGCAAAGGCACACCTGGCATCTGAACGTCGGTTGGACATCGTGTGCTTGAAACGAATATGGACGAACTGAGGGACGCCGATTAGTGGGGTTTTTTTTGTGGGTTTTGTACTCCTTTTTTCGACACCTTTTCTGACACCTCTCTGGGGTGTCGTTTTCTCATGCCAATTTTGTGATTGGCTATCCTTCTTCTGTCTACATGATTTCTTCTTTCTTCTTTCTGTTATAAACATTAGGTAAATATACAGGACTAAACAAACAATTAATGCTAATTCGTACAATCATATTAAGTAGTGGACTTTGGTTTTAAATTCAAAAAGTCAATGGACACTATAATATCATACCCATTCTCTTCGCAGGCATACATGGCCTCATGTTCGTTGGAATGCAAAAACCGAATGTTTTCTCCAACCAATGCCCGTAAAAGACTCGTAGAATGCAAATCCCGAATTTCAATAAAACCTGGTTCAAATGATAAGAGATACGGGAAAAATAAGGCGACATTTTGGGGATTTCCTTCCCAAAATAAATCCCAATCATGGTTTGTTCTCCAACCATTCTTATTAATCAAAAACACAAACTCGGCGTAGCATAATAAAAAGTTCCGTCCTAATCTGTGAATTGCTAATGGGGTGACGGATTCTCTTTGAATAGCAAAATCTAATGACGGATCTGCCCCGTCCAAAATCGGCTCTTTCTTTCCCTTTTCTAACGAGAGAATTTCAAATCCTTTCGAACATCCAACACATAATTGTGTTTTCAAAAATGAAATCGAAATTGGATCCGATGAAAAAGTGACTTCTCTAATTTCGTACTTTTTATTTTTATTCCTTTGTTGATTCTTATCAAATGGATTAGTAGGCTCAAAAATACTAATGGAATGCGTTCCTCCTGTCTTGGCCCCACAAACTAATAATCTTCCATCGCATATTCCAATCTTGAAAAATGCAACATGATCTAATATTAACTTCCCAGTCTTGGTATTCTTCACATGATCTAATGAGTCTGTACACGATAAATCAAACTCATATAAACCCTTGTCACTCAATATCAATAACTTAGAATACTCAACCAATACTTCTATTTGTGTCACATACATCTTACTAATCACCATAGTAGGATCAGAACAGATCTTCTCATTACTACTGGCACTGATAGACCGTACTGTAGATACCCATACCCCAGAATCTGTTCCACATAATAACTTCTTTCCCCCATAACATGGAACTGCACAATTAATTTTATTATTTCCATGGAATCTTCTGGTCTCGAATTTACATAACGAAAACAAATCATTCTGTTCAATCAGTTTCTTTTGTTGATTGTGAATCTGTTGTAACACTTGATTTTGAATCGTCACATCCTCAGCATATAACGTAGCATGTACTTGATTGCTACCCAAACCCAAAAAGTTCAATTGCAATTTGGTATTGGAATTCGAATTAGTACCAATATAATTGGTGGTTTCAACCTTGTTTTTAATACCTGGATCAGACAATAATGATCCTCTGTATCTATGACCAGTAATTGTTCTCATAGTAGGGTTTTCATAACCACTATTAACAAACAATAATGGCATATAAATAGGCTTTTCAAAAACCTTATGCTGTTCTCTTTTGTTTTGAATCTTATGTTTCACCAATAAGATCGCATGCTCAAACATATACATATCAATTTTTTCATTATCTCTCTTTCTGCTCAAAGTAACTTGATAGATAATACGATTATTATGTCCCATCTTAAAGTTGTACTTATTTTCCAACGTCTGTTTACCTAATAATCTATGCAATACCATCACTTTATGACGATCTGTACTCTCACCAGTTTGCATATTAATCTTAGTCAACACTTTTTCAATCTCTTCTTTGGCTTTCAATAAGTCTTTATAATCCGGTGAATCTTCCTTAGTATTCTTAATGATCCCTACCAATAACAATTGATATCTTGCAGGTCTTTGAACACTTTTCATCATAAATGATGACAAATCTTGTCTACGAGATTCAGGTTTCTTTTCAATCGCATCCAAGAAACGGGCATATTTCATATTCACTTGTTGTTGTCTTTCGTGTTCAAAACTGGCGAATACTTTATTACCAGAATAACGAATGAATGGCTCGAAATTACCTACGTAGTCCAAAAACACATCTGCAAATGTAGAAATAACCGGCTTTTGGTGTTGCTGCCTTCTTGTTAACGAATCACTGAAATTCTTTGCCAACCTAAGCAATTCACCTATTCCTCCAAACACAGTATGAATGAATGTTTCTCTTTGGTGTTCAGGGATGATATTATTTGCTGGGTTTCTTAATGGCATAACATAAAAGTCAGTAATGAATTCCAAATCTTTAACATAATTTCTTTCAGTATATATGAATTCGTAAATCAATTCTTGTCTCATCTTTTCTTGTTTATCAAGATCATCCAATACAGATTGAGGAACTGTTTCATGCCATAATGTCTTCGTCTTTTCCTTATCATGAAGTGACAATCTAGATACTGCTCTCTTCAAACCTCCCTGAGGTTTCAAATTAAGACGTGCTTGTTGTTCAAGTCTTCTAGGACATGCAATACTGTAACATAATCTATTACGGGTGCAAGTGGGAGAATAACAATCGGTCAAGATGGTGAAAACCCCATTAACACCTGTTTGTTGGGTAGCGGACAATTCTTTTGGAGGATAGCCCAAATTAAACAATGAAGTGGCGCTTCCCTCAGTACCTTGAATAGATGTAACTTGTTCCTGTGACATGGGTTGATTCACATGTGGAGGTAATTGTTGCTGTAATACCAGATCTTGCAATGCTGATTGGGTTTGACTGGCATCCACAAATGACCCATGCTTTGAGTTCTTTCCACTATTATTACCATTACTTCCATTTGTGTCATCATGATAAAACTCCACATCACTATATACATGATTGAATACGTATACTTCATGAACGGAATCACGTAATCTATGGTTATAGGTAACATCATGGAAAAATTTTTGCGCATCTAAGGATCTTCCCAATAAGAGAGCCAAATTACGATCATTAGTTCTTATGATTCGACAAATGATATCGACCGACATCTTACCAGTGAATGTATCATGATATTCCAAACCATCCTTGGTATTAATGGTCAAGATTATGGCTTCTTTGAACACTTTGGCCACTTCAGAAAGATATGCCGGATATACACTTGGTTTCTTTTGGGCCGGAACCAAAGTTCTTGTCGTAGCAGCAGAAGCTGTACGATTCATCTTTCCAGAAGTATTTAACGATGAAGAAGAGCTCATTTTCTTGGTTGATAATGATGATGAAAGTTTACTGATTGATGTAAACGACCTTGATTTGGAAGACAATGAAAATGTATGATGAGAACCAGATTGGTTACCTGAAGAAGCAGCTCTGTTTTGGGATGTTTGTGACAACAGGGCCAGCAGAGTAGACCTATGACTTGAGTTCAAAGGATTATATGGTAGTTGCTGTAGGTTTTGTTGACTAGAATGTAATCGTTGCTGTTGAGGTTGGGAATACTTTGCAGAACTCGACGACAAGGATTTTGCTCTATAGTCTCCAACAGTACCATTTGTAGGATTTTGGGAGACGCCAGGACCCGAGTTAGGATTGTAATTGGAGATGTTCGAAGTGGATACGATTCTTCTTTGGTCACTTGGTTGATTTGAGTGGGTTGGATATGTGCCAGATGTCAACCGCGGAGGTTTTCTGTTGGCACTATTTGGTTGTGACGGGTACTGGAATTGAGGAGGTGGTTGATTGGCAGAGTTAGGTGCCGATTGGTAGTTCTGGTATCCAGGTGCCCCCTGTTGTTGCATATGGCCCACAGGACTATAAGGCATCTGGTTTCTTGATTTGGGGTCCAATGATGGTACTTGTGTTTCGTTCACTGGATATGGGGCGTTTGCTGAAGGAGGATGGTAGTAATCTTGCATCGAGTAAGCCGAGCCAGGGTCTTCTGCAAACGTCTGTTGATTGATTGGGGTACGAGGTTGACTGTTGTGACCGTCTTGGGGATACTTCGGGTAAGGAAGATTATGAAGCTGTTGAAGAACCGGAGGCTGGTGAATGTTCGAACGGGATTGGGATTGGGGTTGCGATTGGGATTGGGATGGATGTGGTGATTGATGGGGTTGTTGTGATTGAATAGGAAGCGATTGATTGGACTGAGGTGGAGGAGGAGGTGGTGGATTATGATGCTGATGGATCGGTTGGTGTTGCAGAAACAGCGAAGGTTGATGTTGTTGATTAATCAGACCCTGTTGACCTTGATTCTGTTGACCTTGATTTTGTTGACCTTGCGATTCAAAAAACGCCAGAGGCAATAAATGTGCAGGGATATTGACCGGCTGTTGCGACGGCTGATATCCCGATCGTGACGAGTACGCCTGATTGTTCTGGTTTCCCGACATCTGTGAACTGTACGTGATAAACCCCCTATATGACGGTTAAGAATTTTTGTGGTTTAAAATCTGCCAACCGCCGTAACGCTCAACGAATTGCCCAGTGAGGAGGTGGGATGAACAAATAAATAGTTTGCTTAGTGTTAAGGATGCACACACAATATTAATAAGCTGTCGATGTGTTTGTTTCAACAAACGGACTTAGACGGATTGGGCCTATCGATGTTATGTGTCTGATTAGCCGTGTTCTGATTTCCTACACAGTATCAAGTACTAGTATGATCTCCGTATACAGACCGACAGGTTACACTATGGCTGATGAACGATTGATCGGCTGGTAGTGCACTTTTTGTTGTTGTGAATGACGGCTGAGCTCGACTAAATTTTCAGTGAGACCGTTCCTCCAGCTAAGTCTACCGATGAAAAGAAACAGTGCTACAGTAGTAAAGAACCACTACATGCTTTACAATGGCTACAAAATGGCTACGAAATACTCCCGATGCCTCCATCGCTTTCTTCGTCCTTCTGGTGCCTGTCTATATTTCTGTCTCGGTCTCTCACTATATCTCCCCAGTTTTATGTTTCTCCACCCCCCCCATTTTCTCGTTCATTTCGTCCTTCGATACGCCCCTTCAATTACCTCCAACCCGTCCCTTACACCGTTTCTTCGCTTGTTCATGCACCTTTTCCCTCCCTACTCCTACAAAATCCTCCTAAATTCTTCCCAGCGGAACAATCGGGCCACTATTTCTCCCGGTCACGTGATCCCAATCCATTTTCTGCACAAGAGTATTAATAACTAAGGGCAATATTGGTACTGTATATTGTCCGTTTCTTTGCTTTTTCTTTCCTCATCAGGTAATGAGATGGACGTCTCCGTTTCATTCCGTCACCCAGTGCTCGAACGAAATCAGAACCGGTACCCTTCTGGAACACCAAACTTATGAATTTCATACCGGAATGTAAATAGATCGAGAATTGGACAATTCTCAGACGATTTCCTATTTTGCTGAAAATCCATGCTTCAACCAACGAGCATGTCTTCTAGGATTGGTCCCGGTGGTCGAAGATTCCGAAAGAAGCTTCAGTCTTAGGTTTGAGCCCAGGATGGAAACCAAAGAGGAGAAGCAGAGAAAAACCATAGGATACACAAAATGTGGTTGTTTTTTTCTTCAATAATATACTGGATTGGGCTTGGGAATACGAGGTCTACATTTGCAGAATGACAGTGGAAGACATTGTCAGCATACAGTTCTGGGGTAGACTTTTTGATGTTAGTTAGAAACCTTGGGGAATATCAATTGCTTGCCAAGAAAAAATGACACTCGATCGATTTTGAAATATAGGGATAACGAGGAGCCCTGTAGCTTAAACAGGTTACTCGATGTTTTTCACAGGTAGACTACAAATTGACTGGGAGGCATATCGACTTGAACGATTGTATGATATACTCCAAATCTCACAAACTTTAACTATTGATTGTAAAGGTCTCGTGACCACGCACATGATAAGAAATGATCCAACGACGCCTTAATTATTTGCTGACCAAAGTGGGCAATTATTGTTGAATTGTGTTTGACACTTAACCCCATCAAATATATCCCAAGATCCACAACTCATGTCGTTCCCCAAAATATCGAATATGTTCTCTCCTAATCATAATTCTGTCACCCTTCATTTTCTATAGTTGTCTCCTACTATTCTCTCAGCCTATCTATTTCGCCTCTCGCACGACCGTCCAACCACCCAAATGATCGAATCTCTCACCCCAGTTAGTTAACAGCAAGTAGCGCCTTCAGCATGCCAGCATATCATTCCACCTTTCTTGACGAAGAGTCCGCCGACACCCGATTAGTGGGGAACGTGGCGTTGTTACCGATCCACACCAACTTCAGGGGTCCATCTTATCCACCACAGCAAGAATATGATATCATTGAAGAGACTTTAGATTTGTTTAGAGCCAATTCATTCTTCAGAAATTTCGAAATCAAGGGTCCAGCTGATAGGTTATTGATATATGGGATTCTCTTTTTGAGCGATTGCTTGTCTAAATTGAACAAGAGCGTCAATTTCAAGGAAGCTACACGTATTTTGAACAACTTATCATTGGATAGTTTCAGCTTACCGGGAGAAATTGGATTCCCATTGAATTCGTTATATCAAGCCCCAGGCAATAAGAATGAGGCAGATTTGTTAAGATCTTATTTGCAACAATTCAGACAAGAATTGGCCGATAGATTATTGAAGAAGATCTATCAAGATGATGAGAATACTCCTAGTAAACACTGGTTAGCGTTCACGAAGAGAAGATTTATGAACAAGAGTTTATAGACGAAAGCAGGGAATAAAACGAAGATTTGATAGGATAAGGAATGTAGAAGTCGGTACGAATGTAAATATGAGGAGGAGATAACGGGGAGAATGCATTGAATTAACTCCTTTTGCTAGAAAAAGGGTATGTGAATTCCTACGTTATCTCTATACTTTATATAATCTTCACCATACATTTTGACCAAATACCATTCTTCGTATTGAATTCTGATTTTAAAAAACCTTCCCATGACCAACCAATTGATGATTAAACTGAGCCAATTCTGGAGATATATCTGAGTACCGATAGCGAAGAGCCAGAACCCCAAATAGCTGGGATGCCTAAAGCATGAATAAACGCCATTTGTGACCAATTGTTTGTTGCCAGGAGTAGTTTCTATTATATGAGAGAAGGACTCTCCACACGTAGACATTGCAGTATATCTTAGAACAAGACCACCTGCGATAAAGATGACCCCCATTGATGAGACAAATAAGTTAAGCAAATAAGGAACCGCAATATCTATCGAAAGCCATTTCATTATTGTTCTTTTCATTAGATATTCCCATATGGTAAACAGCTGCAGGATCCAGAATTCAAAATTCCCTTTATTGCCGTAGATCAAGAAGGATCTGGAATGAACCCTTGACGGCAGATAATTCCAAGTCATTAAAAATTCACTGAAGAAGTAGATTGGAAGTATCAACCCGTAAACTATCAATAGAGGAATCAAATTCGATGCCCAAAATAGCGGTATGACAGTAATCGATATACCCATCACCAGACCGAGGCAAAGACTAACAAGACAGATTTCATGGAGTGGGTTCTTAACAGGATCATACATGGATGATAGGATGATATGAAGGGAATAGTCAGACAAGTATAAGATCGAAGAGCTGAATCAATAAGAAAATTTGATATCTTCAACTAGTTAACTGTAACTAGTCAATACCTATAATGAAAGCAATGACCAATACCTGCGATGACCAACTCCTTGGTACTACAATATATATAGTCCTAATAGTACTATAAATTATGTAGCGCACTTTTTATCAGCGCGATATCAAATATGGCACGAAATTTCATTCAATCCTGAACATTAGTATCATTAGATCCGCCACAAGTCGCTCCTTTGTCCCTTCTTCGTCCGTGTATACCCAATGTATAATCCGAACGATGTCAATCTTATGATTGTGTCGCTCAAATCAGCCCTTTTAGGAATTATTCTACTGGCTTCGACGGTGCTTATTCTTTTCAATTGGTGGCAGATCATATACATACCAACCGTGATTCCATTGCTATGTTATTTCATAATCTGGTGTATATTCCACTTTCTCGAGTTCCTCAGTACGTGCTTGTTCAACAACTCGGAAGTCGACGACGACTCATTCATTTTGGAAGATTGGGATATCCATACCATATCTGCATTGGCCATAACTGAATTTTCTATCAGAACTTTCTACTTCAAATACACCGATCTAAACAATTCGCTATCTAACATTTCTCTAGGAATGGTGATAGTTGGCCAAGTCTGCAGAACTTGGGCTATGTATACCGCAGGAGAATCGTTCAATCATTATATCCAAAGAACCCATAACGAAGATACCCACAAATTGGTTACCCATGGAATATATGGAATTTTACGACATCCCAGCTATTTCGGGTTCTGGTGGTGGTTTGTGGGGCTCCAATTGTTCATGCATAATATGGTCACCTTGTGTATAGGAGGAGCCGTTTTATGGAATTTCTTTAACAAGAGAATCGCTTTTGAAGAGAACTTGTTGATCCAGTTTTTTAAAGACGATTACATGAAATATAAAAAGAGCACGTCTACTGGTATTCCTTTCATACTGTGAGAAACAATGGAAAAGGTTTTCAAAGAGAGAGATGACGAGGAAACAGTTAGAGTAGATGGTGGGAAAGGGGTGCTTAGTTGACCGGATAGAGAACAGAAAAATCGTATTACTAAGAAAATACTCCCATCAAATAGTTCATGTTTACAGTTCTTTCTATATACACTTTGTAATCTAATATTATTATTCTATATTGTTATCTATTTCTTGGAACCAACTCCTTTACCGTTAATGTTTCTATACATCATGACACCATCGTCACCGTCGACGTATTGACACCATCTACCAGTCTTCCAAAGGGCAACCCACATATTTTCGTCGGAATGAAGGTAGTGAGGACCCATAACCTTCTTTATAGCTTCACTGGCTACTCTGGCGTTGTAAAATGGAATTCTGGAAACATAATGGTGCAACACGTGAGTCTCAATGATATCATGGAAAATGTGTTTTCCAATGAAACCAAATTCACGGTCAATAGTACATGCAGAACCTCTGGCAAAAGTCCATTGATGAGCTTCGTAATGTGGAGCAATTGGATCGGTATGTTGCAAATAGGTGATGAAAACCAACCAGTGGTTAACCATAAGGTAAGGCAAAAACCAGTTGACCATCACATTAAATAAACCAAAATTCTTGTACCAGGTGTGTAACAAGAAAACTTGGGCCAAAATTCCGAGATCGGAAAGCACAATGTACCAGTAATCCCTCTTGTCGAAAAGAGGAGAAGATGGGACGAAATGGTTGACGGTAAATTTAGAAGCATTTGGGTATTTGACACCGGAAGTGACATCCTTAAACAAATAAAGAATCCATCCAAGGGTTTGTTGAATAATCAAAGTGACCAAGGTATAGATTGGAGAGTCACCGACCAATTCTTCCAAGTCTTTGACACCTCTGGATTCCAAAAAGGCTTCCTTTTGCTTAGGAACAAAGACCATATCTCTAGTCAAATGACCTGTAGCCTTGTGGTGTTTGGAATGGGATAATTTCCACGAGAAATATGGAACCATCCAGTAAGAGTGCAACACCCAACCAACAGTATCATTCAACCAACGGTGGTCAGAGAAGGCGGAATGACCACATTCATGGGCCAAGACCCATAACCCGGTACCAAATAACCCTTGGATGATAACATTGGCGGTCCAAGCGGCAAATCTCAAGTATTGATTTGGCAACAAATGGGTGTAAGTGTTGGTAGCGTAACCAACAGCAACCATCCAGAAGATGTCTCTGAACACGTAGTACATGGATTCAAGTGCCCTCCTTTCGTAGCAGTGAGATGGAATGGCCGACAAGATGTCCTTGATGGTGTAATCAGGCACCTGGAACGTGTCACCATAGGTGTTTTTGGCGGTTAAGTTGGAGGACTGGGTCTTCAAGGTGGCCACATTGCCGGACTTATAGACCGTTGCAGAGGTTGAAGCTCCAGAAGTGGTACCAGCAGAAGACGATAAAACTTGTGACATGGTAAGGCGGATTATCAGGGATTCTATGGGCTAGAGTGGTTTTCTCAATTACGGCAGGGCAAATGTGGTATATATAGTGAGGAAAACCACCCGCGGTGTATGCCAAACGAGAAGTCGTTAACTATTGCGGGTAGGATGTAAACTTAAATTGCACCTGTTTTTCTTTTTTTTTTTTCCAGTTTTGCCTAATCATTTTTGACTTCGGGATGACACCACAAAGCCGTATTTTCATTTCTTTTGAGGAAATAAACCCATCTGCTGGATGTGATAATTAACCTCTAGCTCGTAAAGGAAGCGCTCAGGAAGCATATGATTGGTTCGGCAAAAAATATCAATTGATTTTGCTACACCGTCGCTATCCAGTGGCCATGTGGCGCTCCAAGTATGCCTGCAATTCTAATTACTCGTACGCATTGCCCGTCGTTCCTGCTGTCCTCCGACCTTAAGTCCCAAAAAAATCCCAATCCACAAAATCAAATCCCAACTTTTATCAACCCGCATCTCCGGAACCAAACCCCCTGTGTGTAGGACGAGGTGATTGTCAAGAAAAATTGGCAATTGGTTAGATCCCGGAACAGGCCCAAATGCGGATGCACAAGTGCAGCACAGGGAGCAACAAGCAGCTGCACAAGGGGCCCAAGCAGCAGCACAAGGGGCCCAAGCAGCACAGGCAAGGAGCACAACGAGCACAAAGGAGCGCAACGAGACAAGAATTTCAGACAGGAGCTGCTTGTTAGGATGCAGGAGCCCAATTGGAATTGTTGTTAACGGATCGTGTACCCCAGCACCAAGAGGCGAACCACCTACCGGTGAGGCGAAATGCCGTGAAGGCTCAGAATAAACATAAGGTGACTTGTATGTATTTGGTCATCTGGTGCTGCCCCACGTCTACAGTTGTCTTACTAATTCAGCTTGCTTGTCTTGGCTAGAATTCTTCTAAAGGGCTTAAGCTCAGTTCCTAATTTGGCCGATGGATTTTTCCGAGTCGGTTTTTTCATGTTGCACATGGATAAAGATTGGTGCAGAAGAAAGGATATTATGCAGGAACTCACCACAAATAGCGTTTGGAACAGAAAAATATTGCCCAGTTGACCACTAATAGTAACTATGTAATTATGTAGCTTATTTTTCTTAACCTGCCATTAGAGATGCAATATTTTGGAATGTCACGTTGGCAAGCTAACTAGATAATATCCTTCCGTCCATTGGTTTGTAATTTGTATTATCGGGGTAGATAATGAAATGCCGATCCTGTTTACTTGGGGTAGTTGTACCCCATATATCTAAATTGCCTAATTCCGGTATTTATATTGTCTTCATCCCAGAGTTCAAAGTGCAATTTCTTTTTAATGTCATTTTGTATGGAGACCAAGCTTTTATCATATTATTTGGTCAAACGACTTCATTTGATATTTTGAAATAGACTGTGGCGACAAGTATGTAGACCAATGGCCTTTACTGGTTAATTGGATCTTGTTCATGAAGTCTGCATCTTATGCGAAATTTATATCTTATTAATTTTTTCTCATTACATTTTCTAACCTCATCCTCCTCCTTCTCTTCTAATTACTTTTTCTACCTAATATTATTCAACCTGGTACTGTTCATATGAACATTGATGTCCAATCTGTCAGCATCGTCTTCGATCTTCTTCAAACGGGAGTTCTGACTTTCTACTTCATTACCCATTGTAGAAGCAGATTGTTTCAATTTGGAGGCATATTGGTTGATTTGTTCCAAATTTCCCGCTAATTCCTTTTCCATTTCATCATCTTCGGAATCGTTTTCAAATTGATATCTCTGTGCTGCAGCCAAATTCTTTTCTCCTTGATATTTTTGGTGAACATCAGAATTGGTGGCATTGTTGGTGATTCCCAGCTTGATTCTTTGAGCACTGGCATACATTTCCAGGCGATTGGTTTCTCTCATGTACTTTTCTTGTGCCTTGGAATTCTTGATATGCTCTTCTTGTTGACGCAATCTTGATTTTCTATTGAATGGGTTCCCTTGTGCCGGTATGAAAATTGATCTATTCAATCTCTTTAATTCCTTAACCTTTTCGTCGGCAATCTTGGTTTGAGTATCGGCTAATAGCAAGTTTTGTTCGGCGTTGTATAATCTTTCCGATTGAGAACCCAACATTCCTAACGTATTGGTTCCTGAAGCATCGGCTTCCTGAGCCATTCTTAAGGTATTTCTTGTCAGGGACAAAGATTCTTGCTTAACAAACCGGATGTCTTGTTTAATGGCTTCTATTTCTTCATCCTCTGAGTTTACCTGTTCTTGTTCTTGAATACCATGATCCGCATAATCGATGTTCAAGTCATCTTCTTCTGGTAACTCATTAAGATCGAGTGTCGACTCATCGTCGTAATTAGGTCTACGTGCTGGAGTCTTCAGGTTGAACACTTGATTCGTGGGGATTCTATTAAGATCAAGCAGTTCTTCATCGGCTTCTCGTGGTCGTCTTGACGATTCTCTAGATGATCTGGCCGTGTCACGTCCATAAGGATTTGCATTACCAGCAGAAGTGTTTCCGTTAGGATTACTTCTGGCTTGCGCTGCGGAAGAAGATCCATACGCATTAGATTGTGCACCAGATCCATACGGGTTAGGCTTGCCTCTAGGAGCCGATGATCCGTATGGATTACTTTGTCCACCTGGTCTTCCTCCAGCTTGTCCTTGGCTACCCCCAGCTTGTCCATACAGAGTACTTGCTCCATAAGGTGAACTACTTGCGTTGTTTGATCCATATGGACTGCCAGCTCCATTGTTATTACCACTGCCACCATATGGGTTGCCACCATTTCCAGTACTGCCGTAAGGATTTCCTGCTTGGCCAGCATCTCCGGAATCTCCTCCATCGGCATATGGATTACCGTTATTATTGGCTACATTGGCATACGGATTGACAGGAGCTAATCCTGGTTTGGCAGAACTCCTTTGTTGGGCATATTGTTTGAAGGCACCAAATTGTTCCTGTTTCGTGTTGGCTCCCTTGGTTGAAATACCAATCTTGTTGAGGTCATCGCGAAGCTCTTCCTCGGTAGGCTCCTTCTTATTAAACATCTTTCTTATCCCCATTTTGATGACGTGGAATGAATGTAGTGCCGAATATCTGTTAATCGGCTACTACATTTATTTTGGTCATTTGCTGCACTGCCCATGTGCACGTGCACTTGCACGTGAATACCAAATCATCTGTGACCATTGAAATGATTAGGAAATCTTGAAAGCTTCGAAATGATCCAAGTGTATGAATTGGGGACGAGCTTCTTCATAACACATTCGTTGTTCTGTGAAGATAATTGAAACTGAACATTGTTCTTTTTCTTTTTTACTAAAGTTTCGATAAGCTTTCACGATGATAGAAATTTGAAATTTCACTAGGTATCTTCATAGCTTGTTACCCATTCCACATGTTTATCCCAAACAGTGTAACGGATGTAACTTACTCTCATTATGCAGCCTGATATCAACTTATAGAAAAGTCACCCTAAATTTATTTTTTATACATCTTAGGGTTATAACTATCACTATAGATTTCATATACTGGCATGAAGTGTTACAATGTTACCACCAGGGTCCCAATATAATACACACGTGTTTAGAAAGGCAAAAGCTCAAGCTGAAGAATGCAATTAGTTAGGCAGGGCAATAAATGCTATGAATGTATTTGGAAATGTGTTTAAGCATGCCTGGCTCATAAGCAATCAGAATAATGCTTACCTCATATCATCACTTGAATTACAATTGTTATGTCACTTTACAAGAAAAAATTGGGAAAAGGAGAATGGAAGCCTCTGAAACCTACCCTCATAAAGGCAACCTATGAATACCTACAAGGCAGTCAAATTTGTCTGAAGTTGTAACCGGTTCGAGAACACACACCATTATGGCCTACTCAATCGAGTATGCAGCCATTTAATTATAATTGTAGATTCGTAAACTTGAAAAGCTAGTAAACCACCTCATGCCTTGGGAAGTCTCTGCAACATCTAATTATCTTAATATCAAGGTATGAAGACAGCCACAATATCTTAAGCCAATCAAATCGACCAATTCCGTTAATGAAAATATAACAGGTGTATCTCAATCTGGATGCAAAATACATCCTACTATATGTAGATTATGTAGATATTTGGAGAGATGCGGCCATCTGTTATAGTGTCAATTGTCATATAGAAAGCCCGTATCTGCCAAACCACTCCCCAACCAATTCACCAGAATGGATTACCAGCTGTGAACAGAGACCCCCCAACATTTTTGGCATATCCCCCCCCCTCCCCCAATCATTCCTCCACTGTAACCTCCCAATGCTACGGGTTGAAAATTTGTTTGCATATGGGTATCAGTTGATCCCGGGTCCATGATCGGAGATCATACCCCACCTGTATAACTGGCCAATTAGCGCGTGCCACACCGACTAATACTGGACCATATTAGGCCATAACCATATAAGAAGAACCACACCAACACAAGAAAAATTGACACATGAGAGTCGAAGCTTACCCCAAATGTCATAAACTTCATCCAGCCATATTCAAGCAGAGACAAGAACTCTCCCACTTCAGTATCTACATCATCCAGCCGTGTCGGGATTTTTGACACAAAACCGCCGATACCGCATTCACGGGGCCAGTTTAGGCCCGGGTTTTTCACAGTACTTATAATTCCCAATATCCCTTTTGCTCCCATCTTCCAAGCATCATAAACACTACAATGCCAGAAGCCATCGAAAAGAAGCCAATTAACTTTTCCAATATCCTCTTGGGTGCAGGACTCAACATGGCTGAGGTCAGTACCTTGGGACAACCATTGGAAGTGGTCAAGACCACCATGGCTGCCAACAGAAACATTTCCATTGGCCAGGCGTTCAAACATGTCTATTCCAGAGGTGGATTGTTTGGATTTTACCAGGGCTTGATTCCTTGGGCATGGATCGAAGCATCCACCAAGGGGGCTGTGTTATTGTTCGTTTCTGCTGAAGGGGAATATCAGTTCAGAAAACTCGGTGCCAACAACTTCGTTGCCGGTATGGGTGGAGGTGTTGCCGGTGGTCTTGCACAAGCATACTTAACTATGGGTTTCTGTACCTGTATGAAGACTGTTGAAATCACCAGACATAAACAGGTGGTCACTGCTGGTGTGGCTCAACAAACGTCGTTCCAAGTTTTCAAGGAGATCTACAAGAAAGAAGGTATCAGAGGTATCAACAAGGGTGTGAATGCCGTTGCCATCAGACAAATGACCAATTGGGGATCCCGTTTCGGGTTTTCCAGATTGGCCGAAGAAGGAATCAGAAAATTGACCAACAAGTCTCAAGACCAAAAATTGAGTGCTGTTGAAAAAATCGCCTCTTCTGTTGTGGGTGGTGGTCTTTCTGCCTGGAACCAACCTATTGAGGTCATCAGAGTTGAAATGCAATCCAAGACCTCCGATCCTAACCGTCCTAAGAACTTGGGTGTTGGATCTGCCTTTTCTTATATCTATAAGAACAATGGGGTCAAGGGTTTATATAGAGGTGTTACTCCAAGAATTGGTCTTGGAGTATGGCAAACTGTTTTCATGGTTGCATTCGGAGACATTTTCAAGAGAATGTTGAATGCTGATGGTGGACATTAAGCAATGCCATTCGTACTAAATAACCAGAGGAGATTGAAAAGAAAAGAGAAGAAATGAAAAGAAAAGATAATGAACCAAAAAGACCTATCAAGAATTCACTCTTTCAAATAACTCATCATTTTAATGTTGGAATATCTCCACCTTTATTTATTAAATAGACTAAATATATTCAATTGATACAAAAAGCTACAAAATTATAATACATTATGGTACAAACCGAGATACGAACTCGCCATTTTTGTACCAGTTCCTTCTTTTATCAATGATGACATACTCCCCATCTATCGTAACAGTATAATCCTCCAATTGTCAAACATAATCCCACGAGTTGGGTGTTGGTGAAGTTCTTATTCTCCCAGACGAAAGCAATCACAATAATGATGATTCTCTTCATGATATTAGCAATGGAATAGTTGATGGGTGACATTGCTCCTAAGATTTGGAATGCAAGCAATGATTGTAAGAAATGAGAGATCCCATTCAAAACAACAAGGAACAGGGTTGAGTAGGTCAATTGGAATAAGGAGATCCTTTGCGACGAAAGTTCGGACCAAATATATATTGGACAGGTGAATAAGAAACCGATCATTGAACAATAGAACAAGATAGTCAACTTATCCAATTTCTTATTCGCTGGAGAATCAGAAGAAGAAGCCTTTTCTTGGGCTGTAGGCAAGAGCTTATCATCTTTTTCGATAGTGAGTCGATTTTTGGCAAAGATATTTTGCGAAACGAAGATAAGCATGGAAATGAAGGCATAACTTAAACCAACGAGATATGATCCGTCGGTATTAACGATATTGTTTTTCTTCTTGTAACAGGTTAGCATGATTCCCATGACAAGGGGGAATAAAGTGACATAAGTTACGGTCTTGTACTTGTTTTTGAAAAGGAAACGATAAATTAATACAGTTATGAGTGGAGATAATGCTTTGATGGTATGGACCAAAGATACAGGGATCAATGAAGTGGCTTTATGTGAAGTCAAATGGCCCACGAATTGGAAACATCCCATTGGAAGTGTCGTCGTCAATACCATGGCAGTAGGGGTCATGAAAGAGACGACGTTTTTCAACGGAGATGACGATAATGCAGCTGGAAGGACGCCTTTTGGAAAGAACGCCTTCGTATCGGGGTTTCTACTAACAAAGGACAATAGTATCACCGATAGTATGGAATTGATGAGGAACTGGAATTGGGTCAAAGTGATGGGATATTTATACTGGGAAAGAATCATCTTGGTGGAATTACTCGAGATGATGGAGGCAAAGTACCAGGAAAGACACAATGCAGTAATTTTCACATCGATAGGAGGCAAGTACCTGAGCACACCTTGCATGAATGAAGAAGATGTATGGCTGGACAGGCCAGCGTGGAGTGCATTTGAAAAGGCGGTTTCAAACTGAGACTCCTTGATCGGAGTCGAGGCCGCTGATATAGGAGGGGTCATCGGTAACTGAAACGAAGAGAATTGATTATAGTTGGTTAGATGGATTCTTTTATTTGGCAATGGCGAATGGAATGACGGTCTTTCGTCTTTGCGGCCAGAAGTGGGGCCCAGCAATACCGACAAATCCGTGGATGAGCTGTTGGGGTTCTGGGAGGTGGTATAAACATGCGGTCTCATAGCGAAGGTAGAAGTTGGATTGGATGGTGTTGGCGTCAGTGACCTGAAGGCGGTTAAGCGAATGTGAGGTGTCTTTACTAAAGACTGTTGGTTTACGGACTGATTCTGTTAGACAACAAAGCGGGGGTGTTTCGGGGGATCGATGGGTTCTATGATGTTGATCTGGTGCTTTTGGCAATACGTCGATCTATGGAGGATCTATATTTAAATGGTTGTTTATGAAAACACTTTTCGAGGACTTGACGTGACGATAAAGCGATGAATTTGAGATTTCTTTTTTTGACTTTTTTTTAGCCTTTGTTTACATCTATGGGGTTACGTAATCAAGATAAGTATGCTGGAGCAATTGGCAATCCGTTGGTTAGGGGCCATGATATATTTATCCCCATTGTTTGGTAGGGAAAATACGCTCGTGGTGGTGTGATTGTGGCATGGGGTGTTTCAGTTTCATATACACCAGGAGACCAACGCCTACGGACCAACCAGTCGGTGGTTTGTAAAAGAAAGTGAAGCGTTGTTATCCTGAAGAAATGGGTCAGGTGACCAAATGGGAAGTCACGTGGTCTTCTTAGTGCCGCACGGGGTGAGTGGTGGTTGCAAAAGATAAGGTGCAAAACTGAGACTTAGGTAGAGCTCAGATAGTTAGTCAAGATTAGGGATCTGAAACCAATAGGAGTGTAGATATAGTAAAAGGTGAATATGTTTTGATTGTTCGATTTTAAGTTTGTATGTCCTTGGAAAAAGATCTTTTCTGGGGTTGCTTAATGAATTTATTATATGGCTTATTATGCATATTATCTCGAAAAAAATTGATCAATAGGTTACCATCAATAGACTTATGTGTTCCTTTCAAGTTAATTATTTCCCTAGACCTGGAAGGAAGGCTTCTACTTCTAACCTTTGACGTTGTCATCAATCACACTTAGTAAGTGGGCTAAATGAACTGCTAAAGAAAGACAATATGTCTAGTGGAACAAGTTGATACAGAGAGTAACTTTAGGATCTTTGAATTCAATTTTTACATGTCACCTAAATTAGATAACTCGTATAGATTATAATTGCAATAATGGAAGAGACACACTTCATAGTGGTAGCTTCAATGAAGACCTTAATTGGTGTTCGGTTAGTACTTCGATTTGGGTCAATCTATTTGCGACCTTTCGGACTTTGAGCATCCTTCCAATTCAAGCCAATACCTAAAACTCTTATAATATTGTGATATTTACATAGGTGGACTCACCAGCATACTTCGCAATGAAAAGACAACCCAACCAGGGTTCATCCAAACAACCAACCCTCGCCTGCACGTTCTTCAATTACTCTAATTGCTTCATCAATAACCCGTTCGCTTGTTAAAGTGACCGCTCAACCAGTAGATCAAACCTGGATATTAGAGTCTTTCAGGAGATTTGATAACTTTTCTAACTTCAAGAATAGGCCAAAAAATCTTTGAGGATGTAGAGATTAGAAACCACCTACTCTGGGTGACAAAAGATTTACTTAAAATGAAAATAGACTCAACTTTGTTTCGAATCAACTATTAACTTTGAGATCATTTGTAAAGGTTATCATACTATATTAATAATCGTGTCTTCAAAATCTTTGTTAGCACTGTAGCCCTCATCAAAAGTGCCTCTCTTCATACTATGGGGAATGGATCCGATCTTCAAGTTTTTGCAATGGTTATTCCATTTGAACAGAGATTGCAGCAACTGCAATTCAATGGGCATGCATGCATCCATGAAGAAAAACCCTATTTGTAAAGCAACTGATTTAACTTCACTTCTTCTATCTAATAAGCATCCCATACATCTAATATCGGTTAATTAGCCAACTTTTAATTCCTCCTCTGTGAACTCGTCCTCTTCCTTCACGTATTCCAAACTGCTAGAATTAATCAACAAGTTCGTGCTAATACCAAAGTTTCACCCTTGGTCAATGATTAGCTACCTAGAATATCGATCAATGGCAGCTGAAACTGACAAAATAAGACCAGCAACAATGGCAAAACCCCCCAACCACCCCAGTCAACATCCCAAAAACCAAACTTGATGATTCGCTTACACTCATAGCATACCTACCCCACATAACTAGCCCGATTCGGAAACCACAACCTAAAGAACCATTCCCTGCCCCAAATTGCCCCAAAAAAGTCACATATGAACCACCGCCTCCCTTAAGACATGAGATCCCACCTCAAAAAATATGTATATACAAACTTGGCCTACTAAGACGAGATCTTCGAATACTACCCCTAATAAGTATGATTCGCACTCACACTCAAATATTTATAGCCAAATCTCACACGCTCACTTTTGACGCACTTCATAATCCTTTCAACTACACCCATCCATCTTCTACCACTCCTTCATGTCGGTAGTACTATTTGCATCCAAACTACTTTTGAAAAGGGCGCTATCTGATGGCGACGACATCGATGAAGACCCCGATATCACCACGCCAGACGAACTGCTCGAGCCCAACCCGGTGACAGAGGAGATCTTTTCGTCCTGGGCGTTGTTTATTCTTCTCTTCTTATTGTGTTCGGCGCTTTGGTCGTCGTACTTCCTTCAGCAACGGCGCATCAAGGCCATCCATGAAACCGTTTTGTCGATCTTCTACGGTATGATAGTGGGTCTTATCATCCGGATCAGCCCTGGCCATTATATCCAAGACGCGGTCAAGTTCAATTCTTCGTACTTCTTCAATATCTTGTTGCCGCCCATCATTCTTAACTCCGGCTACGAACTACATCAGGCCAATTTCTTCAACAATTTAGGCTCCATCTTGACCTTTGCCATTCCAGGTACATTTATGTCTGCTTTGGTGTTGGGGACCATTTTGTACATCTGGACCGCCTTGGGACTCGATGGGATCAATCTCGAGTTTGTTGATGCATTGGCCGTGGGGGCTACCTTGTCTGCCACCGATCCTGTCACCATTTTGTCCATCTTCAATGCCTATAAAGTCGATCCGAAACTATACACCATCATTTTCGGAGAATCCTTACTTAATGATGCTATTTCCATTGTCATGTTCGAAACATGCCAAAAGTTTCATGGTCATCCTGTCGGATTCTCTTCTTTCTTTGAAGGTATCGGATTATTCTTGATGAGTTTTACCATCTCTACCATTATCGGTATCTTGGTGGGTATTTTCGTGGCACTTATCTTGAAACATTCTCATATCAGAAGATACCCTCAGATCGAAACTTGTTTGGTTCTTCTTTTTGCCTATGAATCATATTTCTTTTCCAATGGTGCTCATATGTCCGGTATCGTGTCGTTGTTATTTTGTGGTATTACCCTCAAACATTATGCATTCTTTAACATGTCCAGACGTACCCAGATCGCTACTAAGTATATCTTTCAACTTTTGGCCCAATTGTCAGAAAATTTCATCTTTATCTACTTGGGATTATCATTGTTTACTGAAGTGGAATTGGTGTTTAAACCTCTCTTGATCATTGTCACGTTTATCCTGATTTGTATCGCCAGATGGTCTGCCGTATTCCCCTTATCTAGATTCCTTAACTTTTTGTACAGGGCAAGATTTGAAAGATTCACCAATAGATCCGCCTTGAATGGAGGAATCTCATCTCAAGTACTTCCTGATGAAATATCCCATTCCTATCAAATGATGATCTTTTGGGCGGGGTTAAGAGGTGCTGTCGGTGTCGCATTAGCTATGGGAATCCAAGGTGAAGCCAAATGGACACTTTTGGCCACCGTCTTGGTGGTTGTTGTGTTGACTGTTATCTTGTTCGGAGGAACCACTGCTTCTATGTTGGAAATCTTGGGTATCAAGATCGGAGTGGTTGATGATTCCAATGAATCTGACGATGAATTCGATATCGAAGCTCCAAGATTACCATATTCCAATTCTCCTCCTCAATCTACTAACGCATTCATGGGTAACAGAAGATACACACCAAGACCTTCAAACGGGGGTCCACTAAAGACATTCTTTAACGACGAATTAAGATCGAGAAACGAATCAACGTCCAGTTTGGCTTCTACAGGATACCCCAAAACTACCCGTCCATCAGCAGATCTAATGGATGGCAATGTGGATGCTGTAGATGACGAAGATGATATTCTCGTCAGTGACGTGGATGATTTAGTGCCGGGCAATAACTCAACCACCAATACAGAAAACAGACAAAACTCCAACAGCTCTATCAACACTCCTTACACCAACACTGGTACTAACGGAGGAGTTTTGGGAGCGTTCCTCAGTGCCGAAGAACATGCCAAATGGTTTACAAAATTCGACGAACAAGTCATAAAACCTGTTCTATTAGACAATATGCCAAGGAGACGAGACGACGGCAACCCGTCAACCGAGCCTTAATATAGTTACAATGATTGTTTATATATTAATGTACAAAAGCTCTTAGAGCCACTAGATTCTTATGATGTCAAGATCAAAATATGACGATATCAGATACTTCAGAGGTACTGATGCAGTAATCAGCTCTCTTTCTTCTTACTTATTAGCCCCATACTTATAACTTATTTAGGCCCTATATTTCTTGCACCAATAGCCATAACTTGCAGATCGGTTCTTTGTTTCTTCTTCTTCTTCTCCTCCCCCTCCTTAGTTCCTTTCTGATTGTTGTTGGGCAATCGCCACGTCAATGACCCATTTGGCAAGCTTATAGGTTCTTGGGTTCAACACCAAATCGTTCAACTTGTAATTGAACTTGATACAGACCTGGAAGAACTCGCTTATTGTCAAGTCATGCAATACTGCAATGATGTGGTTGTTGGTGTATCTCTTATCCAACTTCTGGGCTGCTGAAAGGTATACCGAAGCAGGAATATAATCGGTATAATTGCCGGTGGCTCTGATTGGTTTCTCCAAAAGCTCCAAGATTTCTCGCACATGGGAGGTGGATACAGCTGAAAACTTATCTTCTTCAATGGAATGGATAAGGAGGTTTGCAACTGAGATGATGGCGTTCCCAAAGTTTACTGGGTTCTGTACTCTGGTGCCTGTGTCTCTTTTCAAGGTAGTTCTGAAAAGAACTCCAACAGTACTGGAAAGAAAGCGTTCATGGTATAAAGAGTACGTGTCTCTTAAAGACTTGGTTAAGTGACCGAAATAGGCTCCTTTGTGAGCAGAAGCACTGTTGAATGCCACCGGAATGAAAATGGACCTCAAAGGCATGAAAATTTGTGTCTCAAGGAACTTGTAGATTTGGTTATCCTTATATGATTTAGGAAATTCCAGTGACAGATCGACGTACGACTTCATAGTGGTATCGCCGGCAAAACCTCCGATTGAAGGCGAGGGGGACGAGATAAATGAATTGCCAAAAATGCCACTATCATCAGGAGTCACCTTGGATCCAAAAGTGGATTGGACATCCTTCAATGAGTCCGAGGCCTGTTTCAATGCTTTCATATCGCTTTTGGAACGATAGTTAACTTTAGAAGTGGTTTCTCTTATCACCAAAGAACATTCTTCCAAAACTACTGGCCAGAGAAACCCCTTTCTGGACCTGGCACTGTAGATGGCAGTTCTCAACTTGACAGCTTCTGGTTCGTTAGATGTGGAGATGTAAGCCAATTCCTGGAAGGCTGTGAGGCGACACAATTGGTTCTGGGGGTCATTGTCACGCAATCCGGTCAACAAGGTATTGATAGGATCAGAACTATAGGTACTGATAGGTTTTGATCCGTCCAAACATCCTATAGTGGCATAGACGTTAAATGCATGGTTGATACATTCCCACAAAACAACCGTATGGAAGGCGACAAACGTTTGAGAAATAAGACCTTGTAGCGTCACTCCATACGATGGAATAGCAGTGTCCAACCCAAGCACATATATAGGCACCAAGTTGGCCTTATATATAAATGGACGCACCAACCAATATGAAACTGGTGCCAATATCACCACGGCAGCAGTGACAACTACACTGTTGCCCACCAAAGCAGGAAGGCGGACCAACAAGCTGTTGTCGGGTTTTGATTTGGAACACCCAAAAGCAAATTCAAGACGGTTACGCTGGAACACAAGATGGTGTAAGCCATAGGCCGTGGCTAACAATACAGGAAAGTACCAGCCAAAAACCCACTGGTCATTGATGAGTGGCCTTTTGCGGAACTCCTTGGAAAGAACCCAGTAGTCATATTTCGACTCTGTTTGGGAGGCATACACTGTCTGGATAATCACGGCCGACAAGAAGTACCACGCCGTGTATTGGAGCAGTTTCCACGAAAACATCGTGCTGTAGATCTGGCGGGCCAAGGTGGCGTGCGGCGACGTCTCGACCGTCGAATGATGGGTCCGGGCTTGTTTGATAAGCATTAAGGCCAAGATGATAGCTGGGCCCCGGATCACCACCGTAAGCAACACATTCCACCAGAAATGGCCATGGGGCAATCTCAACGACACCGACGCGAGTGCCGCCAAAATCGCGCTGATGTTGGTGAGGTAGCGCAAGCGTTTGCCTAGGACCTTTTTGAAGTACGTCTGATACGTGCCAGGGGCGGAATTCGTTGGTGGAGGAGGCATTGGTTATGTTGTTGTATTGGAGGATGGAAATTTTGCGATGTTTTGAGCAAGACGGGACATCCGGCGAGGCCCGAGGGTAGCACCGGGTATTCCGGGGGTGGGAGGTTTAGAGAGTTCCGAGGGTCATCAGAATGAACAACTTCAACATCTCAGCCAATATGCATGGCCGTTTTACGACTTAGTATTCGACAATTCTGATTTTCTACTTTGGCTTACGTATTAAACTTCTCTTCTCTTCTCTACCTTGTTCTTTTTTCTTTCTCTTATTTGTATTACTTTTTATGTACAAGGACGTGATACTGTTCTCCACTACTCTACAATTGCTTTTCTTGGTTCACGGCTATTTGGGCTTGTCTCTTGACCCTTTCGGCTTCTCCGCTCAAGGTGTCCTTGATGCTTTGCAAACCAGGCTTACCACTGATTTCTCCCAAGACCTTATCACTGATGATTCTTTCATTGTAGTCGATATTGGCGTATCCGGTTCCGGAAGAAACCAACCGGCTTTCTATGATGCTTTGGCTTCCGTCGAACTTGCTGAAGTTGACTTCGAAGGCTTCGTTGATGGCCACTTCTAATTCTTCTTCGGTGGTGATGAAATTGGCGGCAGAATGGTACAAGTCCAATAAGTTGTTGGCTTGTTCTTCTTTAAGCTCCAACTCACGGGTCTTTCTGTTCAACAATCTTTGCTCACTAACAAGTGCCTGTTCTTCTTCTGTTCTTTGTCTCATGATAGGTCCTTCCAAATATGAATCTATAGTAGGAATAGTTAACCTGCTAGCATCGGAAACTTCATACACATGCGCTTCGGCAAACGCCTTTTCTCTGAGAGCAGCCTTCTCTTTGTGCTCTTCAACACGCTTTAATCTTTCTGCTTCCTTCAAGTATGCTTGTTTCAAATAGTCCCTACGGATTTCGTCTCTCTTCAATTGCCATAATTCATCATGACTCAATTTGGACTCGTCCACGTTTTCTGGAACTCTGTCTTCGATGTTTCTCTTAATACGTTCTTCCACAGTCACTATAGGCTTGCTGGGAGGTACACGGTCGAATTTAAATCCCTTCTTGACCGGAACTGGCACACCTTCGGCATATCCCTGTTCTTTACCGGCCTCTTTGTCCAATTCCGATTGCGTAGGAGGTCTTATTGGAAACCTTTTGAAAACGGGACGTACTTTCGGCAAGATCCCCGATTTCCCTCCATATTTAAGTACTCCTTTCCCCATTATTGATCGTGATTACTATGGCACTCTTGAATCAAATTTTTCGTTGCCATTTTTTCTTTCCATTTATTGCCTCACGCGCACGACCCTAGTGATGGCTATATGCAGTACCCCATATATTATAGATATTCTCCAGGCATACTTTACCGATTTTTTTGTTACCAACATGATTTTTGAACTCTTCGACCAAAAGGTTCTTCTTGAGTGCTTCGGGTGTATTGGAATGTTCAATTTGGTAGAATTCAAGCAACAGCCGTGGCGTAGGGAACCGGCCCTGTATCGCCACTGCTCTTTCCAATGACACCCCCCGTATGGCCATTAGCATAAGGATGAACATTTCTCTCACTGTACGCATCCCCGTCTTTGCAAGCAGATCCTGGAATGATGAGTAGAGGTGTACACATTCGTATTGGTGTCCAGAGTCGGATGTTACTCGCGACTCGAAATGGCTGCGAAATTTCTCCATAAGCTCGGTATACTCCTGTTGATTGTTGATGGTACGGGGTCTTAGAACTACCAAGTTGGTCTTTATTAGCAGATCTTGGATAGCAGACGTAACAGAGGCAAGAAAGTGAATAGTCTCATCGACGTCTTTGAATCTACGTAGATAGAACTGTGATACGGTCATGGTCATCCCTATGGCTGTACGGATGGCCTCCATCATATCTCCTATATTATCGGCCCCTGCTTCCTCCACTAGGTAGTAGAAGTGTTTCATGGCTGTTTTCTTGAGCCGAATTTTTTGTTCTTGGAAACGGCCATCTTTGATCGACATGGCCAAATCATCAAGCTTCTTCCTTTCACAAATAAGATTCAAGACCACTTCTTTGGAGGTTTGTTTATGTCTGGCTATCCAGAGTGTGTCTCCTACAGCAAGCGGCCTGACCTCACATGTGACCCCTAACTGGTTAAGACGCGTGTGGAAGAAGTCCCTTTCCAGCTGTGATCGGATTTCTCGATTATCTACGATGAGTAGGGTCTCATATTCGTCTGGGGTCCACACATCGTACTTTGTAGAGCCGAAAAGACGGGTTTGGGGATTGTGGGATGATTCCATATCGAATGAAGTATTGGGAGTGACTCTGAACTCATTGTCAAAGGAGATATCGAAGTTCTTTTCCTTTTCAGGTGACGATTCAAGTCCTATAGTTTCCTTCAATTGAGCTCCTAATTCGAGGCCTTCATCAGTTAAAAAGTAAAGCTTCGGGGACCTTCCTTCAGCCCCAACCAAATCATTGGACATCAAGACCTTAATGGCACTCCAGGCCGAATGGAACTCATTTGCAGCTGGATTGGACGTGAACGATTTATCGGCATATGGAGTTGCTTTCTTGATGATTTCATCCTTGCTCATTCCCGTCTGATTGCGGTCGCTCAAAAAGAGCGCCAACATGATGGCAAAGCCTCCGGAGCGGTGCCTAGGGACATAGCGGCGTTTCTTTCGTGGTTTGGAGGCCAGATCAGACGTAGGGGGTTTTGCCACCTGTGGAGCGTTTTTGGTACTGAAAGCTCCGGGTACATCTTCTCCTTTGTCAGTGTAGTGTTTGCGTAGCTTTTCCGACAACATTGACACTGTTTTGTCTCCTACAAATTGGATCAGTTTTAAGGTCTTGGGGTCTAGCACCGGTCCCTCAAAGTGTCTCACTCTATCCAACGCTTTGTTGTAAAGAAGCGCTGCTTTCGTACCCTTTCGGGTGGCCTCGATCGCGGCCTCTTCAAGCCATTGGACAAACAAGGGCTTCAAGTCGTCAGACATTGTAGTGGGGAAGAACGGTGGGACTCTGGAGATGGGTGTTGTTATTGTTGTAATTGGCGCACGACATGGTTGAAGAAACCATCGCGCCACAAGATACCACCGACTACACTACTAACTAACAACAAGTGCAGTAACCAGTAACATTTGTGTGTACCAGCGCTTTCATATAAACTCACACGTGTTTTCCAGGATGTCCGAAAGAGGTAAGAAGTCGATGCTTCCCCCCATCAATCTTATTTTCAAATATTTGCAGCAGCAGTCGCCGGTGACAATCTGGTTGTACGACCAGACCCAGCTGCGGATCCAAGGCAAGATCAGAGGCTTTGACGAGTTCATGAACGTGGTGATCGACGACGCGGTGGAGGTGTCGACGGTGGACGGGGCAAAAGATGTGTTGGGGAGAATATTGCTAAAGGGAGAGAACATAACGTTGATTAGTTGTTTGGAGGTGTAGGGGATGGGAGGAGAAGATCAGGAGAAATATCAGCTGGAAAAGATTAAACAAGAAACGTCGGCTAGAATCGATTAAGCAAGACCAATCTGCTAGAAAGGTCAAGCACAGTGGCCTACAGCTTAACAGTGTACAGTAAAAGGTCGGGTATATTATGTGTCAATGAAAGAACATTCAAAGACCGAAGAGTGTCATTTCTCATATAGTTAAATAGGTACAATATTAGATACAATCAATACACTAAAACCAGTAGTAATACATGAATACACGAAGGGAAGAGTGAAGGCGTTATTGGAAAGAGAAAATGGAATCAGGCGGTGGGCTCTTCTGATCGTTATGTTTATTGCAGCAAGCGTATGGGCAGCTAGTCTCCAGAGTTGTCATCTGATACCGGCGGGCTGTTTCTTTTCTTGTGTATATGTTGATCTTCTTCTTCTTCTTCTCCTTCTTCGTCTTCATCCTTCTTATTGGCATTGCCGTCCCCATCCTCCTCCTTGTTGAACTTCACCCTACTGAGCCTGACCTCCATATTCGAGAGTCTTCGGTTGTTGTACCGGCGGCGTCTGTCTTCTTGAAGTGCCAACTGTTTGTACATTTGGATCTGCTGCAGCCGTAGTGCCAGATTTGTCTCCCTAACGTGCAACGGTTTAGGGAGAATGTTCACTAGAAGGTGTTTTCGTATACTGAGCCTGACCACTAGCGAGTCGTCCGAAACCACCACGGTATGCTGGGGGATAGTGACAGGCGCCACCCGTACTTTGGAGGGTGACGATTTAAGTATAGACTTGGACATCTGATGGATCAAGGATGCCTAGTCATATTAAGACAATCCAAGCACAAATATCAATGAAGCTAACTGTGAACGCCTATAACCGTCAATGACTGTAGTGCTAAGGCCGAAGTCTATTGTCAGTGGTGGTACTCAATTAGTGGTGCTCGTTACCGGTACTCGCTATCGATGCTCGCTTTAGGTGATTATGGTGATTATGCGTGGAGTAACAATTGTACTGCGATAGGTAGTATGTTTCTTCGAGGATGAACCTTCTAGTGATGTATAGCAGAAGTGGTGCTCTTGTTTTCGTCTTCTTCTGCGTCCGCGTCTGCACCTGCTTCTAATTCTTTTCTTCTTCTTCTACATCTTTTCTACTTGTTCCTTTCTTCTTTTGGTGCATTTGTCCTTCTGCTCTTCCTCCTCCTACTGGTTTTAATTTGACATACGCGCAACACAATTAATGGACCACATCATGAATAATCGATTGCCCCACAAATCACAGCCCAGTGCCCCCCAGAGAGCATTCAAGCCGGTGCCGTATGCCGACGACGAGTACCAGCGCATCCAACAAAGCTTGGACAAGGTGTTGGGTCCGGAATACGTCAGCTCTAGACCCGGCGGTGGAGGGCAAAAGGTGTCGTATATCGAAGGTTGGAAGGCGTTAAACTTGGCCAACGAGATCTTTGGGTTTAATGGCTGGAACTCCGAGTTGATCAGCTCCCAGGTGGACTACTTCGATACCCATGGCAACTCAGGAAGGTTCTCCATGGGTCTTTCGGTGGTCGTCAGGGTCACTATTAAAGATGGTGCATACCACGAGGATTTCGGATACGGATACATTGATAATGCAAAGAGTAAGGCTATGGCGTTTGAAAAGTGCAAGAAGGAAGCATTTACTGATGGTGTAAAGAGATGCTTGAGATGTTTTGGTAATGTGTTGGGGAATTGTCTTTATGATCGTACCATCATCTCCAAGATTCAGAAGGTCAAAATGCCACAACCCGATTATGAAGAATCAGATTTTTATAGAGATCCAATGTTGGTGGAAAGAGAAAACAGGAAGAGAAACACATTCAAGGTCAATTTGCATGAAAATAATAACCTTCAAAATGGAAATGGCCATACTACTGTACAGAATAATAAGAATAATAACCACCAGAATAATCCCACAAATAACCAACAATCAAATATGCCAAGTAACCTACAACTACAGCAAAATAACAACCAGATACCTCAGGTATCGAACCAACAACAATCCAATCATAATAACAATTTGTCAAATCGTGCACCCGTCTCAGCAGCTAATCAACCTATCAATCCACCTACAAATCTGGCCCATACTGCTCATATACCCCACAATGAACCAGCTGTACCGTCAAATAATGCCCCCGCTGCACCTCGAATAGCGTCACCCCCAAAACCCAAACCTACGTATACTCCTAGTGCCCAGGAAATGGAAGAATTGGATGAATCGTTTTTCAGTGACGATTTTATGGAGGAAGATGCCACTTATTCTGGAGAAAACGTACCTGAAGATGTAGCTAAACCCACGACCAAAGAGACTGAACCGCCCAAATCCAGTCAGTTCCCATTATTTGTCAGTGCCAAAGGTGCTGATTTGCTACAGCAAGGGTCAGAAGATGTGTCGAAACTTCCCCAATTCGATCCCAAGTTTGTTTCTCCGAATATTCGACGTACTGTTGATCCAAATAAGTCTGCGCCTGTGAAACGAGCCGAAGCACAACGGCCAAGCCAATCGCCCAGACCTATAACTGGATCGAGCCAGACAGAGGGGAACACGCTAGGGAAGCGGGTGGGAATGCCACCAAGCCAGCGACCGGCGAAAAGGTTAAAAGAATAGAAGAAGAAGAAGAAGAAGAAGAAGAAGAAGAAGAAGAAGAAGAAGAAGAAGAAGAAGAAGAA